>JACAXG010000006.1:1394146-1858318 GCA_018881555.1 Amblyornis subalaris
CGGCCGCTCCGCCCGCTCCCGCACTCGCTGCTGCGGCGGCCGCGCCCCGCGCCGCCCCTTAAATCGAGCGCCGCGCCCCGCCCCGCGGTGACGTCATGCGGGAACGGCTCGCAGCCAATGGGCGCGCGGGGGCGGGGCGCGGCCTCTCATTGTGTCCCCCTGGCGGGCGCGGCCGGGCGCGAGGGGCGTGGCCGGGGCGTGGCCACGGGAGCGGCCGGGGCGCCGTCGCCGCCGCGGTTCGGCGCTGACAGCGGGACAAAGGCGCCGAGCGCCGCGCTGGGGCCGCCGAGCCGGGCCGCCCACGTGTGAACCGCGGAACCTCCCTGCGGCCGCCGTCCCACCCTCCGCCCTCCCGCGGCCGCCGCCGCCGCAGCCTTTTGTTCCCCGCGATGCGCAGCCTTCCCTGCCGCAGCAGCGGGCGTTGCCGTCGGGTGGAGTGAGAGGGGGAACCCCGCCGCTGCCCCCCTCCCCCCCCAGCCGGTGTCTCCGTTCACACGGTGCCGGCGGGAGACTCCCCTCCCCGCGGGGGCACCGCGTACCCGCCGGCATCACCAGGAGCCCGTGGTTGCCGCCCCTCTGCCCGCACCAGTCCGCACCGGCCGTCAGGAGCCCCGAGCCCTGCCTGACCCGGTCCATCTACCCCCGCACGACGCGGGTGGGTTTTCCCCCCAGCACGGGCTGTGCGGTGTAAAGTGTAACCTCTCGTCCGCCAGCCCTGCCCCCGAGCGATCCCCGCCTGCCTCTCCTCAGTGCCGAGCTCGGCTTCTCTCTCTATGCCTAAAAAGGTCGGATTTAGTCCCCGAAGCTGAGGCAGGAGCCGCTCTCCAGCCAAGCGCCCTGCTCCGCGCTGTGCCCCGCAGCCACCAGCGACCCGCAGGCAGACAATAGCCAGCGCGGGTGCTGCCGCACAGGCTGAGGGGCTTGAGGGGGGTGGTTCCCTCAGCTCTGCAGCAAGCGGGTCTTACTCTTCTTCGCTTCATTGCGGATTTACGGATGCTGAGGGATTAAGAAAAGAAAGAGGGGGGCAGGGGARGGTTGAACATGTGGTCCCCGGAGATGCTTTCCTGTCCCCCGGTTTATTTTCGAGCAGCCCCGTACGGCACCGCGGGCATTACAGCGGGCGCAGGGAGGGCAGGGGGGGCCGAGGCGGCGGGCAGGGCACGGCACATGGCCACGCCGCCGGAGGAGGAGGAGGAGGTCGGGGGGAGGAAGAGCACGGCAGGGCGGCACGGTTCCCGCCGTGCACGGTGTCCTTCGGGGCGGTAAGCCCGGCGTGTCCCTCCTCCTTGGCAGGGCCAGTTTCACACCAAGTTCTGGGTGTGCGTGTGCCGTGGACGGAGTGCGCGGCCCCCGGGGAGGCTGCTCCGAGCCCCGGATAGCCCAGGCGAGCTCCCCGCAGCCAGCGCCGGGAGGGACTCCACTAAATCCCGTTTGGGTGACCCGCTAGATGAAGGCTACTTCATCTGTTCTACACTTCAGCTATTCTAGAGGTGCAGATAAAAGCACATCACCATTTCCATCCCGTGTTTCTTCAACATACTCTCTCCTTTGTTCTATCCACGTGCCGAGATTCCTAATCTTTCTAACCTGGTTTGTGCAGATCGATAACCGTGCCTGTGGATCTCTCCAGATCTGATATTACATTCTTCCAAGGCAATCTGCAGCACAACCCGGTTTCCTCTGATTGGTATGCCAAAGCTTCCCCACCTTTCTTTTGTTCACCTTACGGTGAGAAGGCATCCCATCTCCAAAAGGCATGCTAAAAATACACCTTCACATTTGTCTCTTCAATAGTGATTCTGAGAAGAATGAATCTGTTCATTTGCACTCCCTGTGAAATCTGTTTTTAGTGGCCTAAGCCAGGAGCAATTTAATTATTTGGTTGACTACGCTTTGCAAACAATGTGTAGCTGTAATTCCAAGAGAACRTTTTTTTGTGGCATGCTAACTGCATAATCAACGTCCACATCTATAATTACTCGTTCGAGAATAGCTTGCAGATTAGCAACTCCAGTGGACCACTGACCGCTTCAGGTAATGGTTCAAAGTAATGCCAGCCTTTCCCATGGCTGTGACAGGTGTGCTCCTGAAAAACCCTGCCACAGCAAAACTCGGTTACAGCAGAGCTGGTGCAAAATACAGGTGCTGTGAGTGTTTGCTACTATTATTTCCAAGCATTCTCCGTGTTGTACACTGCATATTAGTTTTTTACTAGAAGAATTGCTTACATTTTGTCATGAAGGGGAGTAGCTGATTTTACACATCCTCCATACCTACGTTAAGCTCATTCCTAACAGCTTGAGGCTTCAAAGGAAGCCATTTTAAAATCCAATTCAAGGAAAAGAGATTATTAACAGCGGAGGAAAGAAACCCACCCTGACTGCTTTACCTTAAAATAAACCAATACACATTTTTGAAGCAGAGGGGATCCAAGTATATCTGCTGTATAGAACTTGTTGAGACTGCAAGAAAAATAAAATAGGAGGAGTGTTTATTTCTAAAATAAACAGCTGCTTTTTAGAGAGATGAGGGAGGAAATCCAGGTCTAGCTTTTCTGCAGCCCCTAGACCAGACTCCTTAGAGGTGAATAGCAGCCATTCAGATCACTTCAGGAGACTTCAGACAAGACAAGAGTTTAATTTTAAGATGAGTATTTGGGACGGAGGGTTTCCCAAAGGTTCGGCATAGCCTGCCGTGAATTACATGCAGGGAAATGAAGTGTTCAGCTGTTCGCTGCCCGTGCCTCTCTCCTCGCTCTCCGGATCTGCCTCACTCTGATGTGTCTGTCAGCGCAGCCCCTGCCCCAGCCCCGGGGCCGGCCCTGACTGGGCTCCTCCATCCCCATCTCCCCGGCAACCGGACCCCCCCCGTAGAAACGAGCTGCTCAAAAAAAGAAAAGAACAAAAAAAAAAGCCTGCAACATTTTCACTCGCCAGGCTGATTTCCCAGGGTGTAAAAGCACTGTGGGTAAGGGACTGGGGGAACGGCGGCAGGGCGGGTGAAATGCCAGCTAGCAAGGTTGTTCACAGCCGTTCTCTATCTTAAAGAGAAGGAATAACACGGTCACCGTCAAGAGTTTGTTTAATGAATCTCAGAGGATCAACCCAGTTTTATCTAATGTGTCCTCTTCCCACTCGCTTTTGTGGTTCCCATCCTCCCACTACAAAATTGGGTGTGATCACSCTCAGAGCCTCTGTCTTAAGCAATTGAAGTGGTCACGGGTGAAAATAAGTCCTGGCTTCCTTGCTAGATGCAGAAGGTTGCAAAAGCCAGCTAACAAAAGCTCRAGGGAAAGACGTAGTCATTTTAATTTATAATAGAAAATACGTGCATTTATGGGATATACTGCAGCATAGTTTGTGGGTCATTAGAACATTTTTTTCTTAAAAGAAACTTGCACCCATCCCACAGCTCAGCAGCCCATTTCACGGAGATCCCATTCCTTGTCTATGACTCTTCTCAGAAGAATGGAAATGACTTACAGACCTTGAAGTTATGCCCAAATCCCCAAGAGAGGCATCTAGGCTTTCCATGTCTTGAGGGGAGGGATGCTGTAGTATACAAAAATTAGAAAGAAGTTTGGACCCTCACGAGTTGAGGTCTTACACCACAGACAAAGCTAGAGTGGCCATTATGTCTTTTAAGGCAAACCAGTATTTTGCTCCTCAGCATGAATCATTGTAACTCAGCAGAGGGCCAGTGAGGGGTTGGCTGGTAGGACCCTGCCTGCATTTGAGAGGAACTTTGGGTGGTGCAGATGGAGAAGGAACATTTTGCAAACAAAATTTTGTTGAGTATCTTCATTTCCGTGTTTTCATGGTTTTGCACAGAGGTTGCTTGCAGGCTCTACCAGTGGCTAGAGCCTCCTGTGCCAGCTGCTGGGAAAGGCTGGGGTAGCCACGTCTGTGTGATAACTGTAACACTTGTTAACATTGCCCCCCCAAAAAGCCTGGCTGTAACATAGTCTGACTGCACTAGACCCAGGATCCTGAACAAAATTGCTAAGCTATGGGAAAGCCAGCAGCATAGTCCCATGCCTAATAAGAAAACGTACAAATGCAGASAGAGAGATGATTATGGGAATGTGGTCATCAGTACCTGAAGGACAGGGGAGAATCAGCACCAGCAAGAAAAGCTTAGGAAGAAAGGAAGAAAACAGAGAGGTGGCAGAAAACTGCAATGCATCAACACTGAGGATGTGTTTGTGGGAGCAGCAAAGGCCAGCCCTCCTCCCCCCGCCTGCACCTGCCCAGCCAACACACCAGCGTCTGTCTCTGCCTGTCAGTGCAATGCCTAAACCCTAGAGCTCACCAAGGCCAAGCTGTCTTCAGGCCGCTGTCTTCAGGCCACTGTACCCAGGACTGATGCCAATGTGTGTCCAATGATACATGCCCAGGGTGGCCCAGGACTGGACAGTGAGGGGTGGTGACACCATCGCCGGTGGCCCCACACCATCCTGTCTGCTGGGTGGGCTCTGATCACCCAAMAAGCCCTAGTGGGTGGGGCCTGGGCCGTGGACATGCTGTATCTGCAGCCCCCATGCCCTCCCAGGCAGCACCTCAGGGGAGCAGGGTCACCCCTATGGTACTGCCACACTTGCCAGGAGGCACCAGGGCTGCTGCCCTATAGCCCCTGCCAGTGCTGCCCATCCTGGGGCATCCCTGGCCTCAGCRGGGGTGAGGCCAGAGGTTGCTGGTGCAGCCCTCTGGGGCTGCTACACATCTTCCCCACAATGGGCTTCAGCCAGATCACAAGGTTATTGTTTTCACTTTTACTGCTGCTACAAGTCATTGTTCCTAGCAAATAGTTAAAAATACGTGACTGTTTGATTTTTTCTGAGAGCACCTCCCTGCTCACCACTTCCTCTTTATTAGACAGCRTAAGGATTCCTTTCATGAAACAAAAGCTGGAGCAAGGCTATCGGCCAGAACCCCACTCAGTACTCTCAGAAAGGAAACCCCCAGCCTCAGCTTAAGTACTCTCACTGCAGCACTGTCAGCAAAAATTACAGCAGTAAGAAGTCCCGAAGGAGGCTCTGAAGGACACCTCGGCACCACACGACACCTTTCATGTGCATAGTGCCACATATCGTGCACTTGGTCTCCCCTAGCATGTCATGGACCTGTTATAGTGTTATTTCGTGGTTTATCTTGTTCACACTTAGGCTTATGGGTAAGCCCCCACATAAGATAACAATGATGATAATAATGATAATAATTCTTCAAGCATCTATAAAGTCTTCAAGAATATTTAATAGGTGGGAATATAATCTACGGAAGAGCAAAAGAGAGATGAAAAATGGTTTCTCTAATTAGGAAATTACTGAATGACGAGAAGCAAAGAGCAGGTAGGAGGCGAAGGGCAGTTTGCCTACTACTGGGTGAGAGTGTTGATGAGAAATTGATCTGCTCTCTAATAAATCTGCTTGCCTGGCCACCAAACGTGGCAAGATGTTGTATGGACRCTGGGATCCCTGAACCAATGGTGGGAAGGCATTTTGATTCCTGTGTGCTCTGCTTGCCGGGCATAAATATTAATAAGGTTCCAGCCTTAGTACTGTTGCTGATGCAGCTGTTTCTACATTCATGTGGAACAAATTCAGTAAATGCAAAGGAGCAAGGCATGAAAGAAAATATTCACTTGCTTGTCTGAGTTATTCTTGAAATCTGGTCTCGGTCCTTTCTTTCTTAAGTAGGATTTTTTTGGGTGTGTGGGGATGTGTGTGYGTGCGTGTGTTCGGGCTGAAGTAAGATGGGGCAAATTTGCACTGTTTGAGGATCTTGTTGCAAATGGCAGTGTCAGAGTGTAGAACCGCTGTCAGACCCTCATCTGCAGCCGTCAGGTCAGAATCTGGAACCGCAGCGCTACAGAAGCCACATGCCTAGCAAATACTCCCTTTTCTGTTTCCATTCTTCTTGGTTAAACAATTYGTCTTTCCACCCCAACGATTCATCCTCGAAACCCCGATAGCAACACGCTGCCCTGCATCAGCACTAAGTCGAGTTTCTGCTGAATCCGTTGCCTCCCTCGACCAGCTTGGATTTGGTATGTTAGGGAAGCAGGAGGCTTTGTAACCGACTTGAACAAAGAATTTTTTTTCAAGGTCTTCTGCCACCACCCTGCTCTCTCCTCCCTGCAGTTACATTGCGGCTGGCAGCGCTGCTTGCTGTAAGAAAGAGTGTGCTTGTCAACTCGTTAACACTTTCTTTTTTCCTTTGCTAAAGGCATGGTCCTGCAAATGAATTGTAAAGACCTTATCAAGCAGCTGCGTTGCCCTCTCCGGTGCCTTTTATACGCATTTTCAGAAGACTGAAAAGAAAAGAAATGTAATTTTGAAGGCTGGAAAAATGGCCCCACATCACTCCTATGTATATTAAATCACATGGCAAAGAAAATGACTGAGAGATTTCTCTCTCCCCGGCACCAGTTGCCGTCCCGTATTGGGCTGGAGGGAGATGATCTGGGTGTCAAGAGCTTGCAGTCGAGAAAAGCAGGATTTGGGGGAGCTGCACAGGGCTCTGCTGTGCTGTCAGTACCGCAGTACAACCATTCTCCTGATGGCAGGATTTACACAAAGGCTTTGATCGTCTGGTTTATTAAAGCTGGAAGCATCCTCACCAAGACGGAGCTGACAGCAGAGATGAAAACACCGTTTCCAGCCCTTCCTTCCCCTTGTGCTTTAAGGAACCCCTGTGTTGCGGTTGCAGTGACGAAGAAAAGGTGGCAAAATTAGGGTGTGGTGACACAGGGCCACTGCGCCAGCTCTGACATTGTCACCCGGGGAGCAGTGTAGGTGATTGGTAGACGCTTGTAGGGGAGCAGGGGAGGGAGCCGACCTGTGCCCGCAGAGTTGCCCAGAATTTATGGGCTGTGGCCTCACCTTGGCAGAGGTGGGGATGCAGGTAGACAAGCAAGCCAGCCAGCACTACCTCTGAGCACATACTGCAGCATTTTGCACAATTGCTAAGTGACGTTCATCATTACAAGGTTTATCTTCTGCTCACGGAAGCAGGTGTTTTTTAAAATTGATTTGTGTAGAGGCTGGCTCAGATTCTGAACATATTAAAAAAAGGTATCATTCCAAAATGCCGTGAATTCTTTGTCCTCCTCTCTCCTATTTTCTCATTTATGGTTCTCCACAGGATTTAGGGGTACTTTTCACCTGCTTTGTGTTTGCCTCATGAGAAACATGTAACTTCATGCATACACAAACCTTTCAATCCTGAGGAAGGCCACCATCCACCCAGGACACTGTAAAAGCAGGACCAGTGCCTAGCACCAGCTTTTTCAAACACAAAAGCAGAAAAGKGAGATGATTTCTCATGCTTACAGATAGGCAGCGGAGAAGGATATTTTTCAGCTGCTGGTCAAGGGTGTGACAGAGACTTTTTGAAGACGCAGTTTCAGCCTCTTGGGATTCTAGTCGACCTTGAAAATAAAGTAAAGGCACTGATAAMGTTTTCCTAGGGTGGTTTGTTCTGACAGTGAAACTATTCTGTCTGTTCTGTTGTCATGCAAATAGGGAACACACACAACTTTAGCTGCTAGCATGAAGTATTATTTGAAATGTTTTTTAACTCAAGAGTTTGGAAACAGATCACTGAAGTGATGTTTGTGAAAGTTATGTTCTGTGTAATTGCCAATAACCTCAGATACACTGATTAAGTGGTAGTAGTAGCTGCTTGACATACTCGGGCTAGGAAATAAAATACATCCCTGATCTAAATCATGCTTTACAAGTACTGTGTTAGGAACCTGTAGATCCTGGCCAAAGCAGCCATATCCTTATGGATCAGGTAGCACTGAACTGCTCTCCAGTTATGCACAAACTACTGTTTGAGATATTCACTCTTTCTGCTAAACCACTGTCTTCAACAGAGCAGGAAGGAAAAGTGAAGAGAAAAAACTGGATTGAGCTGAGGCACCTCTGAGCAAAGACTGGAGGGCTGCTAAGGGACAATGCCAGGCCTGTTAGCTTCCCTCTTTGCCCAGGGAGGAGGATGCAAAATAATCAAAGCTGATTTTGTGCAGCTAGTTTTGCTTGCAAATGGAAAAATGAAAAGGCCGTGGCATTACTTTAAAAAGCAATGAAAGAGAGTGGCTGTTTGGAGAACCAGACTGAGAGGCAAGCTCTTGCTGGCATGCCTGAGAATGGGAGAAGCCGTATGCAGGCGTGTCCAGCTGGACCTGCAGGTTAAGGGTCTTGTGACAGAGACTATTAAGTCCAAGGCCCAGTGTAAGAAGCAAAAGAAGATTCATGGAAATTCTGGCATCAGCAGAGGGAAAGTACCCAGAGGGGTGGGGAAGAGACCAGAAGTGCAGCAAGTTCCATAACCATGGCAACAGCAAACTATCTTTCAAAAAAAGGAATTTCATTCCACTCCCAAAGCATCCTGAATCTCGGTCGAACCTTTGTTTGTGTGGCTGCCAGTGCTGCATGTTGAATCAGTAATTTCCATGGCTAAGAACATGACTCTCTGCAGCCCAAGCGGACAAGCAAGCCCTCAAGTCTGCAGCAGACTGATGTTCCTTCTGGTTCAAGGACACAACCTACCCTCTGCGTRTTCTGTATCCTGGCCTTGTGTCTTGCCAGGTGACCCAAGGACAGAAAAATATCAGGATCCACCAGGTGTGTTTTAGGTCACATAAGATCTAGGAATTGAATTGGGCAATATAAAGGAAAACATTTTTCAATACTATCTCATAGGGGTTTTTTTCCTTCCCTTCTTAGCCTTTCAAAAGGTCAGTTCTATGAGGCTTTCATASGTCTGCCCTCCCCTGTCGGGTCACAGGTGTGTAATGACCCATGGCACCTGTAGACCTGACTACAGCTGCTGACATTTATGCACCAGAGTCGGTGTTGCTAAGCTGCTTCGGGATCCTCCACCATGAAGTGGCCTATCTGCATACAAAATATGATTTCCAGTCGACTGCATAAACCTCTTCTTGTCCCTGAGGGGAGCAATGAGTCACTCCGCGTTAGTGCCTCCCGTCCAGCAGCTACGAAACCACAAGTCTCAAATGCTCTGACAGATCTAAGACAAGTTCCTCCAGTGACTCATATGACAATAAAAGGAAACTGTCTGGTTTGATAACAGCAGAAATTCAGGCTGGACTCACAAAGGTCCTTACGACCTACATGTCACACGGAGTTTTGTTCAGGTGCAGTCTGCAGAGGAGTGAAATAGGGCAGAGTAGAAGGGATTTACACAAGGCCACTATGCCAGTTGGGCACAAAACCTAACAGCCAGGATTTCTGATCAAACACACTTGCAGAGGATCACAACAGGCAGAGAATTGCTGTGCCACCTGCATTCCAGGCCTCATCCCACCTGCAGGGAAATCTTAACAGCTGAGGTTACCCCCCCCCCCCCCAGCCACCAAAAAAAAAAAAAAAAAAGAAAAAGAGAGCTGGTGCATTCGATACTTTGGAAGTCAGGTCCTGAATTTCCTTGGAGCAGTGCCTGCCTAGGTACCAAAAAGTACATTGAGGAGTTGTTATAGCAGTTTTGCTAACACTGTCATAGCAGCTACTGCAGATGTGGAATTGCTTGTACATCTATATTTTGCATCTGCTAACTGGTGGTTTTCAGACTTTTTTTTTTCAGGGAGGGCTGGCCTTGATACTGCTTTGCATTGCAAGATTCATAGCATGAACTTGGTGCAGTCTCCTTGCAGATCTCTTAAACTGATTTTCATACAAGTTCACAAGTCTGATTCTTCCATTTTGTGCAACTCTTTCAGAAGTTCCAGCCTGGATTCTCTTTCTGTCTCTTTTCTGGCACCATTGTCAGGTGTCGATCAGCCTGACTTAAGTGTTTTGTGTCCTCAGGTTATCCCTGTGCACATGGTTAGTTGCTTCAGGAGTGATGCCCCTAAACCAACACCCCATGCCAGGATCCCAGGAATAGGTTTTGACCAGTTTGGTTCCCCAAACTGACCAATCATCATATTAGATGGGCACTAGAAAGAAGGACTGGGTCAGCCCCGCCTTAAATTGGTTTGGATGGCCACAGCATCACAACCATGGTGACTGTAAAGTGGAAGCAGAGACATCTCTGCCTTTCTCGCTTGATGCTGCCCTCCATGATTTCAGCACAAGTATTTGAGCAGTGGCACAGCAATCTACATCAAAGGATGGATCCAGCTCAGAAAAACAATGCAATGATGGCAAAAAAACAAAAGAGGAAGTATTTTTTCCAGCTCATCAGCTGCCTCGATGGCACAGGAAGAGAAGAGGACCCCTTCAGCCATTAGTGCCGCTGATGGAAGTCTACATACAATGAGCCTCCAAGTCTCAAATTAAGTAGAGCCCTGAAAACCCGGGACTGCAGCACAGCTACTGCAACAGCAGCCTAGTGCCATGGAGCCTTACCAGAGCAGCTGGAATGTTTTGTTTGGCTTTATCAAGAATCGTTTACTCCTCTGCAAAAGGATGACAAATCAAGAAAACTAGCACATCCTGAAGTATCAACAGGAGGTTCACTGACACACACCAATGGTTAACTGCCTTCTCACATGTCAAATTCACACTTTGTTCATGCAGGAGCCAAAGAACAGCGTTTTGGAATCAGAACCATTTACTTCTCTCAGTAATATCCCATTTCATAACAATGTGCTTTACATGTCTTGACTCCACAGTTAGCAGGAAGAAGACTTACTCCTGGCAAAACCATATCGAAGGGGAGATGATGGTCAGTAAAAATCAAGGTTTAGGATCTAGTGACTCTCATGGGCAACTTAACTTTTGGAGAAGAACAAGGAGCATAGAAGTACATACCTTTAAACCACACCTCCTGGAGCTTGGATCTCACCTGAGCAGCAATGTACACACATCCATATACACATGAAGTGCTTTTGCTAAGGTACTTTATCATTAGCTTGCTCTCATGTGTCCCACTGCAGCTGAGGCTCATTCTAGCCTCATACCTGACAAACAAGGCAAACTTACGGGTGCTGCTTTCAAGGCTACAGGAAAAAAAGGCGAGCATATTAAAGGAAATGCGAGAGGTTCCATACACATATAGAGTGCTTTCCCCTCTCATTTTGCAGGGATTCTGATGACCTTGCAGTGCTGTAATCAAGAAATTCATTTCACACTTGATGGTCTGGTTCTGCACAGCTCTACTCACACACCTGCATTGCAAATAAAAATGCTTAACCAGCATTTTACTTGCTAGATGAATGTTTCTCCTTTTGTGAGCTGAAACGAGGATTTAGCAGGATTTACAGAGAGCAGCTGCATTTCACAGAAAGGCATTAAATACGTAGAACTGCTTATGTGCAGAGGAACCCTGTGACTTACTTTTAGAGGTCTGCAGGGTTCAGGATAAGGAAAGTTACAAGCACTTTGGAGAAGACTCCTGATGAGAAGAGGAACAGATCACAGCATGATGAAATAGGGGCAGTTCCCCATAGGGAGAAGCAAGCCTGGAGACAACCTTGGAAGCAACACAAGACATTTGTACCTGATGTGGAAAGACCAGTGAAGAAAACTTACTTCAATCCAGCAGATAACTTTAACAAAGGTTTAGCACACAAGGAGGCCCAAGCTACTACTTGGTGGGAAGAGACACACTGGGCTGGAACTTTGTTAGAACAGATCCTCCACTAGGACTCTTTCGGAGATGCCAACTCTGTCACGGCACAGCAAAAAAACTGGCTCTGAACACTTAAAGAAGGATTTGCCTACATGACTAAATCTGTCTGCAAAGCTGTGCAATGCCTTACTTTTCACTTTCACCTCCTTTCGAGTCAGTGGAAAACAGGCAAGAGGGGTTCCTTCTCTTTCAAAAGAAAGACCTAAGACAGCTCAAGTGAACTGTGCCCTAATATTTCCTCTTCTCTCCACTGATCAAGCAAACCTGGGGCAAATTCCTCCATCGCCCKCAGGTTTTAACCACAGGAATCTCACCACTACCACCTGTGTGGCTCCCAGCAGACATTTTATCCTGTTTCTAGATTTTTATTCCTCCAATGCTCCTGGCTGTTTTAGCTGGCAGCCCTCCTCACCCACTAAGTGCAGAGTGAACCTGTGGCTGCAACAAGCGGAGAGAGGGAAGCGTTCTGTGCACACAACCAGCACTCTCTCCCYTCCAAGGTGCCTTTTGGCACCTAATTGCCTGTCTGATTTCACAGCTGCCACACGCAAAGTGTCAGTTTGCAACAGGATGCCGGGACAGGGAAAGGCTGATTTTTGAGCCCCCAACACAAGACTCGGCTTCTGCACTACCTCACCTTGCGGGAGTCAAATCCATGCGGAGGGAAAGAGTTGGGACAGGCTGTAGAGTGGGAGGCATGGGAGAGACCTGGGGACCAGCACAAGACTGATGCTGCCTGAGCCGCGAGGCAGGGGACAGGCATAGCGGGGGGCTGACACCATACATCCCATAATGCTTTCTGCAAGCAGCAAGTGACAAATGTAGGGCAGGGGAGGTGGCATGCGACCCCCCCTCTCTGCAAGCTGATCCCATGCCATGGGATGTCGGGGTATGGCAGCTGAACCAGGCTTAGCTGCCTCCCGGGATTTAGCGTCAGTGCGGCAGCATGGGCAGAAATTAGCAGGGCTGAGGATTTTGTCTTTTGGCAGATGCCAGAAGAACCAGAGCGAATCAGGGAAGAAAAGTGATGAAGGCTTCCTTTCCCCCCACCYATTTCTTCAATGGGAAATGAAATCTTAGCATTTAGAAATGGAAATTTTGATTCATAGCAGTATGTAGGAAACTGGAGGCAAAGGAAAAGCTGATTAAAAAGCCGATCCGTACCATTAACTTGCTTGTTCTTTATGCAGTGGTGATTGCCCTGCCGGTGGCGTGAAGATACATGTTTCCCATTGTAAAGGGCCCACGGCCATCAGGGAGCTGACAATATTCTTATCAGCAACAGACGGCACAGTCACAGGAAATCCTCTCCAGTAATGACCGACTTTGCTGTGCTGCGGTTGAAAGAGTGATGAGCGCAAAATTCACACCCAAAATAGGGCTTTTAATTATTCACGGCTCCGTATTCTCCAGAGCTATGCAAGCCCKAATCACTTGCTTTGTAGATTCCCAACCCTGAAAACCTCCACAGCTGAATGAAGCCAAGGTCGCCGTGACCTTCCTCCCCTTTCCCGAGGCTGCACAGCTCCACGCCGCCTCCTTCCCCTTAGTCTGAAACCCCGGGKCTCCTCTCGGGTGACTCCCAGAGCCACCGGAGTGCCAGGCGCGCCTCCGCACTAAGGGTTTCACCTGCCACCTAGTGGGGTTTCCCCATCCCTGCGGCTGCCTCCGCTCTATCCCTACCCTAGGCGGGTGGGGGGCAACGCCCGGGGGGGTGCGAGCCCCGGGGAAGCCGTGCAGGGAGCGGGAGCGCACAGGGGCCGCRGGTGTGTCCGTGCACGGGGGCTGTGCAGCAGAGCGGTGCCTGCGCACCGGGAGGGCGGGGCAGTGTCTTTTGGGGTGCGGGGCATCGGTGGGACAAGGCGCGGTGTGCGCCGGCCGCGGGGAGAGCACATTCGGGGGGCAGGGGGCACGGGGAAGGCGCGCTCCCGAGGGGCTGCACCCGGGGGCGCATGTTTGTGCTGGCGGAGTCTGTGCACGGACGGAGGGGTGGCCCGGGGAGGGGCCGCGCACGGAGTAGGGGCGGGCGCCGATCCCTGCGTGTGTGTGTGTGTGCGGGTATTCCCTGGGGGAGGGGGAAGCGTGGATCCCCCTGGAGCCGGACGGGGCGGGCGGCAGCGCAGGGCCGGTGCCGGGGGCGGTCCCGCCCGGCGGGGCGGGCACGGCGGAGCAGAGCGGGCAGAGCGGAGCAGAGCGAGCACCGCCTCCCCGGGGCCGCGGGGCGGGCCGGGCTCAGCCTCCCGCTCGGGCCTTGCGCGCTCAGGCCTGGCCGCGCCGGGAGAGGCGGCGATGGAGGCGGCGGGCGGCGGCGGAGCGGCGGGCGGCATCGCCCTGCACGACTTCAGCGGGCAGCTGGGCGAGCAGCGGGTGCACTTCCACGCCATGCGCCTGCGGGACTCGCTCTTCCTCTGGGTGGGCGCCGCGCCCGCCCTCGCCAGCCTGGCCGTCGCCATGTGCAGCCCCCGCGTGAGTGTCGCCGCCGGGGTCCCCGCCGCCCCCCGGAGCCCCGCGGCGCTGGGGGGTGGCCCCGYCGCCCCCAACCCGCGCTGCCGGGACTAAGCCGTGCCCTCTGCTGTGCTCCGCTTGCAGGACAGCATCCCGGTGGCCGCCTCGCTCCTGGGGGACCCCTCGGACACCGCCTCCTCCTGCCTGGCGCAGCGCTTGGGTAGGTGCGGGGGGGCGCGGCGGCCGCGCGCTCCGGGCGGGAGCGGGCGGGGGTGCGGGGGAGCCGCCTCCCGCCGGGAACACGCGGGTCGGGCCAGGGCCGTGCCTCTCTGGTGGTCTTGAGACACCAGCCTGGGCTGGGTGGGCTCAGAGCCCCCGCCGCTGCAGGTTGCGGCAGCTTCCGTCCAATCCAGCGATTCACTTCTTTTTTTTTTAGTCTGGGTACGAGTCTGCGGCACCTGAGTCAGCGGCCTTTGGCACGCTGGGCACTAGCAAAAGCGAATTATTTAATATCCTTATCCGGACTTTGGATGCTGCATCTGTCGAGTGAGTTTGTCAGTGGCCTCCTCTCTATAAGGCTGTGACAGCTGTGGGCGAGGTGGCTGTCATGCCAGGCACGTGCATTTTACCTGAAGATGAAGCCAACCCTCTCACGTCTTGCACCTTTCAGCCCCTCCATTCCAAGAAGTTCGGGCCTGGAAAGTCTAGGGTCGTCTCACAGGTGCCTGTGCTTGATCTGACTGACCCTGTTGGGCACTGCTCGGGATGTCTCCTTTTCCATCCTGCTACAGCTRCTGCAATGCCAACATAGCTGAAATCCTGAGTCTTAATGACAGCTTGCAAACTCCCATATCCCTACTAAAAAGATTGAAAATACACGGCCTAATGCATCCTAGCACCTTCACAGCTTTGACAGCTGTGTCATGCTGGTTACTCATCATCACCTGCCAGTGGCTGGTGCAGCTCCAACTGGTGTGCTTGTTACCAGGTTTTAAAAGCAACATGCTGAGCTGCTCAATCTCACCTTACTTYTGTTTCAGATGGAAAGGCCACAGAATTATTAATGATCTGTGTGCTGATCTCTGCTTCAGGCAGTATGTCCTGAGTTTGTATTGTCAGACACTACTTCCATGAGTCTACACTGACTTCTCCTCCATCGCCACATGTGAAAAAGGGTTGCTCTCAAGACTGATCTTTGAAAAACAGTACTAGTGCATTTTCTTCTTTGTGATAACTTCTCTTTTAATAAACACTCTTTTAGTTGACCCTGGTAGCACCATTTTCTCTATGTGCTGAATTCAGTCCTTTCCACTTTAAGTAATAATTTTATGGGGTACTGTAGGACATGATTTCTAAACTTGTAATTAGTGCCTTATCCTTAGGAAGTCAGTTAGTAAAAATGTAGTCAGAGAGGAGTTACTTTGTATAAAGTGTAATAGTTTATTCCACTTTCTTTTTGGTCTCCTTGTCACTCATTTCTTCTGAATCTCGCTCTAATCTTCTGTGTAGCATTGGAGCCCAGCTGACAGCTSTAAATTATCTCAGTGATTGCCACACTCCTGTAGTGTTTTTTTTTTTTTTTGGTATGCGTGCTTGCTATCTTCACTCTTAAAAGATTTATTACAGATTTCATAGCTGAAGTTCATAATAACTTGCCATTTCTTACATTAGTTCTTTCAGTGTTCTAGGACAGAGGCTGTCTGAGTCACCTGATTTGTCTCCTAGTGAGTAGTCTCAGYTTTACTGCCTTTTTTATTTCTATTTTTTTCTTAAGGTGCTTTTATTATAYCCATTACTACTTTCCCATACTTTGTTACTGAGAACTGATACTGTTGCCTGCTACTGGTCTATAGGTTACTCTTTATCCTTGGAGTATAATGCACCTTCCTATTTTCTTTTTGTTTGTGTGTCTTAAGTGTGTTTTGTTATTTCATCTTAAACTTCTGAGCCAGCTGTAGCCCAGCAAGGCTTTTGGTCCATATTCCTCTGTATCCATGCYATCTATCCACTGGGTTACAGATTTCCTTGCTAGTCAACACCTTTTATATTGTTTACAGGTATTGTTCTTGCTTGTGTGATCCTGCTTAAGGTATATTATTTTGAGGAAGGCCTGTAGACCTTTTTCACCTTTGGTTCAAACGGGAAAGTCAATAATACWCTTCTGACTTTGAATAAATATGTGCTTCCTCTTCAACTGAGTGTAACTTGCTTCTGGGAAAAGAAGTACATCTTTCGGAAATCCTACACCTTAGTATTTAGGCTGGCTTTTGTCAGTCCAGCAATTTAAGTTCAACTCACGGTCACTTAGTCCAAAATGATTATTTATTTATTTATTCATTTATTTATTCTCTTGAAACCAGTGGATCTGCAAGATCATGGACAAGCATCCCTGTATCTTTGTTTCACAAAGTGCTTGGTAAGGAAATCTGTGTTCCACCTCAGCTAGAAATACTCAGCTTTGCTGTTATTGGTGTTTAGTTTGCCTCTGGGAATTTAAATCCTTATTACTCGCACAAAATCTATTATAACAGAGATGCTATTCATATCCAAGTCTGGCCTGTAGTAGTACTTCCAAGGTAGCCTTTTTAACCATCCTGCCATGTGGTAACCTTCAGGCAGGCAGTTCTCCCCTCTCCTTCCTCCCACCAATGCTTGTCACCATTCTTTCCAAGCAGTTTCCATTCTGGYCTTTGCAGGCAGTAGCTGGAGTAGCATGCCATGCCATTTGCACGTAACWATTTTCATTTCTTATACTTGCCAGTTGCATTCCATCATCTGCCATGTGTTCCTGCAATGTCAGGTTTCCTGCCCTGGAGCAGGAGTTTCAGTGCTGCTGTTCATCAGTGTACACATTCTCCTTCTGTTTTCTTTATAGCTTGCTAGGGGTCCTAGCCACAACAGCTGTATTTGGTGTATTGGCTCTTCTTTCTTTTTTCTGATTTTTTTCTTCTCTGTTGCTGAAGACATGTGCCTCATTCCTATTCTTATTTCTTCATATTTCTATCTATATCTGCTTTTATGAGGTTCAGGGACTGTTTCCCACCATCCTGCCTGATCGCTTTGGCACAAGATGTGTCTTGCTAGTCAATAAACCAAAATGCTAAGATTGTTTCCTGTAGGATAGTGGAGGTCAGTTGTTGAGGAAGTCTTGTCCATGAGTGCCTCCCTCGCCTGCATATGCTGAAATCTCAGTGCTTTGGGCTGCAGTGAGTACTGATTAGTGCCATGTCTTCCGTCTTCCCTACGGAGGGACTGGCAGACTCTTGGTGAAGATCACCTGAACCTCTTCTTTGAGTATTTCTCAGCTGGGCACTGTTCACTTCCATGACCTCTCTTCCAGCRTAAACAAACTCATGCCTAACACTTGCCCTGCCTTTTCTACTGCCCCTGAGCTCCTCTTCAGGCTTTGATTTGGGCCTTTGCCCTGTACATGAAGTTGTAGGAGCAGATCTGTGCTGCTGTAGTTTCTCCTGGCACTCAGCACATCCCAGATGGCTGCCAAGGAAGTTTCTTCTCCACTTTGAAGAGCCAGTGCAACAGAGTTTATTAACCAGGCTGCATGGGAAGCAGACCTGCCGGAGGGCTTTTTAGGTAAGCCTTGTCCTTTGCAGTTTTCTGCTTTACTCTGAAGTTGCAGATGGTCTTCCACGGAGGCATAAGGTGTGCCCTCTCTTGTCCTTTCCACAAGAGTGCACATGTCCAACTGAATCCACAGGAAGCAGGGACAGAAAAGGTCCTGCTGCCCCTCAGAGCTGGGGCATGGCCCTGGGAGCGGAGGTCCTTGGCACAGGCAGCCCAGAGGAATTYGCAGTGTTCCCAGAAACTGGAACAGCATCCCAGAGACCCTATTGGACGTTAGACAAACATAATTAAGAAGTTGAGTTTTGACACTGCAGTGCATTATATAGTTTTGTTAGCTAGGGTAACGATATTAATTAGTTCAGAATTAGCATTGCATTCATTTAGGGCATGATGATGAAGCACTAGTGCTTACAGAACATGCTGCTTTACACCACAAAAATCTAGWGCCAGGTGCTAATTTTTGCAGTCAGAGCAACTCGCTGCATTATATCAGCATTTTGTAGTGCCAAGTCTTAAAAGGCAAATGAGGCCTTGCATTTTAGAAGCAGCTGTACTTACTGAGTCAGGAAGCTGRTAACCTGCTAGAATGGAAAATAATAATAAATTCATTTGCATAATGAAAATGCCTCAAAGGAGTTGTTTAATTACATTTTATACATACATATAGGTTTTCTGTMGTTAACTGTTCTGTAGTTGACTATTTAGTTTCCTATTTAAAAAGCCTTGAGATATTAGGAGTGCTGGTGACTCTATTTTAAAGTTTTAAAAATTCAGATGATGTTTTTGAATATTCAGGAGAACAGTCTCATTTGCCTCTGGGATCGTCAGCACCCAGCTTGTTCCCTGACAAGAATATCTTGTGACCCAAATACTATTTTTTGTCTTCTATTTTACACAACTCAATTTAAATGTAGTGCCTATTTTTCCTGTATGGTGTACATTTTTTAGCTTTAGTAATAGTAGTTTAGCTTTAGTAATATATGAAGAGAGTAAAAAATTTGCTATATTACTGTGGTAAAATCTAAGCAGGATTCCATTTTATTTGTAAAACACTTTTTGGTGTTTTTTCTTCTGTTCTGATAATTAAGTCTTCCTGCCCCACTGGACAGGTTTTTTTGTCACTGTTAATTAGCTCTGTCATGGAAGGCAGCTCTTAATTTTGTAGCACCGCTGTCTAGGCTCATTGTCATTACAGTAGCCTGGAACTTGTGCTTGGCTTCGTTATGTTCGACCAAGGCTCTCCAGCCTCTTGGATTATTCATGGACATTGTATGAATAAAGATTAAAGGAAACTAAATTGACAGCAAGCTTAGAACTGGTGCATACTTTTGGGAGCCTTCTAAGGGTTTTGTAATGAAACAGAACTTAGTTAATTGGGGCCCAATCACTTTCTTGTGCACTTTCCCTCTAATGTTTTACACAGCACAGACTTGCCAAAATTCAGTGCTGAAAGTCCAGCACAGTCTGTGGTTTCACTTAAAATATAAGATGTTTAAGAAGTGTCCAAAAATCCACTAAAAGCACTGCAAGGCTTTCCAGTGACTAATGGTGTCTTGCATCAGGTCAAAAACCAGTTGATAGTCACCAGTCTTGTACTGCTCATTTCAGTGATGTGCAAAGTTTTGCCCAACACACCAACAGTCAGGCACTTGTTCTGCTGTTCCTTTATAACTGCGCCCACCACAGGAGTGAAGAACATCATCTTAGAAATCTGTATGATGTGGCTTTTTAGGAGGCTTGCTTGAATACCATCATCACTTTTACAGAAGAATAAACTATGGCTGACTACTCTGTTTTGTTTTAGCCAGCAAGACGAAAAAGCAGATATTTGTCAGCTACAATCTTCAAAACACAGACAGCAATTTCACCTTACTCATAGAAAACAGGATCAAAGAAGAAATGACAGCTTTTCCAGAGAAGTTCTGACTTTGTATCTTTGTAAAATAAGATTAAGTTTTTGTTTCAGAAGAACTGATTTCAATTTTCACACTGACATTAAGTTAGTGTATTTGTTTTGTATTATTTTGATTGAATTTGCGGTTGTTATTAAATACACTTGGACTTGGATTGTTTTTCCAACAAAATTTGAATTTGAAATTTCAAAGCAAAATTTTTTTTTGCTACCCTGCTTAGTAGGATAGCAAATGGCTGAATATCATTGTGAAAGTGCATGTAGTGTCCATGCAGTACTGGGATCTGCTGGGAAAACAGTTCCAAATGCTATCTCTACAATTAATCTACTATGTACTAGCACTGAACATAGTATAGCAGCTTTTAGTGCTCAAATAAAGAAACCTCACATTTTTGTATCATAAAGCTGTGACATGAGTGTTACTTTTCTCCTTTTAGCCCCTGCTGTTTGTAGTACTAGTGCTAAACACTTGATTTGCTTCCATCCCTTGGGCACTAAGAACMCTAGAAGGGTTTCACGAAGGGTTTCACAAAGGGTTATTTGTGCATCCCTGAGGACTACATAAAAGGAAAAAGCACAGCTCAGGTTCTGGAGCAATAGATAAATCTGTCAGGCTGTTAGAAGAGCATCATGCGTAAATTGAGCGTATACATTAAATCAGAAAAAATCAGAGCAGTCCACTACCACAGCCACCAGTGAAAAGCATCCTGCTGTACATCTCTGGACTTGCTTTTAGGTAGGATGGGTATTCTTTCAAAAGCAAATCCATGGGCTATTTTGTTTAATGAGAGGGCAGCTAGGAGCTAACTATCCAGGCTATATTTTTTTCATTCCAAGTTGAGACCTGACTCAAGCTCAAGCATAACCTGATAGAAACAAAAATTACTAGTGCTGCTGCCAGCCAACTGCCCTAAGCACCTACAGAAAACTGATGAATTTACCTTGCTGTGGTGCCATAATCAACAATTAAAAACTACCCGAGAGGCTGCTGGTGTAGGAGGCACAACTTCTGCTGAGTTTCTTGTCCAAAAGGGTGTGAACACCCTGTGGCTTCAGTGTGTCAGATTTGGTGTGAGTGGAGAGGGCCCCTCCTTACCTGGTGGGAACAGCTGCCTGTCCTTGGCCGCAGTTCAAGATCAGAATAGCAAACCCCAACTGTTGGAGGGTATTTTCTTTTTAATCTATACCACCCAGGAAACAGAGTCAACTGTGCTGCTGTAATTGACTATAAAGGGATAATTAGTTGCAAATCAATGTGCCGTTTTAATTAGCTTGATTTACAAACAGTTCATTCTGTTTGTAGAGCATGGTAGGGCTGTTTGCTGAGGCATCAGCTGATCCTGGGTGTTTCAGAAGTCACTGCAAGGGAACTAGACCAGSGAGAGCAAACTGTAATGGGACAACGTCATTTTATTCTGTACATTTACATACAAAGTTCTTCTCAGTAGGTACAACAGATGTAACATCATGCAGACATTTAGCTTGTAAGACTGTTTTCAGTACTTGATTTAAGCTTGTGCTATGAGGAAGCACCACCAGACTATTCATGATCAAAACATACAGTAACACGATTCTTTAAAACTTCATCAGAAACTGAAATGGGGAGGGAGATCTCGCCCACTAGACAAAACACACCGTACTCCTTTCCCGAAACATTTTACACAATACATTTAAAATGAGGTTTGTAATTTCATTTTTTCTTAAAAAATAAAATAAAATAAAAAAAAGTTACAGTGGGGGAGATCATCCCCACACTTAATAGTGTTGTCTTATGTGCCAGCTACAGGCGCAACTTGACTTGACATTCACAGAGTTCAGTTAATGGCACTTCTGCTTCCAATTTGGTGACCAATAAAGTGTTTGGCTCCAGGAAGTGGCAACAGTTAAGTAAAGTACTTCCACTAAAAAGAACGACGAGAAAAAAAGCCTGCTCAATGAAACCRAAAAGTAAACCACACAACCCCCTCTCAGAGTGGCCACAAAACACTTGCAAACAGGTGACCGTCGTCATCCATTTGCAGTGTCTGGCAACAAAAGCAGTACTGAAACTTTAAAAGGGGGACAAAACCCCCAAGATCAAGCATAATGTCACTTCACATTTTTGTTTGAACTTACAAAGATGGAGAAAGCCCTTAAATGGTAAACCCAAAGAAAAATCTACTGATGGGCTTAGAGGTTACTGAAGGTTCACAGAAAAAGGCCAAAACGGACAAGACAGCTTGGACTGCTTCCCCTGCTGTGGTGGCCAGAAAGAGCCGCCTGAGAAAAGCCTTTCCTGGTGATGGCTGGAGAGGAGACACGGCCGAGGAGCCAATGGTGCAGCAGGCTGGGACCCCAGGGGAGAGCCCTGTTGTGCTGCAGAACTAGACAAGGCAGGGCAAGCATCCCCACGCTTCRTTTCTGCCATGCTGCATCACCTGGTACCTGACTCCTCCACACAAGTTACGTTTAGTGAAAGCTTTACAACTCCATGAGAATAAGTGGAAGAAAATAATCATCAGAGAAGTGTTCATATTTTCAAAAAAAGGAGCAAAACTGGAGCTGCCAAGGCAGGAAATTAGTTTCAGCTTTGTTGTYGTGACAGAGGCAGAGGGCCAGACCAACTAGAGAAGCTGGGGCTCCCTTCATTGCAGATCAGTACCGACTACCTGGTTTTAAGCAAAATACYAAAAAAGCAGCAAGTCAAATCAACTTCATAAGATTTTTTTCCTAAAAAAAAATAAAAGTTGCTGCATGTTCCTGTCACCTAGTTTATTTACTATCTAAATGTTGATATATTTAAACAACTATTCTTTTCCCTGTGCCTGTCTGTCATCGGAGAGCAACCACCAGAATAGGAAATGATAAAGCGCTGTGGACAACAGCGGTGAGCTCACCAGGACCACTGACAGTGCTGGAAGCAGCCGGCTTTATAGGCTTGTGGATGGTCTACAAGAGCTGTACCTCAGCTTGAGCACGCAGGCACACAAGACCACAAAGGAAGGAGCCAGTGGCTCCACGGCACGATGGATGGCAGGACGCTGCTTTCTGCCTCTGCRCTCGCCCCTTCTCCACTCTCAGGTGCTTCTTCTCTTCCCTTAAGCCTTGTTTTGCTTCTTCAGTTTTTTGTTGTGAACCCATTTTTTTCGTCCCCGAACGTGTGTGGCTTGCAACAAGCATCTCGCATCGAAGGCAAAAGGTATTGCACAAATTTGGCACGTGAATACTGCACCAATGGGGAGGGGCTGGGTTCTTTCCTCAGGTGAACACAGACTGCAACAGTCTCGGCACGGAACAAAAAGAAGCAGCCGCACTCAAGCCTGACAGTAAGATTTGAGTGTAAGGAAGATCGGGCTCTTGCTGTCACAGCAAGTCTAGCAAAGATGAAAAAAATGCAGTAGTGTAACTTTGGGTGAAACTACCATCAACTGGTCCAGTGTTTCTTACCAGGCTCAAGAAGAACCCAAATGTCCACATCATCCTCTGTAAAAATTAGCAGCTTTAGGACAACATTGTTACTCTGAACACAACCACCTCTGTCGCTTCTGCAGGTCTACCTGTCCCCTTGCATCCGTCAGCATCTGGGGCTGTGCTACTTTACTGCATGTCCTGCCGGGGAGCTCGTGTCTCTGATTTATTGGGGACTGTAAGAGGACATCGGCAGCCTAATGGAGGATGGAAATCGTTAGGTACAGTAGTTAATTGACAATATATACAGCAAAGGAGGAAGGGGAAGGGAAGGCAGAGGAGGAAAGTGCAAATGAGCACTTTCCATGCATATGAACGCAAGAAGTACATCAAACAAAGTGGCAATCATACAGACACTCAATACAACATTGACATCCTGCTGCTCTGTTTGAACATCTGCACTACCAAGCAATCACTAATGGATGGCCTGAGTGAGAAGGGAGAAGAGGGAGGGAGGGTGGGGGAGGGATTAACTACAATGCAAGAAAGCTGTTTGCTTACAAAGTCCTTGCATTGAACTAGATCCTCACAATATTCTCTTGAGTGAGAACCAAAAGCTGATGGCCAAAGGATACAATTGGTTTGGGGATGGAGAAGTCAAGTGGCCACTATCAAAGTGCCATCTGCACAGTAGGAGGTAAACTGGATGTTTGCTTTGTGTAGAACTGATCCAATTTAAGTAAACTTTTTTCCTGAACTAAAATCTTACAAGAGCATTTGGGGAAGTTGGGAAATCTGGGTGAGTTCATTGTATATTCTTGGGTCAGAACCAGAAAACATCTCTAAGAGGCCAAGAGAGCTCATTAAGTCATTATTTACAGGCTATCAATTAATTCCYTTCCAACAGTCATTTAAGCAGTTTGTCCACTTAAATCGAAAAGCCAAACCCTGGTTCTAAGAATAGGTAAGACAATGCCAGGACATTCATTTCGCAGGAGGACAAACCCCAGCTGTGCTGCCTTTTGGAATAAAGGTACAGATCATAGCCCATACTCCTTACTATTTATCCCTGCTGGTCCTATGCTCTTTTCCTGGAGCAGTCAGAGATCCTGGGCCTCCAGATAATTATAGCCATTCTTGGCAAAACTAAGTTTTGCATCATTAGTCAAATCATTTGCATCATCTATGTTACTATTAAAGACCAGTGGCAACCACCTAAAATAGATTAATATACTCTTAAAATGCAGAAAGCTGATTCTCATCGAAAAATCAGCTTATTTGGGTAGGATTTTCTTCAACGCATTCAGTGAAAAAAAAGGGACAAATTGAGAAAGTAACTTTTAAGTGCACATGGGCTATAAATACAAATATAAGCTGCCTAAAATGCAGTCAGAGTTTGAGTCACAATAGGTTATGCTTTGCTTTTTCTTCTTCTCTTTTTTTTTTTAAGTGTATACAAACACAGCAGGCAACCTGGGCACTTGGACTTTCTAGACAGGCAAAAGAATGTTGCACAAGTCTAAATTTAAGTCAATTCAACTTTGCAGTGGATCCCTCTTTCCTTTAAAGAAACACAAAAACAAAACAGAAAACAACACTCCCCCTCCCCCCATGGTTTCTTTCTTGGAATGGCTGCACCTCTTATAAGATGGCTTCATTTTTGTGATCTATGAAAGGAAAAGGAAATAAAGTGCTTCTTGAGAATAAATCAAAATAAATATACATATTTAATGGCAGGAAAAAAGAGTTCTGAAGGGCTACCGCCAGCCAGGTCTTTTCTCAAAAGAGTCTTTTCCCCCAAAACTTTTTCAAGAGTAATCTGCACAACAGTTGAAGATGCCAAAATTTGCTTTAGTAGCAGAGTTGAATTCCTCTAAGTTTGTGTCTGCTCCATCACTGGTTTGTAAAATCTGTGCAAAACACCTTTGCCCAAAGTGCTCCTCCTCCCGCACAACAGCATCAAATAAAATATAAAAGAAAGAGAAGAAATATAAGAAGGGAAAATAAAATAATAAAAAAAAYGGAGAAGGGAAAAAAATCCACCCAGTTACATCGACTTCATCCCATTGGCAGTGGTGTTCTCCGAGATCCCGTCACTCACAGCTGCTGAGTCATGGAGGCCAGAGTAATCCTTGAGTTCAGAGTTTGTCAGGAGCAGGGGCTGCTCCCCCTTCTTGTGCGGCAGGAGGGGCTGCCGGGTGTAATGTTCCCCATCCGGGATGTTCTCGGGCAGGTTCTGGTTCTTGCTCTCTGGCAGCAGCAGGATGCAGATGATGCAGATGAGCGTACAGCAGGCGAAGATGACGTGGTGGAGGAAGTAGCCTTTCTGGTTGTGGAGCTCCATGATGGGGGCGGTCAGGCGGCCGAAGCCCGCGCTGGCCAGGACCAGCCCCAGCCCGCCTCCCCTGCAAACACACACAGAGGGGGAAATAACTACACTCAAGTGTCATTTCACACCAATTTAACTGCCYCTACATAAGAAGAGAAGCTTTATCATGTGAGCGTGTAGATAGTCCTCTAAAGTACTCTCACTTCCAAGTATTCCCACATTCATTGAGGGAAAACCAGATTTTGCTTAACGTGCCAGCCTTCTCCGCTTGGACAAGACACACTAAGGAGCAGTAAGTGCAGAAGTCAATTTTGGCTGCCTCTAAAATATCTGGCATCATTCACCAGTGGAGGCAGGAGATTACACTTTACAAGCCACTGCCTCGATCCATTATACCAAACACTGAGTGCTGAAATATTTTCTACATAAAAACATGTTGTGGCTGGAAATTCTCAACACACTGGTGATGTAATAAAATGCATAACTTTCAGGAAAAAAAAGTGTGAAAATAAATTCATCTTCCTCCAGCAAGAGGCACAGAAGCTGCTGGGCAAGCCCAATTCAGAGCTCTCTCCTGATGCTCAGCAACCTCTCTTGCAATTCCTCATCCTGCTCCTCAACATCTCTCCAGGCCCTGGTGCAGGCAGGCCTGGCACACCTCGTGTTGAGGCACAGCTCACAATCCCAGGTCTGTCTCTGCTGAGTGACCCTGCACACAAGTGGCACCGCAGGTATTTCTCTGGGGAAGGCCGTTCCCTCCTCCTGCTGCGGCACGACTGAGGTCTCCAGCCAGCAGTCACCCTTAAGTGACGCATTTTAACAAAATCTGTGAGAATGGCAGCTCGTCCTTAGTTTTTCAAAGACTCTGCTGCCTGCAGAGGGAGGCCTCACTGTGAGCTTAATCACTGGCACCCTGCTTCCCTACCAAGCCTGCATGGACAACACTCTTCCTACAATTCCTCTGGGAGATGTCATCTATTCCCAAACCCTCTGAAGATCAGAGGGGCTCAGGTGCTTCAGTTTCCGGCCCAAGGCAGAGCTGTAATTATTAACAATAGCTGTCCCTTACAGAAGATGACTGCAGAAGGCAAATGGACTGCTTTATGTCAAAACTTGGGGAAAAAACCAGTTCCATTTACTATCAAACATGCTAGAAATCACTGTACCATAAACCTACAAATGCCAAATTCACTCAGCCAACCACCRTGTTAAAGCTAATCTTCACTCAATCCTTTCCAGAATCCACTGCAGCTTACTTGACAGCTGAAGGACAGGAAACACAGGTTTCCAAAGATGCTCTTGGGACACTGACTGGATTAAATATTCACATATGTATGTTTCAATTCTCCAGACTCAGCAGAGCATCTTTCACAGACAGCAGTGACTTCCCCAAATACTGTAAAAGCCCTTATTAAAAACTTGCCAGCTTTCCGATGGCAATTTAGAAACCCAGCTGAATGCAACTATTGTACAACTGGCCTCCCTGCAACTTCATTAATACACTCACATGAGTAATCGACACAACCAGTCCCAAATGCATGGCAAATCTCTCTCCAAGCTGCCTCTGGAGCAACAAAAGCCCAGCTCATTTACGTCAGTGTTTGCTATGGCTAAATTGTATCTCAAACCCCCTGAGAAGGACCTGAGGTGAGTTTTAAAAGCTGCTGTAGAAGGACATAAAGCAAGCTGACAGAAAACGGGAAAAGGCAACAACAAAGACAGCTCTGTCATTTACGGGTCAAGTGGCTTCGGATTTGGAGGGGGGRAAAAAGTTTTTCCATATGACGTCAGCAATTAGAGCTGGCATTACTTTATCCCGCGCCATCAAAACCTGGCAGAAGGCTTGAAAGTACATTTTGGTATGTGTCCTAGAAGGGATTTCTTTAAGGTTTAACTACACTGCAAATATGAAAGTGTGAAGGGAAAAAAAAAAGAGAAAACTGAAAATACTGTCAGGAATTTTTTGTTGTTTCCATGCACATCAGGAAAACAGCTACAGGGCAAGAGAGGCAGCACCCTCATAATTCACACTGTTTTTGCAGGCAACACCGGGCAGCAGGTGGAAAACAAATACATTCCGAGTGCTTTGGGGCATTGCTCCTCCTCAGCAGGAGGCCTTCCATGGCAGGGGCCTACGTCTGTACTTCAAATACTCTCCAGATGCAGAGTGGAGCCTGGAGAGGGAGTGCGAGTGCTGCTGGCACCCACTTTCCATGCACTGGAAAGCCAGTCCCAGCTTTCCCTTTCGCACCTCTGCCCGCCAGTGTCTGCTGGGGGGGCTTTCCCATGGCACAGCTCCACACAGATGATTGATCAGAGACACTTCCCCAACCCCTGCTCACCCCCTGACAATGGGAGGGACGGTTTGCATAAGGTTTATGGTCCTGACAGGCAAATCACAAAGGGACCTTGGTCCAAAATTTTGTCCTCAGAAATGTCCTGCTTGTTCATGGCGGAGAATTTCCTTGCTACCGCAGTGTTTTTCCAGAGAGCAGCAAAACATCCTCACTGACATTCTACGGAAAGGGCCTTGTCCTTCTCAGCACTCCTCAGGAGAGCAGAGAAGTATTAATCCTTCTTTGGATGGCCACTTGTCTGCACTGAGCAAATGGGTCAACACACAAATGGCTCAGAGTACAAAAGAGCCAGAGAGATGCCTAGGCTGAGGGAGACTTTGGGAGAGCACTTGCTCCAGCCTCCTGCACAAAGCAGGACCAACAGTGAAATCAGACTAGGCTTTCCAGGCTTTGCCCAGTCAGCTCAGGCACTTCTTGAACTCAGTCCCTGAGAACCTCCACAGTTTTTCCCTGCCTGTACATAAGCGACCTTTTGTGCACTCAGTCCTAGGCCAGAGCTTCAGTAACACACCAGGATACCCTTGGCCTCAGGGACCAAGGCACCGCCTTTGAGGAGCCAGGCCTGGTTTAGGTGCCAGTAAACAGCTCTGCATCCCACTGTGTCAAGGAATACAGTAAGTGCAGATAGCTGGGTGTGCAAGATGCTGTGTCAGCTGCAGACTGAGCTCTGGAGCACGGGACCCCAAGGCAAGAGGCTGTGAACTGGTGCAGACCCTTCGTGTGAGTGTGACTGCCGAGTGGCTTCTGGATGGTCAGCCAGGAAAGTTTCTGTAACAACTGGAAATTTGGCTTGAGGCAACTGTTGATGGGTAAAGATCCTAATTCAGCCATCGCTGCCCACTCTTGATTTCTTTGGATGTGTGGGCACAAAAGCAGGACACCGAGAGAAAAAAACAGAACCATCTTCCACTTGGTAGTAATTGAGTAAGTGGAGGATGAGGAGAGGACATGCTGTATTTTGCTCAGCCTGTTCCTATTTTGTAGCAGTGCAGGGGTCAAGATTATCCCATATGGATTATTGGTGACACTTGTTGCTTAAATTCAGCATTTGGATGGAAGTCCCTGGTACAAAGAAGGGTAGCTCCTAGTGAAGGCCCCCTGCCTACTGCTGGGGACCAGGGTGCAGTGCATGGATCCGAAGGACCCCTCTGTGACACATGACAGTGTGGAACCTTCATGTTGCTGGAGCAGGGGGCACCTCTTGGAGATGAAGAGGGCTGTTCTCCTATTATCCTACTGTAATGTACATCTCAACACCACAGCAGCAGAGATGGGTGGGTGCTGTGAGTTGGCTATTATGCCCTGGGTAACAGCAGTGCCAACAGTTCTGCCCTCAGGGATGGGGGATTACAGGTAGAGGATTTGATCAGGGAAACCTCAGAGACAACCCCAGTGCTCTCTTTGCCTCCGTTTTCCTTAAGGTTCCTTGAGAACTGAACAAAAGCATACTAGTATCATAGAATGGTTTGGGTTGGAAGGAACCTTAAAGATAATCTAGTTCCAACTCCCAAAGGGCAGCCAAGGTGGCATTTTGGAGAGCAGGTTACAAGGGAGAAGCCAGATCCCACCAACACGTGAGACAGAAGGCAGCTCAGTCATACCTCTGCCTGAGACAGATTTATGCACTGTCCCGAGCTACATCTAATTTACATCCCTGAGCTGATCTTACTGTGRTGGTAGGACTGCAAAGCGGTGCAGAGTGTCATCGTTCCTATAAACAAACAGGGACCCTGAGGCATATCTAGCTACTGTCACTGGCCTGCTGTCACCCAGCACAGTCAGGGGAAGCAGAATTTTGGCTCCCAGCCAGGATTTTGTCCCCTTCCCTGTAGCAACATAAGTGATTTAAGGGAAAAAAGCTTGCTAAGTTCACACTGCACATCTGACCCTACTTGGCAGATTCTCTTCTGGCTGACATGGTCAATTCCTTATCTGTATGTCTTTCAAACAGAGACAAGGAGAAAATTAAAGAGGCATAAAATCACCAAACTGACTCACATAGACATAAATAAATACCTATTAGTGTTTCAGGCTGCTGTCTAATCTCACTGCTCACACTGCCTTTTCCTGTGGAAATAATATTATCTGTAAAATACCTTTGCCAATTTAGATAGCTCGGAAAAAAAGGCCCTGGAGCAAGGTGACTCTGGCTACTCAGCTGACAGTTTTGGAATTATACTTTGGCAAAGTTATTGAAAAGGCATATAATTTGGAGGGGGGAAAAAAAATAGAGTATCCTCTTTCCTCCATTCAGTCTCCCTCCCACCCATATGACCTACATTCCTGGGAAATTCAATGGAGTAAGGGCGGACTCCTGAATTGCTGTGGCATTGCTGATAGCATAATCCAGAACACAAAAGAACAACCTTTGTGCTGTGGAAGATTACAGTGCATATACAAAATGGTACAAACCCCATACCATACAAAGATGTGTTATGAGAAACTCTCCAACAAAGATCATCTGTCTGATTTCTACTATTTCCCAGGACTGAAAGTGCTCCTCTTTCAAAAAACTTTGGGCCTCTGCTGAGACAGATCTGTGTGCTAAGAAAAAGACAACTTTATCTGCTATAAAGGCAGAGGACTCACAGGTGTAGGAGGGGCAGGCTTGCAGAGCACCTCTAAGCACCAAAAGTATTCAACACCACATGTTTCAACACCTCCCTTCCGCTGAAGCACCCCTACAGCTGTCCTGGTTAAACTGCCCTATGGAGCCAGGGATTGCTGGCACTTATGTCCTCCTCTGCACACTCGTGGGATTTCTCCTTTATTATCAAGCTGCAAACTCAGCCACAGTTGCTGCTTGAACAAATCCCGCAGAGTAAGTGAAGCAATGACCATATTCAACCACACAATTTGGTTCAGCTAAGCATTTAAGGCCCTACCATGCTGCAATTCATGCACTGCCAGGCCTGCTGATCATCACCACGATGGGACACAAGGTGGAGCCACGGGAAACAAAGCCTTTCCATACACAGACATGCATTTACTTAGGCAGACTGTAGAAACTGTAAAAAGCAGCCCCGAAATTGCTGTGAGGTCTCCAATTATGTGAAGTTTCCCCTCCCATACAATGTGTTAAGTTACACAGCCCATTATCAATTAAATGAGGATAATTTTGTCCCTGTCTTCTGAGGGGGGCTCCAATGTCTCACCTGATTACTGTGGGTGTGATTTCAGCACAGAAGAACACGCTGAGGCTTCCAACAGCATGCGAAGAAAACATACCCACGATGGAAAATGCAACAGAGAATTTGTCTTTGACGCTGTCACTCATACCTGAGGAGACAAGTGCATTCATAGAATGTGAGAATGAGGCCAAGCTTCCAAGGAGGAAAACAAGAAGTTTTACGTTACTCTTCTCCCTCAACAAGAATTTGAGTAATTTTGTAATACTAATTTAAAACTGGTATTTATAGAATCCATACCCCAAGCACTTGAGACACAAATACATGTGAAAAAAATCGTAATGTCATGCCAAAAATTGCAGTGATCTCTGAATTTTTTCTGCTCAGCCACCACAAAAAAGGTAAACTCAAGGAAAAACACATCTCTRGGCAGTCTTTTAGGCACCAGTCACTTCCCTCCCATGTTTGACAGACAAGTGGAGGCAGGCAGTGTTCCTCAAGCTGCCAAGTATCTCTTACAGTGGCTTGGGCATTGGAGAGGTTTCCAGGACAAGAGGGGAAAGAAATAAAAGTGCTCCCATCTCTGTGCTAAGCCCCTGCATGTGATCAGTCTGCAAACCCTGTTGTAACTCCCAGCTTGACAGCCTTTGCCCAACAACCCTGGGTGAGAACAGCTGATGCCAAGGACAGTGAAGCACTCCCTTAAGTCAGGGCTGTTTGCTCAATCATTTCACGGCTGGATGGCAGCAAGGTTTCCAGGAGCAAACAGTGTCTGTCAACCACTTGGAAAACTCCAGTAAATCTAAACAAAGCTAAAGGAAACTGTCTCCTGGCCATGACAATACATTTCTCACTTGATCCCAGCTAGCCATCTCCTGTGGGCAGAGGTGGGATATCTGATCAGGGTTGTACATGCTCATGTGGCCTGTCCTGGCCAGCGAGGAGGCCACATCACTTGCAGAGGCTATTGCACCATACAAGGGGAACACATCATGCCTGACAGGAGCACTGGGGAAAGGACTGGAGCTTTGCAGCCAACGCTCCCCCACCCTTTTCTACAGCCAAGTCCCAAGGCCTGCCTGAAGAAAGAACTGCTCATCAGCATGCAATCCCAAGAAGGCATACTCTCTGGGTTGGAGCCAATGAAAATTAACACCTGTTCTTGTTCTTGCTGGATATATCAGCTGTCAGGAGAGCAAAAAGTATTTGGGAGCTCGTTGGTTACATCTTCAGAAACCTGCTACAGCCTGCTCAGGACTAACCCTTTTCTGCAACGCACCCCAAGTCTGGGGAAGAGAACAAATTCGGCCAGCTGATAAGGATGTGAGCACAGCACCTTGCAAACTCAGGGTCTCAGACCACTCTTGCATAGCGGGTGAGGCTACACCACTAATCCCTCAGGGAGGACTGCTCAGCAGAACAGACCTTGGAAAAGCTGGGCGAGGACAGGTCCATCAAATATAATACAGAAAGGTAAATTTTTCCCCCTGTTGTCTGTCACTGCATTGCTATTACAATACTTCAGCCTAGACAAGTATTTTTTAAGGTGTTTAAGTCTCCTTATCAAAAGTGTGTTTGAGTCCCCTTTTTTTTCTGGAAAAAAAAAGATCAGAGATTCCTGAACTGGAAATGCTGCTTCTCAGGAGGAGACTTTCTGAGAAAGCCTTGCCTTGTATCTCAAAATAAACCTTGGGGAACCTCTGCACCCTCTCCGACATGGAGAGGCAAGTCAGCCTATGTGGAGGGGATGCTACACCAAGAGGCTGCATATAAATGAGCAGGCCTGTCTGTGAGCGGGGTCTCAAGGCACTGCATAGAAGTGGACTTTCCCCTTGCACCCCTCTGTGGCAGCAGCTCTGCTCCGGGTGCTTTGGCCCAGGGCTTTTGGATCTACCCATTCCTGCGGGAGTGTTTCCCGCACAATGCAGATTTGTCTGTAAATCATACCTGAGTCTGGAAGTTGACTGTATTTTCCAATCACTGGATCCAAGACCACAGAAGTCAGAGTAAGATAAAAATGAGAAAGGGGGAGAGAAAACAAGAACATATTGTTTTTACACATTTATTTATCCAAGAAAAAAAAAAAAGGTAAATCCCACATGCCCCCCCATACAATTCTTTCCCATTCCAAAACCAGCACATCTTTCTCTGGTCACCAGATAGGACATGCTGTTTCCAGGCACATCTCGGCTGGGGGACAGCATGCTAATGAGACAGTGATAACAAACCAGCAGTAAAGCATATTTAAGAGCCCCAGAATTACCACTGGGATTAACACAAAGGCCTCTTTGTTGCTAATGAAGGGGGAGAAGAAAAAATGCCCTCCTGCTGCAGCCCCAAGGGAATGGCCAATAGAGGCTTCAATTCAACAGCGAACTCTGGGCATCAGTGCCATCACACTGGTGAGACACCCATTCCTCTCCAAAACCATGAGCGGATGGTCCATGTGTCACATTACCCACCAATCCTAACCGTGCAGGAGCACACGGCAGTACTGGGCAGCAAGGGGAAGGGCAGCAGCCCAAGCTGGGCACAGCTCTGCTGGTCGTCTCCCACCAGGCTTCTGTGACTTCCCAGGTGACGCCCGTAGTCCAGAGGAAGGGCCAAACATGGCAAGCCCCAAGGTCTGCTGCAGGTTTGTGGCTCAGGGAGAATCTCTCTCTCTCTTCTCAAATTCTGATTTCATTTGCAATTACACCCAAATTACACTAAAATAAAACATGCAGCATGCTGTGACAGATTTCATAATCAGCAGGGTCACTGCTTCTCTCCAAACACTGTCTAGCTCTTCTGAGGAAGAGGGGGGCGTGGCATAGAGTGGGGGGAGTTGGGCTGCTCTGAAGTTTGAGGCTGCCTTTCCCTCATCTTCTTACAAATAAGGGTGCCAGGGTAGAGTCAGAAAGGTGGCACCGCATTGAGAGTGCCAACATAGCACAAAGCACCTAGAGCCCAACCCTGATCTTAGTTTTAGTAACTTGTCTCACAAAACCACCTAAACCTGTTATGGAAAAGGTTGCAACGAGTCCTATAGGGTGTTCCCTCCCACCTCCCTCTCCGATTTTTTTGTTGAAAAACTGCAACCAGATTTTCATGGCTCTGGAGCAGACTAGAGGCTCTGACACACTTTTTCTCAACTAAGCAAGTGTGTGTTTATTACCTCAACAAACATCTGTCATCCTTAAAAAAACCCTAAAATTGGCAAATTCAGTGTAGAGAGACCCTGATGAACACCACCAGAAGAACGTGGAGTTTCAGGAGGCTGCACACACGCACAACACGAAATCTGCATGTGAATGGTCTAAGTCCATCAACAGACKGGTGATGAGATGGGGCCACAGGACTTCTCCCACTCTCAGCTGGGATTGCTGGAGACGGTAAATATGTGCTCAAAGGGAATGTGAACATCTGTGCCAAGGTGGGAGCAAACACACACGATGTTGGAGTTTCCTCCATGTCATGAAAGAGGTTCCCTGTTTCCCTCCTCCACTCCCACAAACAGTGTGTTTGCTAAAGGTTAACTTAGTAAATGCCTCCGGGAAACACAGTCTGCAAATATGGACAATTCTTGCTGGCTCAGACCTGTCTTCAATATGCAGGAATGGGAAAACTTTCTTTTAATTAGAAAGAGCAAAAAGCTCGTTCTAATTAAAGCCCTCAATTATGTCTAAACTTGGAAATTAAAGCCAGCAATAACCAGTGTTCTGGTGTTTGCCTCGTATCTAGTTTGTTCACAGTATGTCTTAACCCTCTTTCCCCTTCCTTGAGGTGGGGTTTCATGGGACAGAGGTCTAATGATTGGTGACTGTGAGAGTGGCAAAGCACATCCCACCTTTCCTCTGCTTCAACACCTCTCTGATTCATCAGGTTCAACTTCCTCAACCAACAAAGTATGAAGACATGGAAATAAAATAAAAAAAAGGCAAAGGGAATATTTCTAAAGCAGTTTTAATAGCTGAAGTAGCTCAAAAGGGCTAGCCAAAAGTTACTGCCTGCAAAGGAAGAGGTGGGACACTCTTGCTTTTGGCAGGAACAAACCATTTGAAAAGCTGTGTCACCTCCCAAAGTCATGTGTATACATTCACATGGACTATACATACACATTGTGTTAAAAGAAGGGTCTTTCAGCTGTATAATTTCCATGCTACCTGTATGTTATATACTCATAGCAAGATGCTCAGAGCAGGCAGAGGACATATACCTACTGCTCTAACTTCTGCTTGGTTTAGAGGCCACTTGAGAAGCAGACTCAAGTGGGAAAGTTTTCCCTTCCTAATCCCTATCCAGCTCTCTCCCTAGGGGCTATCACTCAGAAATAAAATCAAAGCATTTTTTGTTTCCCTGTTTGTTTTTTCAGTGACAACCCCGGATACTGCAGCAGTGCTCAATGAGCTTCACCATGGGAATCATCCAGAACACAATGCCTTTTGTTAATGAGCCTGAGAAACAAGTGTTTGGGGGAACCTTCACCTAAATCCAGCCTCTTAAACTATGCAGGTGTATGACGTGACAAATCTGGGAAAGGCAAAGCAAATGCTAGTATTTCCCGGTCCCTTATTTGCATGTCAAACGTGGGTGGTCCTGAAAAGCTCTCATCTCCAACTTACAGTTGAGAAGGCCCAGCTGCAGAAGTGATGCCAGAGCTGTAAGTATCATGAAAAGCAGGAGTCCTCCTCTCCTCCCCAGAAACCCGACCACGGGACACATGGCCAGGCAGGATGCCAGGGCAATCCCAGCCATGGTGTAGTAGTCCGCATAGAAGTTGTGGGTGATCGCCATCTTCGCTTCGTGCCCCATCATACTTTTTGCAAAACAGTGGTGTATGCCATAACCAGTCAGCCTAGGGGAAAAGGAGAGGGCAAGAGGAGATCTTTGCTGAGAGGGCAGACAGCCACTGCAATGTAATTCAGTGTAGGGACACATTAATGCAGGAAAAATTTCTTCTGCTGCAGGAATACAACATCTAGTGCAAAAAATCTTCTCTCTTGTGCTACTGTAAAAATAAGCAACGGTCAAAAGAAGCAAAATAAAAACCTCTATTCAACCAAACATTTGCTGGCTTTATCCATGTAGCTGCTGCTGGTGGTACAATTGTGGTATGAGCAACTTTACAAGAACTCCTAGAGCATGATTGGTTTTCCCACTGCATTAGAGACATCCCATTCCCTGAGGAGGACATCTCTCTGTTCCCACTGCATCTGGTGACAGACTCAGAGCCAGCGCTGCTGTGAGGAAGTAGCCTGTGTGCTTAGACAGCAAAACACTGTGCAACACATGTGCCTTCCAGGGAGACCCACCCGACTGTGGTCTTACCACCTCATTTCACTCCTCTTTGTCCTGTCCCACTGTGCCGCTCCAAAACAAAAGAAAAGAAAAAAAAAACGAAGAAAGAGCAGCAGGTTGGAGGTACACAAGACAGATGAAAAGCCCCAGCATGATCCTTGATGTGGTGCAAAATTGCAGCAGAGGTGCTGCAGGAGAGGTCAATGCTCACAACCGCACCCATTGCAGCTCTAGTACTTCTGCCATGAAGAGGCTCCTGTTCCTGGCACTTACACAAGACAAACCTCACGTCACCAATTAATAGTGCCTGACAGAGTGGGAGGCACAGATCCAGGTCTTCAAAAAAAAAAAAAAAAGAATGGCAGGTACATTACACTGATACACTTCTACCCTCATGAAGGTCAGGAATTTGTATCTCTGTCAGTGTAAACTGGRTATTAAAATAAGTATAGAAACAGCTGGGGGGATATGCAGTCGCTGACGGCATGACAGCCCAGGGCCTAAGGAGTTTCTCTTGCAAACTTGTGAATCAATGCTCTAGTTCAAAACCCTACCCTCAACACCAAACAGCTCTCCCAGATAAAAACCTAGTACAAGTGCTTGCTGTTACACAAAAATGACATTTGCTTTGGATAATTAGACTATAGCTGACTCCTCCTGTAAGAGAAATATTAATCAGCAAAACAATAGTAATAAAAGTGCAGAGTTAACTGGCATTTCTTCTGCTCTTTCTCTTCTATGCATGTGAACACAATTGTGGAAGTTGTTATTTAGGCCATGACCTATAAACTAAATTATTGTATAATTTGGACTTTGCTTTCCAGCCTGCTTCCCCAAGAATTACTTATTCTCTTAACATGGTGAGCAGCTCAGAATAGTTACTTTTAAAACTAAATACTTCTGTGTCCTTTGATTTCTTATTGTTCTCTGCAAAAGGTTCCTTCTCCATGTACTAAAAGTAGCACAACCCCATCTAACAGGCATAACAGAAGTAAAATGAAATATTTTTTTCCAGCCCCTAAAAACAAACATGAAATCTRTTTTCTCAGATGTACATCTGCTTTGTGCTCTGCTTGGATGGCAAACAGCCTCCCTGTGCTAATGCCAGGAGTTATYCTTCAGGCTGCCTAGTTCTGGTTTAGGGAATTTCCAAATATGCAAAATTAATGTGGGTGAGGGAGAAGTGGAAAATTCCCCATGTAAACATTCTTCACAAATACAGTTAACACTGTCTATTAAATGTACCAGGTGAGCCTAAGCAGAAAACACTGGTTCAGAACTGAGGAAGTCACTCACTGGTGGGTGGAAGAGAGACACAAAACTCATAAAACCAGAGTTGGTTCTGCAACCAATAACCCTGGAGACCGACCCCAGAAGTCTGTGTGGTTCTGGGTGACCACTTGCCCAGCATGAGGGCTGTCCCCTCTGGGGTATGGGTGATCCATAAGCCTGTTAACAGGAGCGAGAGCTGCAGAGTAGTGCCCTGAAGGGAGGAAGAAAAAGCCACAAGAGAGCTGCATACTTCGAAACCTAGCAGAGAATGGGGGTATCAAGTCTYCTTCATTCCCACCTCCCATTTGAAAAAAAATACTGAAAGAAATTAAAATGGGTATTTCACAAGATGGGAAATTTAGAAAATCCACTGCTGGTGACCTCCCAGAATTCGCAAGCCCATCTATTTCCTCTTTAGGTGCTCAGTTCTAGACAGAAGATCTCAGAGCCTGTAACCTGCAAAACCCTCAGGCTGATGCTTGGTTTTGCCCACATGAGCATGTCCAATTTGAACCCCTGGGAGGCAAAGCATCACATTGTTCTGTGTGAGACTGCACATTCTCCCTGTGACCCCCTTGTAAATGATTTGGAACTGTGAAGCACTTTGTAATCTGCCTCTGAAGACCCACCAAGCACAGCTGCTATATAAGCGAGCAGGCTTGTATTTACCAGCAAGMAGCATCTTCCTCTGCACCACAGCCCTATCAGAGGTGAACAACTTGAACCTGCACTCCTGTGGCATTAGTGGTTTCAAAAATCCCACCTGGGGTGCCAAGCAGATGTCTGCATGCATGAGCATGTGCCAGCACGTGGCCACATGGGACCACTGGTGATAGCAATGCACTTGCAGCACCACACCTGAGAAGATGTGTGGTTCTGCTGCCTGAAACAGCCAATGAGCTCCTCCACATCTGCCATAGAAAATAGTTCCCTGCAACAGCTGGTGTTTTTCCAGGATCATTTATCAGACATGTTAGTGAAGGGTCCCACACTAGGAAACAGCGCAGCTCCCTCGTGATTTCCCATTGCTGCTTCCAGTTCACTGACCACGCAACTATTCAAACAGAAAGAGGTCGGACTTACGAGTTCACACACAACACTACGATGTTTTTCCACAGGTTCCTTGTTCCCACCACTTTAACGATGCAGACTTTCTTCGGTCTCCTGGTGATTTCCTTTTCCAGCTCTGAAACAAACCAAATCAGAGTTATCATTTCACTGAGGAGAATGAGAGGGAGATTTGCTTGTGAACTACAGATATTATTTTGAGGGATGCTCTGGAGAGCAGGACACTATCAATTACACTATAAAGAACTATAAAAACGCTGAACTGCCTGCCTGAAGTCCAGCACAGATTCCTCCTATTTTTCCAGGCTTAACCTTCTTGGGACAAAACAACGACCTAAGAACTGCTTCACACTCCAAACCTACTCCCGGTTAAAAATGTGTATGTAAAAAGGAAGCARTACAGAGCTTGACCCCTGCAAGCAYGACAGCAAACTTCTTGAAGAACTTCAGGATTCTGTTAATTTTCAAATCCTTCCATAGGCAGGACTGCGCTTGTGCAGCTACAAACTCTGCTGCCTTTGTGTAATGCACACCTAAAAAGCCATGGAAAGGACTGGAGCTCAAACTCATTTTTCATGAGGAATCTTTTGAAGTTTGTTCAAATGCAGGTTTCAGAATGAAGTGGCTAGGACATTATGTCAGCTCGTTCATCTTCCTCTCCACTCACTTTTCAAATATTTAAAACTTTTCTGATGGATGTCCTGAACATTAAGATGTTTCCCTAAAGAAAAGTCCTTGGGCATCAGCAGCTGTAGTGCCTTTGTGTTTCAGAACTAAAGCCCCACCATGTCCTTAAGGTGCTGCGCAGCTCCAAGATAGCTTTTCTTTGCAATGGCGTAATAACGCACAAACCTTGAAGATATTGCATCTGATACCCTTGTTGGCACGGGACAATAATGAAGGGCACTGCTTACTTCCCAAGTATCATTTTGTTAGAGCTTGGACACCTACCTAAGTGTGCCAAAGCAGCCACTGTTTCCAAGCTATTKGATCAGTGATACAGCAACAAGTCCGATCAAAGTGGGAGAAGCTGTAGCTATAAAGAAGCATCAGAAAAATAATGCACTCCAAGAGTACAGATTAGGACTGGGTTTTGGGGTAAAGACTTGCACTGCTGCTTTCTAGAGTGACTGTTTAAAGGCAGCAGCGTGGCCCTGTTGTGAAGGGTGCACGTGTTCCCTTCGTGCGGACGCAATGAGCTTGGGTGTCCTCAGTCGCCCACGCTGGCCTGCCCTGACCTCTGCCTTACTCTGCTGAACAGCAATTTCCTAAACAGATGCAAGACAGCAGAAAATAAAAGCAAGCTACAGGGGGGGAAAAAACCCCATCACCCGAATTTACAAACTAAACAAAAAACCACATTTGCCTGCTATTATTTGAAAAGAGCATCATAAAAATAATAAATCAAACAAACACTATTTATATGCAAATACTTGAGCTATTCACTGCTCATAGGTCACTCCTGGTCTTCTGTCTACAGTAACTACTGGGAAGGCTTCTGACAAAAGCAGCAAAGGGTATTTTACATTAGTGATTGTACTTAAGCAGAATATTGCCATACTACTTTCCTTACAACCTGATAATAGCCATTTCTTCCCAGAATCTGTGCATCATGAAGCTCACAAAAGCAGAAAAACTGAGGTAGAGCAAAAGAAGAAATTGGTTAAATTAATATTTGTGCCACAGAAGCCCTCAGCAGGCTCAGCAATGGATTGGGGCTGAAATATAAGCAATAAAAAAAGATGGAACCTAATCTCCAAGAAGAAGGTCAMAATGATTTTTGTAGCAAGATTCTGGAAAGGAATAAGTGGGAATAAAATAATTCAGAACAATGGAAGCAGTTAGATAAAACGCAATTTTAAAGCCTATAACTGAGCCCAGGCCTAATGTTCTAAAGCAAAAAAAGTCAAAGCAAGCACTGGAAGAAGCAAAAGGGTTTTGAAAGGCTCTTGGTGGGTGTTCACTATTTCATCTGAAGGGCAACAATGCACATCACTACCCAAACAACACACATTGCACGGATTTCATGTGGACAAAAGTGTTCACTCTCAAACTCTCTAAAAATGACCAAATCTGGCCTGTCAAAATAAAACATCTCATCCTCTGCCAGCAGAAGGTAGTCCCTGATGCCACATTCTTCAGGTTTTCTTAATCTCTTGGGGTTTTTTGTTTGATTTTCAGAGAAATTTTTACTTATTTCTTTCAGAACAGAAGGAAGATTTTATTGTCAATACATGCTTTACTGAGCCACAACTTAATAAAATTAAGGGAAGCAGCACTTAATTTGGCTACACTTTTCTTTGGGACAAAACATTATTTTGCCATCCACTCCTGCTTTGTTCATACATTAGGGGTTCCTATAATCCATATGTTCTTTATTTATTGTCACACATCCTTCTCATGTGCACTCAGACCCCTTTTTAACCTTTCTCATAAATCAGTGCTTCTGAACTAATTCCTGACAGTGTTTTTCACTGAACTACTGTTCTGCCCTCAAGTAAGGGCTTGCTTAGTTATGTGGAGTGACAAACACCTCCTCTACTTCAGCTGCAGTGAGGATCACAAGTGAGGAGGTGTTCACCCCTTCCCTACCCTGCCTCGTGCACCAGTCTTTCTTCAGTGGACCCTTTCTGCCCCCATGGGGGTTATACTCCATGGATGCATTGCAGCATTATACAAAAATGTCTCTATTCCAGATGTAACAGCATTACAAGCATTAAAGAAAAAAATGGAAAAAAAGGGGAAAAAAAACAAAGGAAAAAAAAAGAGGGGGAAAAAAAYCTAGCATCGATCCTCACACAAAAGAATGCAAACAGCACCTGGCTTTTTACTGAAAGCCTTCTGGCTCTACCAGCTCTTTACAACTCCATCCCTCTACGATGTTGTTAAAACTCCAAATCTAAGTAGCCTACTTTGGATGAATGGCTCTCTCCAAGTCTCCAACACCATCCATCTTTCTGATGATTTTCTCCCTACTTTGTTTCTACAAATACTAGTCAGACACTCACCAAAAATCCTCATCGTACTGCAAAATCTATCACTTGCRATAGCTGAAACATCATTCCTGTAGGAACAAATAAGCTATGTGACTTGCAAAAATGTCATCAACTACAGAACTGGCTTTCATGTAAGTGATCTGCTGTCTTTGGAGGCAGCCTGCTTGCATGAAAGGACCTGCTCTGACTGACTATGATGAGCATCAGGAGAGTGACAGCTCTCAGGCTGACTGGACTTCATAGGTCGAAGTTAAGGTATTAAAAGTCAAGACGAAGCCTATTAAAACCTCATGGAAGAAAACTATCGATATCTCAGGACTAACACCAGAAAAACTCCCTATGCCCCCATCTTATTCTTTGATTTTGCACTGAAGTCACCAGTACAGAAGGAATTTGCATTAAATATTTCAGTCTTGATTTACCAGAAGGGAGAGTGTGAAAAATAAAAGCTATTTTTATCCATTTATTCAGAGGCCCCCAATAAGTTTTCCCATACTCCAGAGCCCACACACACTCTGGRCTTCCTATTCAGGGACTCGGTAGGAAAACTGTCAGCAAGCTAAMTCTTTATGTTTCAGTGGAAATTAAAACTATTCAATGGGAGACTTTAAAAGTCTCATGGGAAGGGGAACCCTACCAGCTTCCAACTCGCAACGCTGCTGAATTCTCATGGGACCCTCCACATTTCAGGAGCACGCCTTTCAAAATCAGAAAGTGCCTTTAAAGCCTTCAAATGAAGCCACCCATCTCTGCATCACTTGGCATAGACAAAACAGACAAAAGCCCAAATCAAGCCGCTGAAAAATGATGTCCAAAATGACAAGTGTCCTGTGGTGATGGACTTCTGCTGGATTTTTCTGGCTGCTAAACGATACTGCAGCTCTTTGAACATGAAAAGAGATATGGAAACCCAGCACAGAGGTTCAATCAGTCCCTGGAGCATGACAGCTCTGCAGCAGGAGGTGAACCAGTCCAAAACACAGAGCTTAAGCAATCTACTCCCAGGCAGACCAAATTACTGGTACACAGGTTTATTTATACCTTCCAGGACTTCTGTCTGGCTCCCAAGTCAGAAATTATACAGAAATTACAGTAAAATACTGACTGATGGGCAGACAGCAATAAGGGATAGAAAAATGGGAATCATAAGCRGATGGCAGGACATTAGTGGTGGGGTGACCCGTCTTATTTAAAAAAAGAAATAAGTCTTGTTTGATCACCTTAGAAGGGAGCTTGGCAAAAACCTCAGAAATGTACCAATAAAGTCTACTGCTGACAAAGTGAAGCACTACCTTACTACCAAAGGCATGTACAATACATAAGGGCCATTAGGTGGAACTGGGTGAGTTTGAGATCCAGTGTATGGCAAAAGCAAGTGAAAATGCAAAAYACAAGGTGAGACTCTCAGGAATTAAGGGGAAATGTTTCTGGTGGAAGATAAGCAAAACCTGTGTTGGACTTGGTTATGTACTACTTGAACACAAGTGACCATATGGCACCAGTTTATTGCAGCCATGAGGTATTTGCAATTCAGACAATGGAATACTGCTACTCTTCTACAATTCTGGTCATCAATATTTGAGAGACTAAAGCTCTGTCAAGCCCATTTATAAAAGGAGAGGAGATAGAGGAGAACTTCATCTCAGCAAAGGAATGGGTCTGCTGTCTGCTCACATAGCATGGGAAAAGAAAAGAAGATATTTAAGACAGGCACAGACAGGAGCAAATGGGAAGGGGAAAAAAGAATGAACCCAGACAGTTAGAGTGCATTTGAATTGAGTGCTGAAATGTACCCCCAGAATAAGAGCAATATAGAGACTGGAATGGCCTTCTAACAAAAGCACTGGACATAAATACTAACAGCATTTAAAATGAATCTCATTTCATGAGAGCAACTGTATAACTCTATGACTGTAACAGCTAAGGACTGATTGCAATGATTTATTTCAATCCCAGATTTCTAATTACATTCAAAAAAGACAGAAAAAGTCAGACATAGGGTCGCTGTTGCAATCTTCAACTGCTCTTAAGCATTATGATACAGCACTGAGATGATCACACATTAGTTTTTGCTCCAGAATGCTCACTGCAGTCAGCCAAGGGGCAGGTGTTAATGACATCTCTACCTTTCCCATTCAACATGTGCCCCTCAGCCTTATTATCCAAACTTCCCAGTGAATACAAAAAATCATAGATTTCCTCAGAGACATTCCGATAGTGCTGTCAGAATATACATGTATTTCATAAACACTAATGAAATAATCTCTATCACGTTCTTATAAGAGCAAGGGCAAAGATTAGTCCTGTTTTGCAGGCAGGGAGATAAAATACAGAGGATTTGTGGCCAGAAAGAGAAAAATCATGCAGCGATACACTTTGTAGGTGCTGATACAAATGCTCCCAGGTGTCTGCAAATCAAGCCCCAGAACTACACTCTAGAGACAGACACTGAAGAAATTGTGATTAGTGACAGCACTGAAAGGGCCTGATTCCAGGGAAATCTCCATCATTGTACAAGAACACCCCTGGCAGACACAGAGAGTGAGTACAGCTCTTCAGGAGGTATTCAGCTTAGTTTCCCCAACACTGTCCACTTTCCTTCTGCAACCCTCTGCCTCATTCACTACACACCTTCCAAATTCTGCAACAAATGAGGAACAGACAACAGCTTCATTCCCACATCATCGTCCATCCTATGCACTGATTCGTCCATCCTATGCCCTGTGGAAAAAATAGGTCGTAATCATGTTATTAAAGGCAGTATCATCATGCCTTCATGCCAGGAGGCCAAGCAAGGGTTGCCCAGGCAACCTGACTTCTTGCATTTCCCAGAGCGTGACTTCTCAACATTTACATTCTTCTAACATCACCAACATTAAAAAAATAACCCAACACAAAGAGCACCTCAAATGTCACTGTGTGGAGCTGTGCCTGGGCCATCAGGTGGTTGCAGGTACCCACACATGCATTGCTGCTCTCTGTTGCAGGAGCTATGGAAGGAACCTCAGCAGGCAGAGCAAGTGAGTTGGGCAGTAGGGAGGGGTGAAGCACACATTTTAGGAGTGGATTTCACAAGAGAAGAATTCTGAGACTGAATTCTTGGGCTTTACAGCTTGCTCTGGAAGGAGAGGGAAGCAAATGATCACAGGCCCTTTGGTCTCCATGCTCTAGCACTGCTCTGTTCTTTCTCTACAGCCATTACTTCCCCTGGTCCCTGGTTGCCTTTGCCTCTCTAAGTCCCCTCCAACTATCTTTATTCTTTGCTGCCATAAGGTGTTTAAATCTTTTATTTCCTCTGTTCTCTGACCACTGGTTCCCTCTTACTTCTCCCCACTTCCGCTTGATCCCTGAAGTCTCTCCTCATACCCTTCACATCCCCATCCAGACTCACCCATCCTCTCCCCTCCTGATGCCCACGGGCTGGGGAAATGCCAGCAGCACCAGGGCTTGCTGCCAGYGCTCTACACATGGTTCCTGCCCTGTAAAGCTGGCTTCTCTGGGAGGATAGGTAGTCCTGAGCACAAAGAGCCAGTGTGCCAGCTGGGCACAAATCAACAGGCTGGAGAGAGGCCAGTGAGAGTCTGCAGAGGACTCAACTAGTGAGAAAGAGTCATTCAAACTTAAATAGAGGCTGACAGCCCTCTCTTATTTTTTTTTCCCCCCTTTAAATTTTCTAGCATATTTGGCTTTTCCCAGTGGCACCAAAAAGGAYATTCTCAGTAGAGCGCACCCTTTTCCCCCTGTCCCCTCCAAACCCTGATGCCACCAGATATCACTACCACCCTTGCTAGGGATAGAGTCAGGGCATGCATGGGCTCTTCTTTTCCATTCCTGTAGATCTAGCCAGGAAAAAAGGACCTAACTGACCAGTTTTATTCTTGTTAATCACTGTCACGTACAGCAAATCCTGAAAGAGTTGCACAAACTCCGTCAGTTCCTTCTACTGGACAACAGGGACCCTGCAGGAGAAACCCAGACCCTTCTGAAAGCTGATTTAACATACAAGAGGGCAACAGAAATCGCTGGCTGGGTTGTGCTTTTTTTTTTTTTTAAATTTTGAAATAGAAATCTCTGTGGCTCATACACTGTCCTTTGTAAGACTTAACAGCTGCCTTCAAGCAGCACCTTGAACTGTTTTAACTATACTTCCCACATTTACCTGACTACTCCCTGGGAGTGGCATGGGATATTTAAGTTTGGGACCATTAAACACCCAAGAAACAGTATGTGGTAAAGGAGCACAGGTCTGTACATCACAATCGGATGGAATCACCTGTATTATGGGGCCAGGAAACTTGCTTTCCTTCTCTAGCTGATACACTTTTCATCTATCACGAGCTTTAAAAGAATCATGCAGTTGTAGGTGTGATGGTCTAAGGATATGAGTAAAGCTTTATAGCGAAAGAGACTGACTTTCAACATTTGCACCCTCCCTCTGCTATTTATGCAGTGGAAAAGGAAAAAGCATATAATTACAGAGATCCAAGCCTCATGCTTAAGAAAAAAAAATATAGCAAAACAAAACAGAAAAGTAGCTTATGTTTAAAGAAAAGTCATGGCAGCATGTTYTTCAGTAGCAAGAAATGTGAAAGATATTTAATTTTTTTTTTTCCTCAAAGGGAAAGTCCCTGAAAACCACAGCTTTCCTAACTGCAATCCACGCACAAACACACACAGAGTACTCATCACCACTGTACCCCTTCATCCTCTCCATGTTGTGTCCTGCATGCTGAAGTATTGGCATCTCTTTGGATGCTTTACCTTTGCTGTCATTGATGTGATTACATCAATATTATTTCCCCAAGCTTAGAAAGGAAACTTGGGAAGAAACAGCTACAACTTCTCTGCCCACAGGAGCACCTCTGGTTTGTGTTTCCATCCAGAGAYGAGCAAAAAGGGAGCTTTGTTTTTTAGCCTGGTCAAGCAGTTATTTTTATGTTAAGGAACATCTGAAATGTCTCCCCCCACAGGGGAAGCCAAAGGGAACTGCACGGGGTGGGTTTCCATGGAATCACCAAGCGTGAGACTTGGGTAATTGCTGATACAGCGGCATCTCAAGTGGAGCATTTCCAAGCGGAGCATTTCCCAGGACACCCAAACACGGCAGGGCTGGATGCTGGTGCAGCCAATGTCAACTTGCAGCAGACAATCTGTTCCAGGCAACAAACAGTCCTTTCACCCCCACACGAAAAAAAAATGCATTCTATAAAAGTAATGAAAGCCATCTCAAGTATACCACACCTTTAAAAGGTGTAAGGACGGTCGGTGCTTTGGGATTTCCAGTTCCCCTAAACACTCTTTTCTCGTGTTCATTAAACAGTCTTCATTCTTCCTTAGCATTTGTGTCACTAAGGTCAAAATGACTGTCCCACAGCTGCACTGAAATGTATGTCTGTTTCTTGTCCCACAGGGAAACAAGGAAGAGATGGTGAAGGTTCTGGAGAAACTGCTAGTGAAAAACTTGTATTGAATTTATATTATCAAAATATTTAATTTGCTCATGATTGAAACTGATTTTTTTGGGTAATGCTTTGAAATATTTGTCAACAAAATTCAGCAAGCCTGTTTTAAAAATGACATTTCAATACRCAGTTGAATAAAAATAATTTCCTTGATGCAAAAACAAATTTAAACTCTTATTTCTAGAAGAGGGCAAAGTGTTAAACCAACCGGTGAAATTTTCAGAGTGAAAACATAATAGGGAAAATTTAACCGGGTCTAATTGTCACACCTAAGTTTCTGAAGCATTAAAGAAGAAAATACAACCACATAAACCCAAAAATCTCCTTACAAAGGCAAATTATTCCTGCCCAAAATCGCAAGGTATACCAAGCACAAAAAAACAAAGCCACCTAAAGGTGCTGAGGAAATAGGTCCCCTTACGCAACCACCATCAGCCCTGGGACAGGCTACTGAAGACAAGAACAATGTTAATTTACAGCACTCTAGACTCTATCAATTTGTCTCACTTAAATTTGTTTCCCATGTGAGCACACTCCCATTCTATCTTGCTGGCTGAGCATTGCCCATCAGCTGCCCACCCACAGTTTCTCCTGGCAGGGGTTGTCACTGCAACTGCCYGACCTTTCAGCTGCAGCTGGATCAGTGTCCAGACACCCAGTTGTTCTCTTTAGAGACAACTCCCAGGAGAGCACTGGCAAACCACTCCCCCCACCAAAGGACTGTCAAAAACAGCAGATAAATTTTGCTTCATTTTTTTTTTTTTCCACCCAACATGTGGGCCACCTTCCCATGGAGCAAACAGGCCCTACAGATGGCTGGTGGCAGTCTCCACTATGGGCAGTGTAGCCAAATGGGCAACTAAGGGCTTTCAGGAGGCAATGGGAATGGTGTGATTCTTCAGAAAGGAAAATCAGCCTGCTCATTGCTTGGAGAGCAATTCAAAATTAAATTTTGTTCCATCTCAGAAATACTTCACCCTCTTCAATGCTGCTTCTTTTTATTATGAAACTCATATCCACTGCCAAAATAGGTATATATGAAACTAGTGTAGCTCCTGTAATGATCTGTTAYATTGGATATACTAATTTGACCAGTATGTATGAGCAAAATTACAGTGGGGTTTTCAGCTGGAAGGGACTGCAAGTGAGCAGTTTATCACTTAAATGCATTAGGAGTAATTCAATCACAGGAGGCTGTTACAACAATGCAGCGAGGAATAATAAACAGCAACACAATGGCCCCTAACTAGAGCAAAACAGTTTCCAGCCCTTTCAGATGGAAAACAAAGAATAAAACAAATCACAAACAAAAATCCCTCCACACAGATAGGAAAGGTCAACAATGGAGTCAAGGGAAAACAAGGGATATCTGCATTAGGCTCAATAGCATCCTTTCTCCTAGACAAGTACCAGCTTTTTACCCATTCCATGCCATAGCAACTATGGGCATGTTATTATAATGCACAAATGCTTTCTTCTCCTTACTGACTCACTGCAAGACACACGGCCTGCGGCTCAATCACATTCTTAATTTAGGATTTCTGCTGTTCTCCTGTCCTCTCTCAGAGCACCAACACACCCATGCATCCAGAATGAGAGAGAAGGTCCTTCCTTTGATAGTTTGCAGTTACTCTTATTTCCTCCTTTTGATACTGCTCCTCTCTTACTCTCCCCTACAGAAATGCAGCCCTCCAGGGCTGGGTCAGGAAAGCCTTAAAGTGTGGGGCTGCAGCACGAGTTTAAAGAGTAAAAGTGAGGGAAGAAATGATAAAACAACACCAACAATATCCCCAACAAACTTGTAATCGGTAAGGAGGCAGAAATGACCATGTTCTGAATCATCTATATTTTGCAAAACATTATACTGACAACTGCTATATCTAAATGTGTTTGCAGACAGAGAATTCATAGTATCAAGACATGAAATAAYGCTCTGTTTTTCACACAAAAGGAGTCCCCTCCTCGAACGGGAGTGTACTCCTACCATGAAACTGCTGGGAAAAGTAATCAGTCACAAATAATAGTCATAAAACCATTTTGACACTTAGCATTCCTCCATGGGCAATATCATTATACATGGCTTAAATAAATCCCTCTAGTACACAGCTGTGTCTTTATTATTTTCCTTAAAGGAAATACAGGTAATTTGTTTTTTCTTTCCCATAACAAACATTTAATTTCATCTGCAAATTCAAGAAGCTAATTGAGAAAAGCCAAATTTAGGAGCTGGTTGGGAAACTCCAAGTCCARTTGTGGCCTCAGAGATAAGTTTTCTGAAGATCCATCATACACTCTTAGGAAGAGCTACGAAAAGGAGGTGCAGGGGATGCAGGTCAACAGGTTAATGAACTGCTCACATACYCCTAACGCTTTTCAGAACTGTACCAGAAAAATGGTATTTACATTGYAAAGCCATATGGTGTGATGCAGTTCCAGGAACTGTAACCCCAGATGCACAATTACATGAAAGCGAGCTAATTAACATCAGTGTGCCAGCTGGACCAAATATCACACCCATGACCTGGATATGTGTACCAGAGACCCCAAACTGGGCTTTTCACCCCTCACTGACAGAGACTGATTTATTCATTAGGTGACATTAGGCTACACAGTAAAGGTGACATTTTTCTATCCTGGCTGAAGCCTGTTCCAGTGCTGACTGATGCCTTTAACACTGACTGAAACCACAGTTAACTCAGAGACCTTTGACAAGGATCAGACAAGAGCAGAAGCATCACTTCTACCCACTGGCAGAACTACTGCCTGAGGTCCTCCTGCAGCCCCTGTGGTCAGAGCAGGTAGGGTTGGAAAAGTGGGAAAAAAGGGAAGTTTCCACTGTTTTCTGACAAGTRGTTAGTCAGATACAGATTGCAAGTGACAGCGCAAAATGGGTGTTTATGGGCAGAGTCAGGCCTRTGAGAAGGAAGAGGAGAGCCTGAACGAAATCTGACAGGTGCACTGGTGAGATGAAGATCCACACATTAACTCTGTGTAATTAGACACACACACATCCACACACACACAGTCTCTTCTGCAAAGCACCCTGCAAGACAGGATTTTGACTATTTCAGTGACAATTCTGGTGATGAGGGGAGCCAGCTCTTTCTAAAAGCATCAGTAAACCAAGGAATCAGTAATTTAGACTCCTGAGCAAAAACTACACCCTACCACTGCAACTTGCAGCAAAGCCCCCCTCCAAAGTAGCATCAGTCAGATGATGCAGAAGAGGAAAGCAAAACAGCTATTGGAGCAAAGCTTTAAAGAGAAACCGTAAGGTGGTTTAAGTTTCCCATGGGGCTGGAACTTTCAAATAGAGGGTTTGAGTGCTGCTGCTTCTCCAAACCAACAAAACAAGTGTTGGGTGATGGGCAGGATCCCAGCAAGCAGCTTCTTTAAAACACAGTTTCCAGAGGCACACAGAGCTGAAGGCGCACTCTTGTAGCCGTGGTAAAATTCTTCAAGAGATGTCTCTAAAGACACACGGCACTGCAAGACAAGACTATAATTACTAGGACTGTTCAACAGGCCATGTAGTTTTAAACACAGTGCTGGAGTTTGGAATGGATTTTCAAGAAAAGCAAAATGAATGAACGAATGAATGGATAAATGGATGAATGAATGGGATGATTTTACAGGCAATAAGTCGATAATTTAATTCCGGGCAGTAATGCCGCGTGCAGCCTTTAGAGAAGAGCTGGGGGATTTGCAGTTGTCTGTCCTACTCACCGGGCACCACTCCCTTGATGTCGCTTTCTGTGTTCATCCTGTTCTTGTGCGTGAACTGAAGGATCAGTTCCTTGGATGCCTCAAACTGTTGTGTAGCCATCAACCATCGAAGGGACTCTGGGAAAATACTTTAAAGACGGAAAACAGGTTAGAGTTGCTTCTAAGTTTCTGTCAGAGGATGAATTGGTAGAGTTTTGGTTGCTCATTTAACCACTCAGAAGCTAGGTAATTATTTCAAAATACAGAAGAATAACTTAGGAAACAAAAAAGAGGGAAAATGGATTCAGAATGTGCAGTTTAACAACATTTTCTTTTACTCTGATTCACAAATGATAGAGAAACTATCCTATCGTATGGAAATACAACACATTAGAATTTTAAGACATATTACAGGTGCTCTGTCCATTAATGATTTTGAAAGAACTGGGAGGAAGAGGCAGCACTGTCTGCAATAGACATTTGCTGCCAAGAAGGGAATGAATGAGATATGCAGTTAACACATGGTAATTCAGACCAAAGAAGGAAAATAGCTGACAGAAGTAATTTGGGTTCTATTTTAAAGACAGGTGAAAGAGAAGAATTACTTCTGAGGATGATAAGCTTCTCCTAGTAAAGACAGTATTATGTTAGTTGAGTTGCCTTAAAAATAGACACATGCACATAGTTTAAAAAGTTCATTTTCCATCCAGTTGTTTCTTTCAATGCTGATATTCACAAGATCCGTGAACTTAACTGATCACTCTTCCTTTTTTTTCCCAAATGAATTCATTTTAATACAAACCCAAAAGAAATATGTCGATTTTAGAACAAAAAGCAAAACCTCGAGTACTTCTATAGACATGAAAACTTTCAGATCTCACTCCAAGTATACTTTTTCTCATGTTAAGACCTCATTTTCACTACTTTTCCAAAAGAGCTTACTTAGAACAAATCTACCAACTACATCTAACAATCTGATCTAGAGCAGATACAATTCAGAAGACACCTTAGCAAAACCTCTAACTGAGACAGAGAAAGTATTTTTTGAAGAAATAAGAAGGAGAGAAGTCAGACAGACTGCAATCTAAATTATATCAGCCAATAAAAACATATAACAACTACGATGACAGCCATTCAGCTTGACAGCTTATTTACTACCCCTCATGCTGCACCAATGCTTTGGCATATCCTCCTCGAGAAAGTCTTGTACAGCAAAAGCATTTTTTTTTTTTAATACTAAGAATATTTTGAATGCAAAAATCTCTGCATGCTTGGCTCTGGAGAGGGTACAGCCTCAGAAATTAGCCTAGAAGTTCTAGATTTTGAACAGTCTGCTTACAGGTCCCATGAAACAAGTCCTATGATGACCATCCACACCTAGGGAAAGGAAGGGAGCCATGGGGCATTGCTGGGTGGAGACAAACATGTCTCTATCTTCCAGCTCCTGCTGGTTGCTCAAACTGGAGGTGCTGAAGCCTCACATCTTCCAGGTTGTGAGCAGTGGGAGGTTCATAAAGCATCTTCAAAAATTCATGGGCTGCCTTGAGCCCAGGTCATCAGGCACAGCAAGGGGAAATACTGGCTGCCCCATTCCTGTGCAAGCACCCAAGCTCACTTGTGGGCATGGATCCTGCTGCCAAGGGTCACCTATAGGCACCTTCTTGTGCACCTTGTGTTGCCAAACCAAGTGCCATCACAAACTTCAAAGCAAAAAAAAAAAGAAGGAAAAACAGTCTCGTGTGGCCCCTGTGGATTCCACACAGAAATTCACTCACAACCTCATGCTTTATCACCCAGCATTAAATACCAGCTGAATGAAGCCGAGGTTACTGCTGAGGGTGGGCAGCCACCCAGATCACCATGCTGAGCTGACTGCAGACACCTGTGTTGGGCTAAGAGTAAGGTCAATTTTTCTGTTGCGTTTGGCAGAAAATAAAACCCCCTTGTGTTCCTGCTGGTCCTCAGATATCAGAGGGGCTGGGGGGTGGCTGGGCTTAGACTCTGAGTAATAGTCAGAGTCCACACTAAGGAAGAGAAATGCAGAGCCAAGCGGCACTGGAAGTCCAGTCTCATTCAATAAGAACTACCATGGTCAGAGATTCACCAGCAATGTGATACACTAAGCCTGGTTGCACCCAGTGAACTCTGACAGCCAGAGTAGAAGTCCAACGACACTCAATAACTCTCATGGCCAGATGCAGAAGTGTCATTTATAACAGAAGCAACAGAAATGCAGGTTCTTGGGTTGCTGGTGATAAAGACACTGTCTGCGGAAGCACGCACGAATAATTAAAGTACAAATAATACAGCCATTGACAAATGCATTAAATTGTGAGATGACTAAGGAGCACTAGAAGTATGATCACAAACACAAGCTTGCTTTCAGAACTTCCTGAAGAAACACTTGGTATTGCTGAGTGTTCAAGTCTTATACAACACGAGAGAGGAGAGAGGTACAGACCATCAACTGCCCCAGCATACAAATGTGGAGTCTCCTCTGATCTCCTTCCCCAAATAAGCTATATTTGCATTGTTTTCTTTCAGGGGGGGAAAAGGTAAGGTTAAAGTTGATGTCATTTCATGTTTAGGTTGACATTTGAGGGACTTCAGTCATTAGCATATGTGGAGATGTAAAAAGCAATATGTATTTTTGAGCTAATGTAGCAAAGTTCAGCTTTTGGTCACCTTTTGAGTAATTCCTTTGGCTTACAGTTCCCATTAGCAGCATTGCTTTAAACAGAGCACAACCACAACACCTCTGTGCCACTCCATCCTTTGTTTCCTGTCTCCAAGAGGTGCAGCCAATTTGTCCCTGGTGAACCACAGCCAGTGCCTGCACTCCTTCCTGCTGAACTTTGTTTTTCAATATTTTCCCTGTGTAGCTGGTTGATAGTCTGCTACCTCCTCCGTCAGTGAGGAAGGGGCCATGCTTTTACAGTCGAGGAAAAGAACAGGAGGGGTAGGGGTAAACATTCATCTCCTGTTCCACAGCTGCTGCTGCTTGGGAGAGGAGAGGGAGAGGAGTGCAAGGGACACTGGGGAAAAGATCCTAAGTCCAAGAAATCCTAAGAGGAGAGATGAATCCTTGACAGACAAAGACCATTAAGGTACCACAGGTAGCTGGAAGGAGAACCATCATCCYGTGCATTTGGATGGAAAATCCATGAATGGCCATGGAAAGGATGTAATGTGTTGTCAATTAGGGATCTGCCCCAGGGCAGCAAACCCAGTTATTGCAACTTTATGTCTTGGTGAGGGTAAATCCTATCTAAAAGCACCAGAAAAGAACCAGCCACACCTTCCCAGTTCTTTAGTTTTGATTGGAGTTAAGCAGGAGTTTATTTCAGATTATTGATACCTTTGCTGACATTCATGCATCTTCCTGGCCAGAGCTTCCTGTGCCCGAGGGAGTGGAAAAAAAGCCTCAGTATAACTGGAGTTTTCCTTCTCTCATGGTTCTAATACACACACTTGAAAGTAGTATAACTTCCATGAACTTATCTTTATACACTTGTCACAAACCCCTGTTCCCATGTCTGGCTTACATGGATGCCTTTCTGTCCTTCCAGAATGACCTAAGTAAGAGCCCAGCAGTGGCATCTGCTCAGTACTTTTGTATCCAGGCCCACCTGCCCATCCCTCCCGGACAAATCTGCTGCCTCTCCCTTTCCCCCCATCCATGCCCAGCTTCCCAATCCACTGAGACACGCACCTCCTGGGGACTGTATAGCCTGTCATGTGCACTTGGCCAAAAGCAGAGAAAAACTCTAGGTGGGAGACGGCTAAGGCCCAGCCTGGAGGGGCAAACAGCACTGTCACAGCGGGAGATGGAAGTAAAGAGAGTACAGAGGAAGGAGGAGGCAGCACAGGAGCTATTTGCAGCATCTGTTATTGGACTCACTGCTTTGGGTACACGATGCGGAATTAACAAGCAGTGCAGTTTTCCAGTTTTTCTTTTATTACCAATCAGTTCGTTTTCTTCCTTTATTTGTAACTCATGCTGAGGGTCCACGTTCCATTTGGAAGAAAAGAAAGAGGTAATAAAATGGTAGCACTTTCCAGAGAATATGCAACAGATGGAAGAGAAAAGCCTAAGAGAAAAGCACATACTGTACTGACAGTATAATTAAACAGGCATCTTAACCAGAGTTCATTTCTGCACATGCAAGAACCCTGGGCAACACAAATCCTGATCCTTTGGCTATTACCACTGCTTATCAACCTGTCGTATCCTACACTACATAAGGGGGACTTATTTGCTTGGTTTGCCTGCCCTGACCAGCCAATAAGCCACAGAGCTCTTGCAGGCTACAAAATAGATTTTAGCACTTCCTATTACTTTCACTGTTACCCAGGAATGACCTATCAAGAGGAATGTATGAGACCGTGCCACAGCCACCTGGAAAACATGAGATGGCTGAGGGGTGCCTGCTGTCCATGCCATCCAACGGTGTTCCTCAGGCAGCTTCATGCTACAGTACTGTCCTTCTGGACACAAATACGTTTTTTTTGATATTGGGTTCTATCCAGAGGCGGACATCAGGCCTTTCAGCTGGTGGGTATCACGGTAGGAGACTCGGGAGCAGACCTGCACAGCATAACATACGGCAGGTATGGGATGGAAGAACCACATATCAACAAAAACAGTCTTCAATATTCACAGAGATTAACACTGACCAGATGAAACTATTTAAATGTTGTATGTTGGAATACAAAGGTAAAACCTCCCTGCCATTATCTTGCAAGGGACTTGTAGCTTTCTCCTGAGTGCTGCATTTTGCGCATGCTGCAGCATGTCTGCTTTGGGAATAAGCAGTGAAATCCCCACTGAGGGTTACCACCACCAACAGAGGAGAGCTCTGTAAGAAGTTAATASAAAAATATAACTGTTAAAGATTCTTACATACTGTAACAAGTTTTTACACGTTGCAACTTGTCAGGCATTACAACTAGCAGCCTAGCCTGCCATAGTACATAACCAGCTTGGTCCTGCACAGTGGTGGCCTTTTTCCTCATTTTTCTCGGTGTACAGCAACTCAATATTTTAGATTTGTTAGTGTTATTTTTTAAAATCAACAATCTACCGTGTTCTTACTGTTATGGTTTTGCACAACACTGCTCTCATAAGCCTCTGCTGTCTTATGCCGCCACTGCGTGTCACTATTAAGACAGAAGAACAAAGAAAGATTTTTTGGTAGGTTTGTAAAGTCATGGTGGGGATGGACCTGGCACTATTCCCAAGGTGAAGGCCATCCTACTTCTCCCAGGATAGCAGTACCAACACCACAGTGCCTCAGGCAAAGAGGAGTGGGAGCAGTTGGGAGCAGTTCCTCCCTTGTAGGAACAATCCTGAGCCGCTGCCTGGCACAGACCGGACACCCAGACTTCAGCATAGCATGTGCTAATTTGGGCAAAATCAAGTCTAGTTCAGGGCTGACTACCTCACGCACACAAGAGATCCAAGTGAGCTTATTCAAGAGCTGACAGATGTTATTTGTAACTTCTCTTGGATCAAAGAAACCAACGGTGGCATTGCAGAACCACAACATAAGTATTAAGGGAAAATATAGCCATGCAGTCACAACCTGACAACAGCTAGGCTGAGATACGTCCTCTCAAGAACTATTTTAGTCTTTAAAGGGGAAGTGACATCCAGAATAATAACGAAGTACAACTTCACCTCAACGAAAGGGGACCATCTCCCAAGTTCCCACCGTGTCACAGCATGTAGTGCATATGCATGCTACAGCAGATTATAAAGCTATTGTTTCTTATTTCAAAGTCAAGTCTTTCCACAAGGTGAATGGGAGAACAGAGGGAAAGGCTCCTGTGTATTGTGAAGCACACACACCTCCTGACAGTGAAGCATCTCCCAAGTCCTACATTAGGAGCTTCTTGTCTTTGACCTGACAGGAGGACTAGATACTTACACCCAGTAAAGCAGCATCAGCAGGAAAGGACAGATGATGATGGCCTGGAGGACCTGCCAGTCCCTGCAGAGGGCAGCCAGCCCTGGCATGAGGAACTGCCCCGCCATCTCAATGAAGCTCGCCACCATGGTGATCATGAACCGGTGCCCGGGAGGACAGAGCTCTATTCCTGAAACACAGAGCACACACAGACACATCAGCCCCCCACCAGCGAAGACACCCACAGAGCCTTTTATGAAACCCCCATCTCTTTATGAAACTTTCAGGGAATTCATGTCCTTCAAGAGCTTTGGTCAAAGCTATGCAGAATCATAAATTTTGCTTCCTCCTGTATTTAGGCTCTAGCGAAGCCCATGAACAGCTGGCTCTGGTGCAAACATTGCAACTTCCATACACCCAGTGCCTCTCCTGCACACCTGCTGTATCCTTATTGCCAGATTTCCTTCAGACTCTGCCTAAAGAAGCATTTCATCAGATTATAAGGTATATATTTTTAAAAGGGCATGTAGAGTAAAACACAAGCCAAAGATATTGGGTCATGCCTTTTCACACTTCTCGGAGACACCACCTGCCTTTCCAAACAGTTTGCTGGGAGGCGGAAGTGCACAGCTCTCAGCAGGATGCAGGCTCCCAGCTCATATGGGATGCCACCTGCCCACAGCTTAATATGCTCCGACTCAGCCAATTTCAAGCTGGATTTTGCTTAGTGTGTTGTTTCTGGCTTTGCTTTTCCCAATAGTTTCTCTTGATCAACTTTCAAACAAGCCAACCTCCCATCTGTCTTATCCTGCCCTCCATCCTTCCTTTTGCTGTGGGGCAATGTACCACCACCACTGGCATCTTTGGTTACCTCAGCTGTCTTGTAACAAGGGAGTAGATAAAGTTCAGTTCAGTAGATAAAACAGTTCCTTAAACCCTGAATTCTGGCTACCTTTATTCAGTCAGACGATGAATTTCCCAGAATCAAAGCCTAACAACAAAATTTTAAAAAGTCACAGAAGAAAGAGAAAACACAAAATCTGGACTGCCTCATGAAAATTTTTTCACCAGCAAGATTGCAATAGAAGCCTCTATTTCATATTTCCCATTTGCCCACATTCACTTCTATGGACTAATACTGAAGCTCGATAAACCTGCCACAAATGTTGTGTAGCATTTATTGGAATGCTGACACAGAAAGAGGCTTGTAAACATTTGTGATATGTTGCTGTCGGCATTGTTGCATTTCTATGGGATGTTTCCTATGGTTGTTTTAAATTAGAATTTAATGGTTATTAAAATAGTAATTGAAAAGCTGTAAGAAAATAGGAAGAGATGACAGCTGCTTCTTCATTCACTCTCTAATCTGCAGCTTGCCAGCATTTATCACTGTAACACAGATTTGAACAGGAACTAGCTTGTAGATCAAATGTGGGATTAAACACCACACGATTTTCTCCCTTTTTTTTCAGCCAGTACAAAAACTAACAATGGATTTGTGCCAATACAGAAGGAAAATGTATCTGTTGTCAGGCAGCCCAAATTTTCATTAGCCTAACCACGAGCACAGAAGCTTCAGAAATGAAAGGGGGAGAAAAAGCCCTCAAAAACTCTCACATGTTATAAAAGGCTTTTACATTTTAATTAGGTAAACAAGATTAAAACACAGAGCTCCTTATGACATTAATATGGTTTCATTCTTACTAATGAAGTATCCCAAGCCCTAGGTAATTTTTTGTTCTATGCAAAGAGGTCACTTCCATTTTATTTCTCTAATCTCCAAATATAAAGTGGTTCCGTTTGTCTTTCTAAACCTTAAAGTCACAGTTACTCACACTCCAATATTCCTTCATTAAGTACAGGGTCGAGTTTTGTTGCTATGGAAACGGGAAGTCTGCATTAGATACATGAGGCTTTGGCATTTCAATTGCATTGCTCAGGTTAGTATCAGGTAAAAATAAAAATAACCAAGACATCAACTTTTATATAGAAGTCGGGAAGAGGTGTCCAAATAATAAAAGCATATTTTATTAAGTCACTGGTGCATAGTAAAAAACTCCATATGCAGTAGTTGTTCATAACATATAAAGGAAATAATTTCAGAGATTGTTTAGCATCTGTTTTCTTCTTTGGTTTATCACACGCATATGATCAATTTCTGCCCTTTCCTCTAAAGAAGCTGAAGATGACAAAAAAAAAATCCCTGCTGTAGCTGGGCGAGCGTGACTTTCAAGCAACAGCAGCAGCGTATGAAATATCACATCTCTGTTGAAATGTTCTGCATATTAGGACAGCCTACTGACTTTCCAACATATCTGGCTTCAATTTTATATGATAAAAGATTCAGCACTGCAGTTTTCAGCAAGCATCTATCAGTCAACCCTTTCCCACCTCTGCAGCAAAGCCACCCTCCGCAGCAGCTCTGCCCTAGCAGCAGGAAAGGCACCCTGCTGGCGCTCACGCTGCTGCCTCCATGCACCCGGGCACGGGGCCTCTGCAGATGCAACAATTTCCACCCAGTTCACATGATAAAACTACCGACTCAGACAAAATCACTACAAGACAGAGATCAGCTTTATCCACCCTTGGCAAATCGAGCAAGCAGGCTCCAGCTCCCTGAATCAATGAAAAGGTTTTCACCCCAATTACTTTGCAGAGCATGGAGCAAACCCCTGTCATACACACTAATCATGGAAATTATCATCAATACCAAAAACTCCCAGATATATCCATTTGCTCTACTTGGAAAATTTTGTGTGGGCAAGGAGACATGCCTGTAAAGTATTTGGCTTCCTTGCCCAGCATTTCTACTCCATGCAGCAGAGTTAGAGCAGCAGAGCCAACTCAGATGCCTAATTTCCCTAAGTCCCAGGCGAGAGATAGCATGGGCAAGTTGAAACCTGTATGCAAAGCAGTCCTGCAGTACGTGGGCAGTGAAATCAGACATGCTCAGGATATGTGGGGGGCTAACGAAGAACCTCTGCAGTGCCTCAGGGGCACTGCCTTGTGTAGGAAGTCACTGCTGGCAGAGAAAGGCATGATAAAACCACAGGTCGGACACCAGGTCAGCCAATGCAAAAGCAACGGGCACTAGTAACGAGGGGTACATGGACTTTACATCAGAAACAGCAAGTTGTCTTTGCTAACACCTTCTCTCCCTGGCACTGGGATGGACAAACCACTGGGTTGATACCCTTGATGACAGTTTTTCAGGCAACCTCTTCCAAAAAGACGGGAAATTAAGATAAAACCTAAGTACCTAAGTATGCCACGAACTGACATCTAAAATGCTGCCCTCTCCCCTTTCCAGCTGGCTTTTCTCTCTCATTGTCTCCACCTGCAGCTGTGGAAGGAGCAGTATGTTTAGAGCAGACGGACAGGAGACCAGGAAGGACTGCAGTGTCACTGGGTTGACATCAGCTCATGTTGCCACAGAGCATGGCCCTGCATAGCCCACCTCCTCCAAATCCCACCAGGTAAGCTGTCATTCCCATGAAGGGGCTAAGAGCCACATCCCATCCTTTCTCACTTGATCTTACACTCGCACACTGGCAACAACCTGTTTCAGATTTCAGAAACCCTCTCATTTGTCTTAAAAGGCTGACATTTATTCTCAGAATATTTGCACAAGGATGAACGGCAAATATTTTTATTTAAAGAAAAAAAATAAAGAAGTCATTTGCAAATACTATATCAAGAGGAAAAAGAGGTTACATCACACAATCTGAACAACTCTCTAGCACTCACTCACCCATCTCCAGACCCAAAACACAAACCAATTCTTGTGCCACAGCCCAAGTGTTAGCTCCATCTGAAACCATAAGGCAGCAGCTCTTTGTGCCTTTCCAGTTTTCTCTCCCTGCCCAGTTTCCATCTGTGAGTCACCGAGACTGTAATTATATAGGAGTATCCCTTGGAGAAAATGGCCGAGACAAAGCACCTGAAGTCTGGCCAGCAGCATTCACACTGAAAAAATACCCCAAGGAGACAGTCCGATTTTAGATTCACATTCACCGTTTCACATTATATTAAAAAAAACCCCAAACAAACAAAATTCCCTGTTTCCCGACAGTTTCCCCCACATGACTGCACACCCAACACTTAATTCCTTCCATTTAAGCACCCCTCTAAGATGTTCCTCTACTCCAAAAATGAGAAAAACAATCAGACTCAGATGAAAAACACTCATACTATAATTCGAGCAGAATTCTCAGGCAACACAGCTTTAGGTGTAAAACGGAGGACACCAAAAATTCCCGGTGGCAGCAACATCCTACAGCACCAGGGCTGGGTTTGCCTCTCAGCCCAGCATTTACCCCACTCAGCCAAAAATCATGTGCAGGATGTGGCCCTGAGAAAGAGTCTTGCATTTGGACTCTGCTTTTCATCAGAGCACAAAAGGAAAGAAAAAACATCTAAGAGGACTTAGTTTCCCAAGCTGTTCGGCAYCTCCAGCACGTCCCACCACCTCCATGCTCCCTGAGCTCACCCTTTTGGCACAACGAGCTCCGCCACCTCYGTCACAGTGATCTTGAAGACTGCTGGGAGGTGACCCTGTCCCTGCTGCTGCTGTGTTTCCTAATTCCCACCAAGCCCTCCCCARCCTCAGGGACCTCGTCTTCCTCCAACACTCTCTGTGGGATTTGCCCTCTGCTGTAAACAAACCATCTCACTGGATACTCCTAGAATAACACGGCCCCCAGGCTAGCTTTTGGCTAGCTGACCAGATAAAATTGCAGCAAAAACTATCAGTAACTCCCAGACAAGTTTGCAGCTGGCTGCTAGGAGGACAAGTAAATAAAATCCAGCATATCTGCTTATATGCCCAAATTTCCACTTGGTTGCTAGACACAAACTTCTAAGAGCTGCAAGCCCTACCCATGGGCTACGTACACTTCACATCTCAATTAGCACACTTCTGATTCAGTGCTAGCTGAAATGGCCCAGTTTAAGCCAGCACTCTCCACTGGCTGAGTTAAGGCAAAGTGTACATCTTCTTGATTGTCTTTGCTGTCACCAGAAGGGAAGAAGAAGCGTCACGTGTAAATACAGTTTATTAGGGAACGGCAAATGAAGTAGCTTGTGGAAAGAAAGGTTATCACACACACTGCAGTGCACAGACAACCACCAATTGATGTAAACACAGGACAGAGACAGAGTGAAAGGGAAGGAAAAATCTAATTTCCTCTCTGGAGAAATCCAATCCACTGCCAAGCAAAGAGAACAGTAATAGACTGAACCTTCAATGGCCAAGTAAGAAAATAGTATTATTTTCTCCCAACAGCACATCAGGACAGAAGTTACTCTAAAATACATCTGTGAAGTGAGACAGGTGCTCCTTAAAAGGCACTTTTCTACACATCATTGATTTGGCAAGAATTCTTTCAGAGTAGTAGCCCCTCCTTTAATTAACACATTCAATACGTGTCAAATCAGTCGTCGGTGCACTGACATAAGCTGAGCTGACAGAGCCGTCAGGCTGGCACCAGGGCAGGCAGCCAGCTGACACCTCACCAGATGTGCAGCAGCACACCTAATTTCTGACCTGGATAGAGATCCTGGATCTACTGGATGGAGCTGTCTTCATAGGGAAATAGCTAATCAGATATCTTTCTTACCAAAACTAGATCAGATGTTCATTTGGTGTATAGAGACCAGGATAGTGCTAAAAGTGATGCTAGGTATAATACCCTTTAGATACACTACATAGCCTCACAGAGAGGCACAGCACGAAAAAAATAAACATAGCTACACCTCTCATACAAAATCCAACCAAAACACAAGGTGCAAACTTCCCTCTTTTTACTTTCTATATGCCTGATTTGCTCCTGTAAGGCACAAAGGAGTAATACACCATCACTATTTCGGGCCTGGTACTGCTCAACTGTGTCAGGATATCTCAGGAGGAGCCGTCCTCTGAGTTCAAAACACCCTGTAGCTACTCACAGGCAGAGGGTTTGGAGCCAGGTTGGGTCCAATAAAGGGTGTTTGCTGATTCTCGTTAACTCAGTTGCAGGAGCTGTGGACTTCCCAGGCAGAATGCACGTGCAGCTGAGCAGAGAACTGGGCAGGGCAAGGAGGAGCTCAGCTCCTCCAGGGACAGGAGACCCCAAGCAGAGGCTGCCTGACCAGTGTGTGGGATGCAGAGATGTCTGCAGCCATGCCCTGGATCCCAGCTGTCTCCCAAGAAGCATCAGTGGCAGAGAAGGAAGCACGTGTCATTCCTCTGTTCATCCCATGGCATCTGTATTTGCCAAGTTTTATGTTGCACAAGGCAAACAACATCTTACAAAACAGACGGCTGACTGGGTAAGGAACCTTTAACACACCGCGCTGTCTGCCACTCACAAAGTCACAAACCCAAAGAAATGTTAAATCACATTTGTGGCACTGCAGTTGCCATCCATCTTACTTCCAGAGGAAAGCAGCAGCATCTCTGCAGCTCCCAGCCAACACTGATTTTTGGTGACAGTTCCTGTATGTGAATAACAGCATTACAAAACCAAACAAGGAGAATGCCCCTGGAAACCCAGATAGCAGYGACAAAGAGCATGAAAAATGGGTAGATACAGAACACACTAATTTCAGAATAAAGGTGACTTAATTTAAATGCAATAAAAAGGGATTAAAAAGCTTTACCATGACATATGTTTTTATATATGTTAATTGCTATCTATAAAAAAAATTTATCTTCCACTTCCAAACTATAATTTCCTGCCCTCCTTAAGAGACTGTCCAAACCCATATCAATATTTGTTTACTTTTGCACAAAACTAAGATTGCGCAAATATATATCGGCCTCTTTCTTGTTCCAAAAATGTGTCTTTCTCTGAAAGAAATGCACAACTGGTCATAGCAATGTTTTGCAAACCTAACACCTCTGCTGTTCACAGCAGCTGGTGCCTTTTCTCTTAGCAGGATCTAAACCATAACTGGCATCTTTTTGACAGGAATGTATGAGAGGAACTGAAACAAAAACTGGTGTGAGATGTATCAGAGGAGCTCATTTTCTTTGATGCTTTAGATGAAAGAGATCTGCATCTGTATTTGTTAGTGAATTTTTAACAATATTGTAGCTACTTAAAATAAGAACAGAGAAGAAATTCAATAGCTGGAAATCTGCACATCTCTTAATTTACCAACTGGCAAACAATATTCCAACAGCAGCTGTTTCAAAAGCTGAGTTTGCAACCTCCAGATGGATGCTGGTCCTCAAAGAAGCAGGCACCAAGAAATAACAGCCTAACACCTTGTTTCAGGTCTATTAAATGTTTCCCAGCTGAGTGAGACAGCAGGGCAGCCCCTCTCTCCCCGAGCACTGATCCCACATGAGGTGCTCTTCCAAGCAGGATCTTTTCACCATTAACATTATATTGTTGGACGAGTGAATAAATGCACTGAGCCCTGGATTTAAGCACACTCTCAGCAGAACAGCATATTGCTAACAAGAATTTGACACGGGAGCCCCGAGTTGGTTACAGCCTAGCTTATCAAGCAGAGAAGACAAGCATGGAGGAAAGCTGTAAATGGATGACCAAGAAATGTACTTGGTGCTGTCTAGGTCTTAATAAAGCACTGCCTGCCCTGCACCACCTTCCTCACATCAAAGGGGGATGGCTTGTCTGAAGCACCGCACACCCAGAGGCACAACCCCAGGAAAGCATCTTGCTGCTTTTGCTTGTTGCGGCTTCATAACAAGCTCTCCATGTGCTTACATACACAGAGTCTAAGCAAATATTGGGTGTCTGTTTATTAAACTCTCATAAATATAGCTGTAAACCCACAGACACACATATATAAAAACACACACATATATATAGATATGTGTATGGATATATGTATGTGTAACTGTAATGGCAAAAGCCCCTAGTACCTTTGACTTCCCTGATGCCCCTGTGATGTCAAAAGCAATCAGTGGAAATTAGGGTGATGCCCTGAAGAACCCCATTCCATCTCAGAGGACCTGGATTGCTCAGGTGGCATCACCACGTCGGAGAGATCCCGGAACACCGCGGCACCGGCTGAAAGCGTGCACCAAGGGCCGGCAGAAGTGCGGGCGATTTAWTCAAAAGCAATTAGTAAAGCCTCTTTGTGAAAGGCTGTCACACATTTGGCCCCCAGGGTACCCTTGTTTTCAAAGATTTATGCTGCTCACTCTGGGTGGATATTTAATGAACACTGTGAAAGGGGAACTGCAGGGATTCAGAGCCAATGAGCTGCTCTGTTTTGGGTGCTTTAAGCAACACATGCATTTGCTGGAGAAGGAGGTGACGCTCAAACTAAGAGCTGACTTTCTCATTAACAATTCTGTCYCCAGGGTTCGACATTAAGCCTGACATAGATCTGAGGAAGGCAAAGGCAGACAGACAGAATGAGAATGCCTAGCCTACAAAAGAAAACCCTGCCAAACACTGCACACAACCATTGTCCCAGACTAAGCACAAGCAGGACAGCCCCTGGTCAGATCTCCCCTAATTTTAAACCCACCAGGACACAAAAAGTAAAATGAGGCTCTGGTAATGTATTGGTGGTGAGAAAACTCCTTCTACTATAAAAGCAGATGATACACAGTTAGAAATAGTACAGGTATTGCTTTTTCTCTTCCATTTCCCAGTGAGCTTCTATCTTCCAAGTAACATTCCCATAAGGGAAGAAAAAAACACATTCTAGAGAAAAAAGAGGAAAGACCAGTGAAATTTTCCTTTTGGTCAACTGATTTTGAAGTGAAAAAGATATGACATCCAACCTTGGGAAGAGACCTGCTTCCTGAAGCAATGAAAGATATAGTTTTCATTCAAAAATWAGTCTTTAGTTTTTAATTATGGGCTTTTATTCTTTACGTGAAATGCATGACCCCTATGCTGTAGAGAACACTTTCCTCCACTCTGTGCACACGGAGTGCTCTATATGGCGGGGTCTGCTTGTGGCTGGTGTGTGGGCACTGCTGCAGCACACACCAGAATTCAATGCGCTCAATGACAGCRCAGAAAACTTTCCAGGGAAAGAGCACTGCCTTTCCAGCCATCTCCAAGCACATCTCTATTTCAAGCCAAGGGTAACTCAGCAGGCTACCACCCGCAGCTGCACACACAGAGATGAGCACAGTGGAACATCCTCACATGCTGCTGTCACATACGTAATTAAAACAACTTCATAGTTGCCAAAACTTAAATATTCCTTAAATTTCTTGCTTGCTATCTTTACAAATACCATCTGTGAAAAAGTTTTTCCCATTAAGTACCAGATTTCTTTGATTTGGTAAAACCTGACTTAACAGTGAAGAACAATAAAAGGGAAATTGACATTACAATGTCTCCGGAATCTCATATTTCCATGTAAATTGCTGTGCTAAGGATGTCCGTGCAATACCAAACCAGACCACCCAAAAACATCCACTGGGATTCAAAGTTTACCCAGAATCATCCCTGAAAAATGCGTGAGTTTGTTCAAGAGTTTCTCACAGCCAAGAAGAATATGTAGTTTCACCAGTTTGAAATGCTAATACATCCTGTTAAAACTGGGGCAAGAGCTAAATATTTTTGCTGAATGGATGGAAAACCCCCTATTGCTTTGCAATAACTTTGGAAGAGAGAAAGATCACATTTCTTCACATCCTCCTTCCATGGAAGCTGGCAAGTAGGCTGGGAATAGAGGGATCTTCCCAAGGAGGAGCCATCCTCCCGTGGGGTATGCTCGCTTTTCCGCAGTGAAAGGCCTCTTTCAAGAAAACTCCTGCCACTTACAGAAGAGTTCAAATATGGCAACACTTGCTGATTTGTTCCAAATAAAACTAGAATGAATTGCTGAGCTAATTAATAACTCAACATTAAAAGGAAACCGAGCTCCTTGGAAAGAATCCAGCTGCAATTCATGAAAGCAGATTTCACTTGTTCCAATTACAACGGCAGTAGACTTTGTACACATCACAGCTACAGATACAATTGTGAAGATATATGCTCATACCCACACCTTGAGAAATGAATGACTTAACCTTCTCTTATCAGTACCTAAGTATTTCTCTATGAGATTTCCTGTTTCAAATGCAAGTTCCTGTTCAGTGCTGCTTCACTGYACCTGTGATGGCACAAAGTCAGACAAGACTTGTGGGTAGAAGCAATGCTGTCTAGGAGGCCACCTGGCAGAGCCTGGTGTAGACTTCACCTTGCCTAGGTACAGCCAAGCCATACTCTTAAGGYCAGAGTGTTTTAGGGAGGAGCTCTGCACTAAGTTCTGCTACTTTGAAGACAAATGCACACAGTGAGCATTTTCTCTGTTAAGAGAATTGTATTTTTGTTTGTGCATCAATACTTAGATTGCTTATAGTACATAAATGACAACATGAGCCTTACCTGCTGCTTCCTGTGCATGAGGTGCATGGTGTGTGGTGTTAGATCATCCCTGCTCAGYGAACAGTTTCAGGCATATCAAAAAGGCCTCCTATATTTACCACCCTTTTGCAGCAAGAGAAAAATGTGAAGAAGGTGGGAGAGGGTGGAAGACTGGCAGAAAGGAGATTGTGGTCATGGAGGGTGGGGGGGGATAACTTAGAGAAGGATTGCCTCCAGCTCATCATATCAGACTTCCTTCCCACACCAAGCTTTGATTAAATCATTCCATTTCTTGACACAACAGAAATAATTCAATTACTGTTTCAAAATTCTCCATTGTGTCTTCTTGCAGAGCCAGCAAGGGGATAAGAAAGGGCTGAACTGGAAATGTACAAGAGTGGAGCTCAATCTTCAATTCAAACAGTGAGTTACTTCATAACCGTATTCAACCACATAAAGGAATGTGGTAAACTACATGAGAATTTCTATTAATGAGAAAAATGCTGAGAGATGGGAGAAAAAAAGCTCTGTGGCTGATCCTGCCTTTCCTGGTGTGACAGTAGGTCCTCAGCACCCCCATCCAGGGCTCGGACACCAGCACCTTCCCAAGACAAGTCCCTGTATCTGCAGGCACACAGCAAATCTGAGCACACCGTGGGTATGTGTTTCCCCTGGCATAAGCATCACAGGAATATCTTAGGGACTTGACTATTTCCCAAACCAGGCAACCATGTATCCAACAGAACACGAACCACCCTCCCTGACTTCAGAACAGCACCAGGCACATGGCTGAAGGGCAAAGCATCCGCAGGAAAGAAGGGCAGAGCCCTTTACATTCACACCACAAACCTACAAGCTGTTKTCTCAAAAACTTGTGGGAAAAAGCAGGAACTGATTCCTGGCTGCAAACTTATCTTTCAAGTTGCACAGTCCAATTAGGAAAACCACCTTGTACCTTATATCCAGATTTTACCAAGTTATCAGCTAAAGAATTATATCCAAAAGGCATTCTGGGTTCACGGGAAATAAGCGTAACTAAATCTGAAAGATATATCCTTGCTGAAACAGAGACAGTGGACACTTGATTTGGAAAAATAAAATTAATGTTCATTTACATTTATATATGTTTACAGAAGCAGAGGAAAYGAGAACTGCTCCCTCTCTTGTTGAGTGATGTTCCTAATCAACATTAGAATTTCAGAAAAAATCCAGACCCCCAGGGAAAGCCGCTGCATSAAGCTGTCTGGCACTGGACAGCAAGCAGGTCCCTGTCCACTTGCATGACATTCCCAAATACAGAGAAGGTTAAATTACTGTTTCCTCATCTGAAAAACAGGAGTAGAGCTGGAAGAACTGGAAAACTTGGAATTCAGGCTGGAACCACTGAGCACTTGGTCTGCTTCAGATGACTCCTGAGGGGTTTGCACCAGGAAGCACCCCCCTGCAGCACTGCCTGCCTCAATGCAGAATTTAAGCTCAGGGTTTTAAGAATGGAAGTTTTTGTTATTATCACTGTTTGCTGATTTTAACAGCARTACAACACTATATATGGCTATGCCACAATGAAATATAGAATTTAGAAATTAGAGCCATAAAATCACCACCTAAGCAGCAATTCAGTTGAGCCACTTCTTCAGCCACTTCCTCACATTTATAATTTAGCCAGATGTTTCACTCAGGAAGGAGGAATATCTTTTCTACCAAGAATATGAATAGACAGAAGTAAACAAAAAAACCCCTTTTATAAATAAACCGACTTCCTTCCCAGCTCTTGCCCAAAGAAGAGGAAATGTCAGGCATTCACAAAGACTTGGTGACATAACACCCTGACTTGCTCCAGGTGAGTGAGGTGCCAGACATCTGCATCAGAACTCACAAACGTGGGAGCAGCCCAAGCCACACAGCATCCGCCCAGCTTTGCATACAGTTTGAGCATAGTGCTGGGAGTGGGGAAAGGTCCTGTTATTCTGCCTGCTCTGCCTCCTGCATGCATTGCACAGAAAAAGTGCACTAGTGGTGAAATAAAAAATGACCTTTTCATGAAGGAAAAAACCTGCAGAGCAGCTAATTAGCTTTTGCCCTCTGTTTCACTCTCCAGCAAGAGACTAGCAGCTCTCAGGGCACCAAGACGTGCTGTTATACAGTAAAGCTCACTTCCCTGACCTCACCTCCCTAGTTGTATTTTCCAGCATTCACTGCCCAAGGGTAAATTGCCAGTAAGTACAGAGGATGGGCAGTTCAACAACCTCCAACAGTTTCACTACCAGTAATGAGTTTCCCTCACCCCAATATCCAGACATCACACACCTGCACCTTTGCCTACAAGGAGTTGAGTCATTGGTATAACCTTCACCCTGAGGTAGTTTTTCTTTTAACCTGACCAGAACCTGTTGCTCAGATCACTTTGCATCTGACACTATAGGACTATAAATAACACATCCACAACACAGCCTTGTACTCAATGCATTTGATTAAAATGAAGTCAACTAAAAGGCAGACCACCTTTGAAATAGAAACAAATGGATACAGAAGGGCTCAGGGTTTAAAAACCTGAGAATTGCTGAGCTAGTTACTGTCAGGCTGCCATCTCCATCGATGTCCTGGTATCACCAGCAATGTTTCTGCATAATCACATAAACAAAAATCAAAGCAAGAAAAAGTTTTTTTTGGGGGGGGGTGTGGAATTGAGAAGAACACAAATATACTAATAGTACCATCCCCCACCCAGGGACAACTTAACCACATTAATCTATTCACTCATGACTGGCAGAAAGTGATATGCAAGCTCCTAAAAGAAGACAAACAGTGGTAGAACAGAAATGGAACAAAGCAAATCATCAGCCCCTGCCTTGTCCAGGGCTGGCAGTGCAGCTCCCTGGCAGGCTGGAGATGCCTAAGCCTTGTAACTTGTGGCCTTCCTCCCCTTAAGGGAACTCAATTTATAGCCAATTTCTGAACTCCAGATATGAGAAATTGGAAACACTGATATAGATGGAGCCTCCCGGTTTAAGGCACCACAGCTTGGTTTTAATATTGACCCAGCTGACTGGCAAAGAATCATCTGCAAACAGCAAAGAAGATTAAGATCTGAAGTGTGGCAGCAACTTCATTTCCAAATCCTTTTGCAACACAGGAAAACTCCCTGTGCAGTTCAGCACACAGAGGAGAGTGGGGAGCAAAAAATATCCAAGCTCTGTTCAAAGAAGGAAAAGTGTAGGCGTGCAGGGCTTGCACTGATTTATTACTGGCTTATCAGTAGCTAACATATAAAACCAACTATAAAAGAAACAGATGTAAAATATTTTCTCTTTTAAAAATCATTGTACACTCTTCCTTCCTAGAAGGTACAAAGACTCAGAGCTGACTTTTCAATTTGAACAAATGCCTGCATAAGCATAACAAAAAGAGAAAAAATGTTAAGGAGGAAGAAAAAAAGCTGAGACCTGCTCTCCCTCACCTAATCACAAATAATGTAACAAGGGTCCTTGCATTCAAGTACAGGTCCTAAATACACAAACACTAAGCCTCATTGTTTGGGAAACTGAATTAAAGTTCATTGAGAGCCATGCAAAATAAATAACAATGTTTGAAATAGTTGCTAATAAGGACATTTTCATGTCTAAATACTATAAATACTTATATCATATTTAAAGCTCTAAGCCTAACTGTTAATTGTCATACATCACACCAGATTCAATTGCCTGTTAGAAGGATCTTCCCTTTTACCCAGTAGTCAATTATTCATTAACCTCCTAGAAACATTCAAAAAAGGCACAATTTACTTCATGGAAGGATAGGAATTTGTAATTAAAAAGATACTTGAATTTAATATTTTTTTATGACAGAAACAAAACATCAGGCAACAAGAAACTTAACTGGTCAACATTCAAATAAGCTTCACAATAATTTCGGGCATTAATTTTGATATTGAAAGAGACATATGATCACAACATCTGCAAACATTTTCAGCTAATGAAAGCATGCCCAGCAGGAGAGCCTTACATTAAAAACGCTCCTGCAGCCTGTGAAACAAGTCAGCCTGGACCCGATGCTTCAATTATGCTTCCACTTAGTGACTGACCACACGATTTCTGCTTCAACAAAACATGTTGAATGTTAAAGGAGCCAAACAGACATTTGTACCACCTCAAGCAACGCCACGTGTAGCAGACAAGCCTTAATTAAAACCASAGTACAATGTATAGCCAATCACCCCAAGAACAAGTTTCTCTTGATTATATCTTGCACCACCAGGTATTTCACATCGAAGAGTAGAAAGTGTCTCTGTTCCAGCCTCTTCCTTCCATGGTTTCACACATAAACCACTAAATGACTATGTGCTGCACAACATGCAGTCAGTTAATATTTATCCACATTTACACTACCTAGCTTGTATCACCAAAGGAGCTTAACACAAAAACTGCTGTCTCTCAAAATATGCATCAGCCTCTTTTCGTTTGCATAGGGGCTGCCAGCTCATGGGACAGGGTAGAGCAGCTTTGTACAAACCCACAGCAATGCTTTCTTTCCAGCTCAAGAACGCAGCAAATAAAGAAATAAATAAAAACTCTCACTCTGAGATGGTGAATTTACCTAGGTATGAATGYGGCTTGTAACACTCCTTCACTATGAAGTAGTCTGGGTTTCTCTTTCACATCTTGCTGGAAAGGTAGTGGACTGGGGGAAGAGTACTTCGTGTCCTGACTTTTCTGATTCAAGCAGGGCAACTGCAACTGGCCCATGGATTTTGAAAGTGATTTATAAGGCTTCAGAAAACTACATGCACTTCAGTAAGCATCAGAACACAGCTGACATCTATTGCAGTTGCTTTCCAAAACCTAGGTTAATTAAAAATATCCAGTCCCCTAAAGATTCACAAGTTGAGCCCCACAACAGCCGAAGCAAGTTTTCTAGAGTTCGGACGGTTAGAAGTTGATAGCAACAGGGAATATTTGAGACATGATTTCATTCTCAATTCGACAGAACTAAGATATTGTATTAATTAAAAATATGTCTGAAAAGAGCTAGCCGCAAAATTCTCCGGGGTGTGATTAACACCACTGCTATTTGCTGCTGGGACACTCGCACTATTTGAGCCCCTTTTCTGGAAAGYGGACCACGTTTCTTCCACTTAAGTGAACTTCTCCCCTCTTTCAAAATTTTTTTGCAGTGAGAACAGAAAATTATTTTGGCATTAAAGAGGGGTTTTTGTTTGGTTGTTCTTGTCGTTTTTTTTTTTAAAAATAAAAACAAGCACAAAACTACTGCATACTTTAGGCAATGATAAGTAAGAGCAGAAGTTGGCAGTCTCCAGCAAGGGAGAYGCTGTCCTTTCTGCAAATGCATGTGTGAGAACGCCTTGCACACACTGAATCTGGCCGCAAGTGGCTTGGAAGAAGCCATGGTACCATGAGCAGCACTCCACTAGCGCAGCAGTTTTTTGGGTATTTGCACATATGTCCCACTTCGAGCCTTCATCCCTGCTTCGGGTCCTGGGGCTGCTTCAGCACTGGGCTGATGATGGMAGTTATGTRGGGAACAGAGCACACAGTGAGAGCAGGAGCAGGAGATGAAACAGGGAGAGCAGGGATGGCAGCAATCAGAGGCACCTTCTCTAATTATAAAATGCAAAACGAATGCCTGAGTTCAGGGCTTAACATGCAACACCATATCACTACTGTTTCAACAGCGAGCTGTTAGTTTGTGCCAGAAAGACTGCTGGTTGTGCAGCCCTGGGGAATGATGTTTGTCACCAAAGCACCACAGGCACGGCAGAGGAGATGCTTATGTTTGTGAAATACGATTCTCACCACATTCCTTATCACGTGAGCAACCAAAGCACTGAATTCCCAAATACACTTGCAAATGTATATGAGAKGGGGTGGGTAGGTCTGGTTTTTATAATGTCTTAAGATAACTAGTGATGTCTGTGAGTGTCATAGGGGATTTTTACATGAAGCACTTCATAAAAAATCATGAGTCTAATATTACCGTACCAGCATTTTCCAGACATACTACTCCTTGAATTAACTGATCCCTATAATAAGGTATACACTGAAGGGTATGAAGTCCCAAAGCCCAAGAACTGATGCACTTTATATAGGATTAGAAAAAAGCAAAGCCATGGCTGAAAAACTTAAGTTCTCTGTGACTTCATTCCCCACAAGRAGCTCACTATAAAGTGCTGTACAAGCTCCAAACGCGAATGTCTGTTGGAGYGAACATAACACCCTGGGACACTAAGGGGCTTAACATCCTTGGAATGAAATCAGGAGAGGCAATAGAGAAATAATTTCTTAGTACGTTTACAATGCTGGCAACACAGCAGATTTCTGTATCTTATATTAGAAAACAAAGGCATACCAATCTGTGGTATTACAGACTTAGTGTTGTGGGCCAAATCTGCCCCTAATCCAAAGGCAYAGATCTGAGTCTTAATAAATAATCYCCCAAAACAAGCAGCCTGATSTGCCCTCTTTCCCTCTTCCCATTTTCTTCTGTGTTAGCTGTTTGATGCAATGTTTTTCCAAATCTAGCCTTGCCTTTGCAGGCATTTCAAATGCTTCAGCAGCCACCACCAGATATCTCTTAGAGAGAGGCCAGAGTCTCCACTGGGATAGCTTTTTCAAAGAGTAAGATCTTCCTCTCTTACATCTCAARCTCACAAAGGCAAGTGACTAAAGAAGTGAGAATTTGGAGAAGAATAATTTCTTTTTCAGGAACCAGATGGAGGATGTATTCTGCATGGGAAATCAAGGAACACAAGTGGTGCTGTGAAGGAATTGAGACATTTCTCTTCCTTGGAGATCCTAGCCAAAATACAACATTTGCCTATTTCATCARTGCAGTCCTGCTTATTTCCAAAACCAGGCAGCATGCCAGGTCTCTGCACTGAGTRGAGACAGGGAGTGAGCAAAGGGAAGCATCCTTGTTCAGAGATACSAGTTTTCTCTTCCAAGGGAACAGCATCCCAAGCAGTCTGGCAACAGCTCCTTCCCACAGCCAAATATCATACATCCCAGACATTCCTTGCTTCTGGTAGAGACTTCCCATCCTTGGTACCAATTTTATAGCTATGGTTAAGTTGTTTCCAGCACCTGAGAACCCTTGGGTCTCTATTGCATCAGCAAGGTAGACCTACCCTGACATCGTAGAGACGCTTTTAAATCATGTCTAAAGCTCGCTGAAATCCTAAAGTGCACTGAAGTAAGCAGGTGACCCTTGACTTTGCAATTTCATTCAGACATCTCCGAAAAAGTTTTAAAAATTTAAAATCAAGGAACAGTTAAAGAATAGGAACAACAATTAAGACTCAGACCACTTGGTTTTTTTCCTCCAGAGAAATTCAATGTATAAAATAAAAAAATCCTTATAATTTCTTCTTAGACCTCTGCTTCTCCTTTCCCCATTGGGCACACACCCACCCACACAGATAAACACCRACCTTTCTCATTCCCAAACTCCTGACAGAGGACTTGTGTCAATCTCCCTGCAAACACCACTCAAATAGTCTTCCCCAATGCAAGAACCACCACACACCACRTGAGTCAGATAAGGTACAAAGGTAAATTTAGAAAGTCAAATACACTGAATGACATTTTTGTTGTTGCTCTCCTGCACCCTGAGGTGACCCGGGCATTCCCGAGATGCGGTGGGTGATGCTCTTTCTTACGCAAGCAGCAGTTGATGACAGGCTTCAGTTTTAACCTGCTGATAAGTTAAGTGCATTGCAGAGATACCAGATAGCCCAAGAAAACCCTACATTATTTTCAGACATATCCCCCTGCCACTTACTTTTTATCTCCCTGGAGATAAAAACTGGACTACAACATGTAGGACTAGTCTTCAGTTYTAGAAAATCTATTCAGGTGTGTTGTTTTTCATCTGGAGATAGTTCAGGTATGATAGTTGGCTGATTTTTATTTAAAGAAAAGGTTAACAAGCAAAGGCAAGAGCTGCTGGGGTGGGTGGTGGTTTAGGGAGTGAGGGGGAACCCTTTAAATACAAATCACACTTTCCTGCACTCCTACAGCTGGAATTAAATCAGATCTATTTAAATCTCTAAATAAAATCTTTTTAATTCTACATTTGAAAAACAGCACTCTTGCCATAAATTAAATTAATTCTAAAAAAATTAAAACTAAATTAATTCAAAACACTGTTCTAGCAAACAGTGGTTTGCTTCTCAAAGATTTAAAGCAAGTCAGACACTGTGCTTGCAGAAGCCATAGACCAAGGCTCTGAAAACAAGAGTTTGCAGAAGGTCTAGCTCAGCTTTTGACAGCTAAACTTTTCCCCATATGGCCAAAATACAGTTTGTAAATACAAGTTTGTTTAAATTAACATATTTCTATGGGCTTTGAACTTGCCCCTGAAAGCAAGCTGTGGGAATTGGGAAGTTTCGGGAAGAGGAAAGCTTATGCTTCTCTTCCCTCCGGTATCCACTATGTTGTTATCTACTACATCTAAACTCTGAAGGACATKGTGACCAGAAACAAAAAGCCACAATGCTTCCTTTGTTTTATGACATGGTAAATTGAAAGAACAAAACTATATTTTGGTAAACTTCTATTTTGCTYAAAGAGAAGATCACTTGAACAAGCTTCTGTTTCACTAATAATTAGTCTTTAAATGAAGTGCTTTTTAGTTCCATTTGCCATCCAAGCGCAGCTTGGCAAAGACCACAAGGGAAAAACAATCATTAATCAGGGATCTGAGCAAGTGTATGCTGAGCCCTACAACTACTTCGGTGAGCACGTGTGCACATCCAGCATGCACCCACCCAGTCCTCCAGGAATAGTGCCAAATGAATGGGAAAACTATATTTAATTACAAGTCAACACATTTGAATTACTACCAGCCAGTGATCACTTACTTCCTCTGGAAAAGCATGTTAAATAATGAAATTCTGAGTTTAAGGTAAAGCTTCAGCCTTGCTGTCTGAAGACAAGAATATAAAATCTATAGCCAAATCCTTGACATTCTCCATACCAAATATCTTGTCTACTTTAAGCTGTGATCCAAAATTGGGATTTTGGAGGAATAGGAACCACCTCATTCCCCGACTAGAGGACACACTGCGATTTTGTGTATTATGTGAAGCACTCTGCCTACTTCATTTCTTCCCTTTCGCACCAACTTCTTCTTGACTTTTGGCTGACAGACAAAACAGTCAAGACCTTTGCATTTTAAAACTACTCTGCCCATCCTTTCATTACAGACACAGAAAGGTTTTCTGGCTCAACCAGATGTTGCTGGTTGTCACCAGCCATGTTAAAAACCATCAAGCAGGGCTTTAGACCTTGCTTCTTTCAGCCAGCAAAGCCTTAGTCTTTGCTCTAAGTTAAAAAACAAAAAAAATCAAAAAAACGTCAACAACACAGTCAGATATGCAAAACCAGTCACAGTTCTCTTACAGCCAGCCAAGTTCAGTGCTGGACAGGCTTGGAGAATATTGTGCAAGGCAGGACAGCAATATCTGACTGGTACAGTCACAGTGGTAGACAGATGAGAATAGATCAAAATCATCTTCTGAGGAGCAGGAGGGAGTATTAAAAAAATTTAAATAGCCTTCATATGTTCTTGTGCATGCAAAGGAGATTTGTCAGAGTGAAGATGTACTGAACACACCTGTCAAGCCACATGGTCGCARAGTGCCTCTGATCCCACAAAAGCTGTCATAAATCCAGGTTTACTGAATCACAAATCCACAACCTTAATATTCTGGCACAGTGTAACTATATTTTACTGATGTGATTTTTGCTGAGACAAAGAGCTGTGAAGCTATGGGGCACCTGACCACTGCTATAACTTCCTAAATCTTCTAACATTAGAAAAGCTCTCCCTCAATTAGTTTGGAGAGGGGAGTGAGGGAGGGATGTTTATTTTATTGCTTTGACATTATATGTTTGGAGATATAAGAAAGACAATGTTCAGAAACAACTCTGTATGAAGCATTCAACATGCATTAAACGGAAAAGAAAAAGACATAGGCTCATATCTCAGAAGCAAAAGCAAGCTAACAGGTAAAATGTATTTATAGAGCAAATTATACTTTTGTCAGAGAGATTAGACAAGTGTATTTAAATTCACTAAATAMAATTTAAATTCACTTGCATGTGGGTTCACTACAATTTCCCACTTTAAATATATTCCTAAGCAGATTCATTCAATTTCCCAACACTGTCTTATTGCCAGAGAAATAAAGTCAGCTCAGTTTGATGATCATGACACATTCTTCTCATCCTCATGTTTGAGGGGAAGTCCAAAGATTGCATATCCTCACAAACAGCCTATTTCCAGCCTGTTCCAAAGAAGAAAAGGGAACCAATATGTTTGCATTCATATGGGCTTGGTTTTGACTTTCTGAAAATGACAGTTTCAGACGAATGAATAAGCCAAATGTACACAATTGAAAATCCAAAATGTAGAGATTTCTACAAACTACACAGTTTTCTTCTGGGCAGATATCCCAGTGAAATCACCAGAAATCTTAAGAACAGCAATGGAAGATGCAAATATTTCCTTGTTCTGCTGGTCTGTGCATTACAMTTAATTAGAACTTCAACTGCAAATGCATCTTGATCTGAATCAACAAATCAGAGAAACAATAGCCCAAGCTTCCCTGGGGACCAGTGGTCTGGACTTCTCCAATACAATCCAACATAATGTCTTAGTGCACACATGAAGTACATCACTCTTTTCTGATTGTTTCTATTCCAGGTTACTTCAGAGAACTGAAATAAGCTAAAGAAATCCTGGTTCTCCCACTCAAGGTCTTTCTGTGAYGAAACATTCCCTGTTAGTGACTGGATGGAAGGTGTTTGTCTCCCCATCCCTCCTCGCCTCTCCTTACTCCTCCAACAGCTGAAAGCATGTCCTTCTCAGTACTGGCTGTTATGAACATGTGTATTGATTTTAGAAGAGCAAACTTCAGCTCACTCAGGGCTAAGTTGGGAGAGATTCCATGGGAAGCTTCCATGGAGGATAAAGGAGCTAGTGAGAGTTTTCCAAGAGGGAGAGATTTCCTCTTCTGGAAGAAAAAAAAAGGGCTAATGGCTTTTAAAGGTAAGGCAAGCAGGCAGAGCAAGMGACCCCCTTGGTTTAACTGCGAGCTTCTAGGAGAGCCTGCTCAAAGCCAGGGGAAGAGAAGTGTGCCATAGATGGAAGAGCAGACAAACACCCAGTGASAACTACAAGGGCATTGCCAGAGTGTGYAGAGATGCAGTTTGACAAGCAAAAGCCCMGCTCAAATTGAAATTSGCCAGAGACATCAAAATCTACAAGAAAGTGTTCTTTMGGTACGAAAACAACAAGCAGAAACAGAAGGAAAATACTGTCCCACTGTTAAACAGGAGAAGTGAAGAGTCACCAACAGTGCTGGAAAGGCAGAGAGGTTTTCACAGCATTTTCTTCAGGTCTGTCTTTACCAGAACTGCTGGGCCCCTRGCCTTGGGAACAAATATCCAGGTGGATGGAAACACAGAGCCTCTGTCAGTGCAGGAAGAGTTGGTGTGTGACCTGTCACAGGAGCTTGACCCATACRCACTGAGAGGCCCTGTCACTGTTCACCAGAGATGTTAGGAGAGCCACTGATGTYGCTGCAAGGCCACTCTCCATAATTTTAGAGAAGCCTTGGAGATTAGGGATGTCCAGAAGACTGGAAGAAGGCTGATGTCATCCCCATCTACAAGAAGGGCTTAAAGGAATGTCCAGGCTGTCTAGTCTAGACCATGCTTTTGCCAAGAAAGGTTGGACCAGATGATTCTTGAGGTCCCTTCCAACCTGGTATTCCACAGTTCCATGATATATTGCACATCAGTTTGAAGACACTACAAAGAGTGTGTCTACAAAATGCAGAAACCTTTGGTCTACAGAAACACCTGTGAGAGAAGACTCCAGCAGACTCCACTGCAGSCACTGCTGGATCAATGGTGATCTCTAAAACAGCTTTAACAAACAGTATTTTGACTTTTCTTCACAAGATCACCTTCAGACCCTTAGCAACAAGGCAGAAAAAAGCTGCAGCCTTGCTTTCACACCAGTCAACATTTACAGCTCCCAAAGCAGCCTAATGAAGAGAGACTTTAAGCATATAATAAGCAGCATAGGAGAAGTMAACGACAATGTCTAAGTGTAAAGCCCATGGCACCATTTGCTGGTGTGCAGCCTCAGAAACTGTACAGACAAGGCCATCATCCCGAYGTTTCCCTCACACCAGCACAGTACCATTTGAGCCCAAAGAAGGGACTGGGCTGCAAGATCTAAAGGGACTGTAGCATCTTCTCCRTTTCAGCTCTTCAAGATCTAGAAATGGAGGGCTCTGCTGTGTTTRAAAGGAGTTATGTATGAAGTGTAAAGGACATAACTCACAAAAGACTCATTTCCTCTCAGGAAAGAACCCACTAAGAGACCGAGGTTTGGGAAGAACTTGGAGGTCTGTCAGACAATGGTCTTTGGTTGGAGGATGGAGACACCTCACTGTGACTGCTGTGCTGCCCCTGGCTCAACTCAGCTGCCACACTTGGATGTATTTTTTCAGCAGGCACCAACCACCTCTGACTAACAGATTATCTCCACCTGCACCAGTGACCAAACCTCCAGAAGACTTCATATGAGCTTGGTACCCCAAGCCTTGCCCAGCACGGGTTTCAGTCTCCTGTGTACCAAGTCAGAACAGCCACCAGCCTCAGAGCTCCACACCTACTTATTTAACCTAAAAGGAGAGGCCACTTCCTTTCATCTCCAGGCTGTGCTGCTTCTTTTATACTGTTGCCTTTAGGGGACTCCTCCAGGAACAGGAAATACTTCACATCACAGCAGTTTGTCCAGGAAGCTTGGAGACACACAAGCATTTTCTAGCCCTGTCAGCCATGTAACAAGGCTTGATCATTAGAATCTAGTTTGCAGAGTCATTAGGTCAGTCACTGCCTTGGTTACACACAGGCATGTACAGGGTTTTAAGTGAAACCTCGGTGGCCACCTACACAGGAGAAGGGCATGGGCTGAGATCTTGTTTACAGGAGCACTCAGTGTTCTAAACATGTGGAAACTTGGCAATGGTGAGCAAAGCTTAAATGCCTTATGAGCTTTTACCTATTTAGCTAGCGACTTTTACAGCACATGCAAATGCCTCCTCCTACCCTTCAGCTGAAGCTGAGAGCCCTCTGAAGGTGCCGAATGCCAAGAATGTTGGAGTTGCTGGGAGGGTACTGCTCTGAAACAACACACACAGCTGGGCCAATGTATCTTGCTCTATAGGTCTGCTGATCCCTTCAATTCCAGATGAAACTCCTCTTTGATTTCTCCTTCTGATTTCCCAAGTGTCAAGTCTGGTCAGACCTTGCTTCAGAAAGAAAGCCAAGGTAATGACGAGGAGATGCATGCCAAGTTTGTGGTGTGTTGCTGGTAGAGAGCCTTGTAAACAAAGGAGGCTGAACCAAATCCCCAAATGGGATCCATGATTCACCATGGTAAATATGGTACTGGGGCAGCCGACGCTGTCTTGTCCGTAAGCCCAGCTTCCACTCCAAGTCAGGATTTAAAAGAAGACAGGCATCTTCTTCTTCCTAACCGTGCTGGTCCTCAAGTCCAGTTCTTCTCTCTGGATGGCTTCTGCCAGAGCAAAGCAGCTGCCCGTAAGCAGAGCGACTAACAAAGCCTGAACCATGCCATGTCCCTCCTCCAGCTTGAGCAAAAACCTTGAGGATTTTGGCTTGCTTTTATGTGACTGAATCTGGTCAACAGGCTCAAAAGCGATGTGAACACAGGGAAAAGGAAAAAGCAGTGGGCAAGAATGAGAATACACTGTGACCAGATGGGCTACGTTAGTTGGTTTTTCTTAGGATAACAAGTTTTAGAAAAGTTAAGTTACATGGAACRACAAGAACCTTGGCCTAGAGACACAGAAAATTCAAGGCACAGTTGGGAAATTCGGAGTACTGTTTCTGACTGTGGTCTATCCTAGAACCATGCAGCATGACTTCATTCAGGATATTTACTTTAYAAGGCAAGTCCCCACCTGACACATCCACAGAAAACAGTTTACAGAGCTGCTTTGAAGCTACAAAACCAGAGAAAGGATACTCCTAGAGGAAATGCTCATTGCTTTTGTGGGAGCTGTCACACCTTCAAGACTGAGTGCTCTGCCCTTCTTGGCACACAGAGAGCTGTCAGAGTGTTTTAAAATGGCTTGGTTCTGACTAACACTAATTTACTCTGTCACCAACCTAAGTAAGCCACAAAACTTGCATGAAAGAACCACATCCAAAAATTCTCTTGAAGATCTGTGCTCCCAAAATTAGCTACCAGCACATTAAAAATATCCATGATTTAGCCTTGGTGCAGCAAGGGTGGATATTATCCTCTGATGTCCACCTAGTCCTAGTAAWTACTGTAAGTTGCTCATGACTCTTCCCTTACATTCTCTACTTGTTTTCTAGTGGAAGATTTGGTCTTCAGAGTATAGAATCAGTTAATATAGAAAATGTATAGAAAGCTGCAATATATCAAAAAGAAAATTGTTTTTCCTTCAGATCAATTGGGCACTTGATATTTCAGAAAAAATCTGCAATTAGTATGCACAATATGAGATAATTTGTATTATGGAGAAGGGAGAATGTGTTGGCAGCACAGAGCATGAAATGATATGGGCAATTTGGCTGACAGCAGGAAAGATTGTTTGGATTAAATAAAAAGAAGTGTTGAATGTTTGCCTGTGCCAAGAAAGCTTGACCCCTGCTTTTGAGAAGGATATATAAATTGGTTCAACAATTTAACAAAGTTTCAATTATGCAGTACTTAATGCCTGGAAAAAAACCCTAACCCTTTATACTTACTACTTGCAAACTCTGCTGAATCCCTGCAAGCATGTTTGCCCAACACTCTTAGCACTGCAAACACAACATCAGGAAGCATTTTTTTCCCCCTCCACTTCTGCAAGAGTTCTCCACCTTCTGCAGGGTTCATTCAATACTGTCACAGATGATCAGTTCCGCCTGGGACAGGGCAAGATGAAAGCTAAACAAAATATTCTCCCCATTCTTTCCAAAGGCTTAGTGGTATAGATAAGGTAGCAAACTGAATTTCACTTCAGCAGCTGGGAAGAAACTTAGAGAAAATACCTTACAATAACACCCTGAAGAAGCAGTGCCCTTTTCATTAAGCTGGATGTGACAATGCCCAAAAGAGTATGGAAAACCTATAGCACAAGGCAAATCCAGTCTGATACCTGTATTTCTGCATCAATTCTGTCAGTCCCAGTCCTTCTACTTGTACAAGTGGCTACAAGCATTTACCTTGCAGGAATAACAGTGYTGCCTTACATAAATAATGAACACTTCAGCTGGAGATGGAGCTCAAATAGGGAATCAAAACTAAGAACAAACAAAACAAAAGAAAACTCCAGTGAACTAACATGCTTTGTCAAGTTGGCAGCCAAGCAAGCTGTCTTCCCTGCACTTCCYCCTTACTGTCAATCATCTGATTTCACTGCAGTTTTGCTTCACATATTCCAACGTGTCAACTCCCTGCTCACAGGTACATGATGATCGCTAATAAAAAAGGCATGGGAAATTAAGTTAAATAACAGAGACTCAGTATGCAAGACGCCAGCTTTTCACAATGCCAACTATATGACAAACACAGAGAGAAATATGTATTGCAGCTACAAGGAAAAACCCCACAAACCCATAGCCGACCTACACGCAGTGGTTTGTTTGGGAAGTTTTCTGTGTTTTTGTGGGTTTTGTGCGGGGGTTTTTTTGGTAGGTTTGAAGATGTCTAAATGACACAAACAGAAGATCATCCACTAAAACCTGAGCATTCCAGAGCYGCTGCAACATGAGATGACAAAGATAACTACTCAGTTATTGACAGAGTTGGGCACATGGRACTAGATTTTTTCCCAGAAGAAGTAGATAGGGACAACTCCAACCCTAATCATTCYGGGGAAAGAAATGTGCACTTACTTTCCCAGTTTCACATGAAGTCTCTGCAATGTCTCCCAGGCTACATATAATAATGAGAAAGACCCATGGCTTCCTCTGTAGGCCCTGCATGATAGTCTTCCTCTTTGCAGAAAGCCATCCAYGCTCTATTTGCACACCTACCTACACCCCCCTGCTCTCCCTCCTCYGCTGTTATTTTTCTGGTTGAGAACCAGGCTCTCTTGCAGTGTGGAAATCAAGATACTGCCAAAAAGCATTACTGAATATAAATGAATTGATCAAAAATGAAGGAAACCTAGAATACTATCACARCCTGAATGTTCCAAATAAGAGTTTCTTATCACTGAATCAGCATATTTTACAGCTCTCTGTACGGCTTTCTTTTCCTGTTATTGCTTCAGATGAGCTGTGCATCATATGAGATGTTGTTACCAAGTACACACAGAACAACTAATCAGGAAGAGACTTCTTTCACACTTCCCCCAACTTTCCCAAGTATATCTAATACAAATYCTGTCCAAATTTTTCAGGTTTTCATTTAAGACTAAAATTGATTTTCATTCCACAAAGAAAAGTTCCCTCTCTTATTTTTTTTAAAGTTTCTTATTAAAGACTTCTTGAACACTTTTTAAAAACAGATCAAGCAATTTCTAAATTTAGAGGTTTTGCTCTGATGGAAGATGATATTCCAAAAATATTCACATACATTTTTCTGTTCATTTCTCTGTCAAAGTTACTTGGAAAATAATTAGCAGTATCTTCTTTGTTGTGGCTGTCTAGGAGCTATATTTACATGCAAAATGGCAGAAGTTTCCTGGGTCATTTCTAGTTCATTATATTTCTGGTTCTACAAATCCCCACCCACACAATGATTATTATTAATTAATATATGAGAGAGAAAGAAGTGGGGTCAGGGGGAGTGGAGAACTGAGAAATGTGCAGGAAAGCATCTTCATCCCAGCAAACATGTCCCCTTACAGCTTCAAGCATATTAACTACWATCCTGAACACAGACTGACTTCCAYTGAAGCACTAGCACTTCTCAGAATTAAATCACACTGCCGTAACACCTGAGCTTGTCATCAGTCAAGGCAAGACCTTCATGTTCATAAGGAGAAAGATATTGYCTGAAGCACTACTAGTGACAAACAGAGAAAACAGACTTAACAGCATTTTTAAAACCCTGCAAGRCCTGGTTCTTATACCCATCCTTTCCACAACAGCATTAAAAAAGACGAAAATAAACAGGAGGGAAACCTCGTCACTCACTCATTCTAAAGCTCTCAACACATCATTCACCTTTGCTCTGAAATGCAGAAGATGCATGCCAATGATCACGCTCCAGCAAGAGAAGYGAGGCTGTCACCTCCTTTAAAACAGAGTCAGAAAATAGACTGTTAAACAAAGATGACAAAAAAGAGAGAGTCTGTGAATTAAAGGAGGAAGCCAACAATTTTTAAAACACTGATGGAGACAGATTCAAGCATATATGTATTCAACAGCTGAAAACAGAGCTGACGCAAGAAGGGACACAGAGGAGGCTGACATCTCAGGAAAGCCACATTTACAGGACAAACAGCAAGGAGAAAAACAAATGAGAAAACCTGGGGGAGTTATAAGACAATAGGAGCAAAGAGGTTCCAGATTTACATCACCCTATTAGCCGGCACTGCTGTTATCTATTGCTAGTAAAGACTAAATTCTATTTTATTTAAGCRGCTGAAAAATGAGTACAAAGTTGACGAATACCTGGCATTGTCCTTATGCACAGGTTGCTGACATACATTCAGGCAGCCACCAGTGCTGAGCTAATTGAGACTCTGTCGTCTTTTCCCAAGACCACGACTATAATTTTATCTCATTACAGCCTACATTGGGGTGTGCTCAGTTTACATCTTTGCACACTCTTTTAATATTCTGATGAATAATTCGGTTCCAATGGCAATCCCTTTCACATTCAGGAATTTTTTCCTCAAGACTGTCAGTGTGGTTCCAAAGTATTGAACTGGAAGACACCCAAAAGGGACTGTATCTGCTCCTCCCTCCTCTCCCTGTATTTTGCCTATTTTGTAAAAAGCAGAATGCAGAGCACAGGTCAGCCTGGGACCTACAGAAAGATGCATTACCCAAAGGAAACTGGAAACATTGCATTACCCTGGTGTAAGTCACAGTGGAGCTGAAGAACAAAGGAAAGGCAAAGTGCTTTTACCTCCCTGAAAAGTATGCTCGCATTATTCATCTTCCCAAACACCCAGCATGCTTTGGAAGGTTTGCATGAAACACGGGCAGAGAGGGTTCACAGGGGACTCAGTTCCAATAGGAGCCAAGTGACAGATCTGTCACRATCAGCCCTGAGACAGCCAAAAGAGGCTGCGGGGTTTCCTCTCGCTACCACTTTGCAGCAGTTTCCAGCTGTGCAGACAGGTCCTGTTGAGGAGACCCAGCATCATTTCCACTGGATCTGCTCATGGGTGCTCCCCGCGTGTCTGTCCCTGGCAGCTGGCACCTGGCTCTCCCTCTTGCCTCTGGCATCCCCTTCCCAGTAGGGAACCTTACTCTTGCAGATGACAGTACATGTCAGCATTTGATTTAGCAGTGAACCAGCTGATTTCTTGCACCACAGGAGCAAATCCTCTCCTGCAGTGTACAGGAGACATTCCACCCAAATTCATACGGCCAGGACAGAGAAGGTGCTTCAAGGGCATTTTCTTATTTAAAAAAAGAAGGTACTATTACAGTGTATGCTTCGTATAATAAACACCCTTCTTCCTCCAATCCTGAGGTAAACTTGAATTTCTCCCCAAACTGCATGCTAAAGAACYTCATGAATATCCACTTTACCATCTCTAGCATTCAAAAAAATTCCTTCCCTGCTTTATTTGTCAGCCTGACCACAAGGAAGCTCCGCAGTATGGCTGCTGAAGTCCTTCATACACAGCACGCACATTCCCTGCAACATGAAAACTATACCACATTTCCAAATAGCATCACAGGTTGTTTACAGAGACAGGCTGACTAAAGATATTTTTATCCTCATCTCCCAAGACCAATTTATAATTAGTACAGCCTTTGAACAACATGCACTTGGAGCACAGCATCAACACGCTGACTCAAAATAGGGCTTCTCGTASTGCCAGTGGCCTCCCCAGGACAGCTCCTGTCAATGGCTTTTGGTACAGAATGCTGGGCCACAATAATAGAGATGTGGGCTGGGTGTGGGGCACAGTGTGGCCAAGGACTGGGCAGTGAAGGAAAACACCTCGCAGGTGGAGCTGAGAAGTTCCCTAAGAATTGATATTCCTTCTACAAGAGGATGATGCAGCCGTCACTGCTGCTGTCTCTGGCCTCTGTACCACTGGCCAGACCCCAAAGAATATTATTCCATTTCACAGATATCCTCAGACTCGCTTTGCTGTGACATCAACACACAGAAGCTGCTCTGCGGAAACACTTCCATGGCATGGACAGGCTGTGTTTCCACGCAGCTCACATTGCATTCTCCTGTATCCCAAATCCTCCCTATAGCTCTGCTGCTCAGCTCAGAGGGTGCCGGCCACACAGACCCCCTCTGAGGCATCCCCAAGCACAGTCTCAAACATAGGCAGCTGCCATAATGCTTTTCACGGCATTCAGATACAGCACTCCAGCTAAACAAAGGCTCTCTTGTGCTGCTACTGCATGGCCTGAAACGGAGTGAAAAGAGCATGCCACGGAATATGACTGCCGGGAAGTTAGGGAGGGGCATGAGCAGGTAGGAAAGCAGAGAAACAGAGCCAGATGAGGGTGAACAACAGGCAATCTGGATCGAGCTGCCTCCTCCTCCCCCCAGCTTGGTTAGAGTGAAATACCCGCAAAGTACAGCCTTTTCCTCCCCTCTCTGTGTTTCTGAACAGGAGACCTGAAGAGCTGTAACAGAGCCAGGGGAGCCTCCGTCGTCCCACCTGCTCTATGATACTCCTCCTAGGAGACCTCCAGCTCCTCCGGGGGCAGAGAATAAATAAGCACCACCCAGAGGGCAGCATGTCTTCCTGCCCCTGTCCAGAGGGCAAGCGAAGCAAAGACAAGGCAAACCTTGCAAGTCTCATTTGTGGGATAATGAAAKTATAACCTTTTGTTTGTCCAGAACCATTGATTGTCAAGGCAGATAGTTTCACCCAGCAATTAACCTTCCCAAATAAATCCACGCAGAAACACATACAAAAAAAGTGCAAAGAGTAAAGTCTATAGACTGCAGTGATATCCACCCTGAAAAAGAAAGTCTGTGGGCTTAAATGCAAGGAGAAATATTTATGACAATCTAAGAATCCTCCCAGACATAATTAGCAGTCTCGTTTTATTCAATTATGAGGTCATGGAGACTTCGTTCTGTACTTCATCAGCTTTTGCTATGGAAAAAAAATAAAAGTAGAAGAAATCTCATAGGTGAAACCCACACAAAGTTAACTTGGCTTCCCGGACTCCTTTGGCTTCAAATAAACAAAACCATTGCCTCAGAACAAAGTTTGACATCTGCACCCATGGCACTCTAGGACAGTTTCAACACAAGTGAGAAAGCTGATCGAAACAGCGGCTGCAGTGAACTGAGAAACAAACACTGTCCAGGGAGAACTGCTTAATTAGATCTGYCCACACTCTTACCGACAAAATGTTGTCCCATGTCCATAAATTAGGCATTTCCAGACTACTGAAGGTAACCCTTTTACACCAGCTTTGCCCTTTCACCAGGCAAAAACTTGCTTAGCTCTGTTCTGCTGTCAGTTAACCAAAAATTAGTACAATCATCTCCTACAGCAGGCTCTCTTATCACAAAACAGTATCAACTTCTGCAAGTAAAAACCCTCACATTTTCAAGGCAGACAAAATATTAGGTGCATATATGCAAGAGGTAGCACTTACTATCTCCCATGGATGGAGCAGTGCACACTTCAGGGCTGTAAATCAAGGTTTCTGAGACTTGAATTAGCCTTTGCTGCCCCAAAACCAACTSTTGCATTGCTTTGCTTAAACCATCATGACTATAACAACCGTAACAAAGAGAAGTAATCCCATGGAAAACACTGGTCAGTTTCCAAGACAAATAAATAGCTTTAAGCTGAGAACAGCTCAAACAGTAATTACAGACAATGGTAAGTTGTGTGGTGCATGTGGAGTAGTCAGGGAGAATGGATAAACTGACTCCCTAATGCAAAGGGAAGCAAGAGGGACACCTTATCACCCCTACAATGCAGATGGGCTACAGCCAGGGCAGTATAAGAGAAAACAGTGTGTTGCCTCAAAACACACCTCTTGTGAATCCACACATGCTGTACAGACAACTGGCCCCCTAAGAGAAGCTGTGTCTAATCCTAGCACTAAGTCATCCTCTTCAGCTCCTGGAAGGAAGAGTACTTGATCCTGTGCTAGCCCACTCAGTTTTCCACACCACAAACACAACTAAACCATGAGCTATTAGTGTTTTGGTTTGATCTTATATGACTATATCTTACAGAAGGCTAAATTTTAGAAAATAAAATTAGTAATTATTTTGTTTATAACATAAAATCCTTATGGCTTTGCAACAAAAAAGCAACATTTCTGATGACTTAAAGTGTCATTGCTACAGCAACCAACCAAGTTAAATGGTATACCATTGCAAACCTAGAAATGTGTGTGTTCAAACACAGTTAAAATAAAATGAAGAGCCTTATATTTCTATGATCGCCATGGGAATGGCGATGACTTTGTTCTGAAGGAGCACCCCGGCATTAGTGGTGGATATTCTGCTCCAGACTGACAGAGATGAGAAAAAAAGCGCTCCAGATTGAAAAACAGTACTGCTGTTTCTCCCAGCTGTCAATTCTAGCCAGTACTCACTGTGTGTGCAGTTAACAACAGCACCACAGGGAACAAAGCAGCACAGACCTGGTTTCACTGAAAAATCACCCGCTGGCGAGGCTGGGCAGCAGCCATACAACCACGCTGTTCTATTCCTTCTACACAACCTGTACAACATCGTTCGGAGACTGAAGAATGCCCCAACTGAATTAAAAGCAGTTCAATGAGGCAGAAAAATATAACATTTTGCCTCTGGAAACCTGGGCTAAAAACATGGCTTCAGCCATGAAGGTAAAYGTCATGTGGTCTTAACTGCATGGGCTGCTGCTACAAATAGGAAAAAAAACCACCTGCCACCAAGGAAGGCTCTGTTCAGATGCAATTGGAGGTGCTGAAGAGACCTTCAGAATTCAAGCTCTGCATGTATGAAAAAATCAAATGCAAACATGACAGGGAAGGGATGGATTCAAAGGGCTTATATTGGCCACTAACTCACTCCATGTACTAGCTGGAAACAAATCTTGTTAGAAATCAGGCCTCCACCTTTTTGTCTCTGTTTCCAGTCCCTGGGTTTCAGAAATAAATGACTGAGTCATAATCCTGCTACTACTTGTTTCTACCCTAAGTTTCCTTGTCCTTCCCTCTCCCCAATGTACAGATGCAGCTTCAGACACTTCTATTTTCATTCCTTCTGCTTCATCCACTCTCCCATAGAAGCATCCCTCCATTCGTAAWTAGGAAGGCTTGCATAATTAGCTCCCCAAAAGTAATTGCCTTCAGCAAGACAYTTCCTTCTTAGGGGCACAAAAGCTACCTTGAGACGAGTATATTGCCTCTGCCACTCTACACACTTCTGTTGTCCAACCTTCCAGCCTCACTTCCCTTCTCCCCTTCAACACCGGGATCAGAAATACACCAAATGTGCCTTAAAGCATAAAAGACTTATTCCTTCACCCCATCTTGCCCAGCATGATGCTCAACATATGGATTGAGATTCTTCCTTATGAACTGCACACTGGAGGATGCACAACATGCAATCCATGGAAGGTATCATTTGTATTTAGTGGAAATCAAGAGGGGTGAACAGGGCAGAGCATGGCACACATATTGATTCTCCCACCTGACAAAAGCAAGAACTCCTCACTTCAGAGGACACCATCAGGAAACCTAATGGGATCTTCACAAACAAAAGGGAGCAGCTGAGCATCGTGCTTCACCCCACTGTCACTGTGGCAGACATTATGACTAATTCATCACCTTTCTACATCAACAAGACAGGACAGGAAAAGCACAAAGCACACAGGCACCAAAAAACTGCAGTGCCTGCTGACAGATCTGAGTAACACCTCACAACGCGAGGTCTCTCTCAAGAAAGCACAGAAAGGCCCTGAACAGACTCAGCCTTTGGCATGGGGAAAGAGTTTGTCCAACAGGCAGCAATCTTTGTGTTTTAAGGGCAAACATTTCCCCACTCCTAGCCGGAGACAGGCATGCAACAGCCCTTCCAGTCATGCACACACCTTCTTTCATAGCCTAGTTCAGAGAAACCTGCCATTTACTATTGCTAGTTGTTAATGGACCAGCTCTCCAAGCTAATGCAGAGGAGATTTGCAGAACAGCACTGGAGATCTTATGTCTGAACCTGGCAGCAGAGAGGGATTAAAAATGCTTTCTATGAAGACATAGGAACATGCAATCAAAGATGGAACAAGCCCCCCTGCAGAGGATTCTTGTGATACCACTTTGCTTTCAGGATGAGGTGGTAGACATGGGGATGTTAAGAGTCCATTAATCCTAGGCAAAAAGCCTGCAGCTTCCAGAGGGTGTATAAATTATTAAACCAGCAGCAATAAAAATATTCAGAAGTTCACAGACGTATGCCTATATTATAGACAGAGAAGAGCTCCAACAACCTTGAACTTCAATTTATGGATTCACTCCCCCATCCCTGCAGATAGCAGCAGTTATATTTTCTAATTTGTTCTTACAGAGGGAGAATGATGAAAATGGTTGTTTAAATTGGCTAAGAGGCACACTGCACACAGTAGTAGCATTTTCCTCCCTCTTTCTACCTCTCCCTCTCAGCCCCCCTAAGACTAGAGTATGTTTGCTTCCCTGACCAACAAACCAAAAGGGGGGTCATGACAATGATTAAGAGCTTTTAAGGGCATCTAATTTTGCTTTACAATAATTGGGATGACAAATACTGGGAGACTAAAGATTAGACCTGTTGGAGTTTGAAGAGACACTCCTTAACATCCTTGCCTTTCTAAAATCAGGTTAGTCACTTGAATATCCGAAACTCAGACATTCAGAATAGGGATGGGCACATGTGCCCTCAGGACATTGTAGTTTTGGGGTTGCCCATATGTACATGCAAAGATCACCCCGTTTTGTGAGTAAAAGCAGAGAGTGTTCTGTGTTTGAATGAAGAATAGTTGTTATTAACTGACAGGAATTAGGTTTCACCTTAGGGTATTCCACCCAACTGAACTCCAAACCACCCATTTATAGATAGGAAATGCAAAAAAGCAAAAATAATGTTTTCCAGTGTTTGGCTGTGAGTCATTGAGTTGAGCAACTCCAGCTAGCAGCATTTAACCCGGTTAAATGAAAATGTTGGTAGGGAGGCTGGAATCTCAGCAATTTCTCAACAGATTAATTTACTGTATTGTCTCTGGAAGGGACGAGTTTGAAATCTCTGGTGTGTGTATCACTATACACTGAGTATTAAACAGGAGAGGACAAACAATTGCCAAGCTGGCCATCCTCCAGTTAATAATCCTGCTTTGACTCAGATTCATCTGTGAGCTGCTGTTGAAAACCAATTGCTTGTTTAACGGGGCAGAAAGATGAAATCAATTTCAATATGCATCTCTAAAGTGTCCCTCTTACGTAAAAGTGCTGCCTGAGGGAGCAAGAGACACATACATTTCCTTCTGGTTGTGCCAGTCTCGCTTCCAATTTGCTATCCCTACAGGTACCGAATCCTAAAATTACGTGGAGAAAGAAGCCGCAGCTGCATGCAAACCCTCTCTTTGGTTCACGGCATTCTCAAGACACAGACAGAACTTCTCCAGCGAGGTGACAGCCATACACCCAAGTGAGATTGGTTAACACTGACTCATCAGGTGTTTCATTAAGGAGCTGTGTCAAGGAAGAAACCAAATGCGGTGAGCAATGCTAACGCCAGCGGCACGGTGCTCTGGGGAGAAGCGGTGACTGCTGGGGTGGAGGACGTTTCAGGGACAGATCACACTGGCACGGCTGGGAAAGTCAGCCCAGGCCTGCCTCCAAACAAGCAAAAGCCCTTAAGTGGCACTGCCCGGAAATTAGGATCAATAGTAGTGCAGACACACACACAGTATGTGCTTTTGGTCAGGTGACGAGCATTCAAACCAGACAAAAGGGATTTGCTGACTGCAGTGTATCCCATAATCTTTAACCATACTAACACTCAAAGGCAATAGCACCATTTGGGACCTCACCTTTTTTTCCTCTTCTTTTTTAAACAAAAAAAAGTTTCCTAAGCTAAGAAATAATTCAGTTTTACATTCCAACTTGGGAATTTAAAAACTGCATTAACAGAGAAATCAGAACTTTTGATTTTGCTGTTGTGGTTTTTTTATTATAATTTTATGACAGAAAGGCCCCCCCCCCCCCAGTTCATGTGTTCCTTTGCTAACATAATAAACCAGAAAACAAAAATTTATGCTGCCTTAGGAAAGCGTAAGACAGACCACGGTCTGGACCAATGGTCAAAACACCACCTCCACAACCCACCCACACACGCCCGGTGCTTTCCAGTCACATTCCATTAGTTTGTGGCTATCACACAAAGAAACATTCTCGTGTCACACAGGTACATGTGCTCAGGGCTGTGTACCCGCTGGCCAGGCACTGCACAGTGCATGTTTTTACACACAATTTCGGGGTGCTAGCCCATTTTTTACGGTGATTTTGAAAGCGATCATTCCCCAAAGCAGGGCTAGCTCCCTCCGTGTCCTTCAGCACAGCACCACGAGCAGCGTCAGGGTGCTTAAGGCAATGCAAATGACAGTGGACAGTTTGCCAAGGCTTTAAAGGCTCCAGGTTCACAACGGAAAAACTGCTTGGTGCCACCGTAAGGAATTTCTGTCACTCAAGACAAGCCTAAGAGATCATGCACATACACAAAAGTCTCCTCTTATGTCACATGCAACGCATTAACATTACAAAAAGAACCAAGCACTCAAGCATTCCAGAATTAAAAGGCTTGTGTTATCTCCTTGTCAATTGACCACCTGATCTCATATCAATTTTATCATCACGTGGATAACTAAGTYTGCATTGTGCTTCTTCACCACACAATCTTCAGGGGATAAGGTACATAAAAAGATTAAATGCTTCCAAGTCTCTCAAAAAGGATACAAGAGAAATGAAAAAAATGCACAAGTCAGCACTTGGGAATTTGTTTCAGTAAATTCCAGCAGTGTGCAGGACACCAGGAGTAATGTCCGCAGATTTGGGAAGCAACTGCCTCTCCCACCGAACATAATGTTGCACATAATTATCACCAAAGCACAGAATAGGTTGATTTGGAACGGACCCATCAGGATCATCGAGTTCAACTCAGCCCTGTACAGGACACCCCCAAGAGTCACACCATGTCCCTGTTTTAGGCCTTTCTGGGTAACAGTGTTTCCTGTAAGCCAGTCTCTGGTCGCCAAGGACTTGATGCAGAGGAAGAGATGTGAAGGCATTGCATGGGAGACTGTGCCAACAATGGATGTGCTGTCTGCGTGGGATGGGGAGTTTCYATCCCATGAGAAATTTTAATATTTTGACATCTGCTTTCACCTAAGTCTGTCCTTGTTGCTTAAGGATTCCCATGATACAACAGACTAGTTTAGCAAGGAAAGAATCTGCAATGAAAACACGTGATCCAGGAACCCAGGCATGAGGGATAAAACACATATAGCATTTAAAAGTAACACACTATCTCCAGATATTGGAGATACCACAGATATTAAATGCAATCCTGAACAAAAAGTCCACGGTTTCTTCAGCACAGGGAGATGCCAGAGAAGTCAAACATTTTCTGTACAGTTTCTGCCTCAACACAGTACAGTTTTCAAAGAAATGTGTGTATGTATTTATTTATTTTTAGGCAATCTTCCCCTCCTCTAAAACATGCCCCCATATGCCATACTTTCCGTTTAGTGCTTCATCGTGTGCCTTTTACCCATTTGCTGCCATTCACTCACACATCTATCTTTGCTAGTTCTGCTGCTAATATTTCAGAATTCCAAACGAAAAAAGACTGAGACTTGCCGCTAAAAACTGTTGAGTGAAAAGGAGCCTCTTCCCCTCCCTGACCTTTCCATGAGAGGGTGGCCAGCTCAGCTGTAACCCACAAACSCACCATTCCTCACCCATCGTTTCTTTAGCTTCCTTTAGTGGGGTCCAAAGACTGTAGCCATGTCAGACAAGGTTGTGTGATTCCATTAGAAAACTTCATACTTCAAGAACTCAATTTTCCTCACAGAGCGATGCTCTGATTTTTTTCTCCCTTTTGACTTTGCTCCACCTCAAGTGTACTCWGCAGTACACAAGAAACTCATCCAAGTGTAGTTCCTCCTGAATGCACACAGACATTGTGGTATGAGAAGGAAAGAGCATGTTACYGGTTATGGTTCCCTTATCTGCACCAATTCCACTGTTGTTGCAAACACACAATAATCCTAAGGTGGATCTGTCAAAAAACAGAGCAGAGGAACTGACACTGGTGGGAGTAATATTTCAAGAAGTACTTCTGATTTATTTTGTTTAAGCCACCACCCCTCGCACGGTTGATTTKGAGTGCAGTTACAAAACCAGCTAAATTAGCAAAATTCAGGAGGTGGCAACAGGTGGCAGAAAATTCTGACACTGGCAGTGTTTTTTGAGAGMTGTGTTGCCACACCTTTGTTCTGTTTTCAGATTCAGCTTCATGAGGTAGTGCTGGTCAGGATGCAGTTTGTCACCCCATTACAGAAGTCCGCCTTCCTGCATTCTCACCTCCCCTGACATTTACCGCSGACACTTGCATCTGTTTGCTTCCTAATTGGATATTTTAACAAAAGAGCAGAAAATCAGCTCAGCAAAGTGAGTTTTTGTTAATTTGTTGACTGGATTATGTGGCTGAACACAGCAAATGTCAAAGCCAGCAGAGAGGAAGCAGATGCAGAGAGGGATTCGGGTGAGCAGGGCTGCTCTTCCCTGCATCGGGAGCGGCTGGGATTCCCCCAGGGTTCACCTTGGGAGYTAAGGAGGAGCTACAGGAATGCAAACACTGTTCTCCTACGCGGTGACCACAGTAACAGGAACACTACATCCAGTAATTACCGGACATCAGTATCCCACCAGGATCACAGTTGCAGCACAGTTCCCATGCAGTAAAACTTTTCCTTACAGACCTTCAGGRGAACACCAGTACTCTGAGGACTGGGCTGATGGACACATAGGCAGCAGCTCTGCTGGTGCCCAYACCTCACTGGCAGCACCTCTCTCAACAGGGACCTGCACCAGGGCTGGMTTAGGTGGTTTCAGAGGTAACTGTACTGCTGCCAAGCTCTCCAGGTACAGACAACATGGAATGGCTTTGCCAGCCACATCCTATTCCTGTCCTGATTCACCGGATTGCAGAAAAACAGAAAATGAAGATTTCAACAATTTGTATGTTTAGGTTCCTTAAATGTATAATAATTTTACATATAGCTTTTAAGTGAAATTAAACCTAATGCATTTTACATTGAATGTCTGTCTTGAAATTGTCTCAAGGTTTACATTTCAAAAGTATCATTTCATACCAATTACACGTTGTACAAGTATAACTGCCATGCAGTATTAAAAAAAAAAATCAAATTAAGGGTTGTTTGCTTTGGCATTTCGCCTTCTTGCAGTAGTAACTTAAAGTCACTAAAATCCTATTCGAAATTAGAATTGTGCATAAGTTTGCAGACCAGTATTCCAATTCAGAATCATCACGAAAACTCATTTTCACATAAATCTTAGTGAACACTCTTATTATAACAAGTGTTGTAGTGTACCTTTCTCATAGATGTCTTCTCCAAAGAATAAGCACTATTTCATTCCAGTGCTGAGAAGGCGAAATTAACTCTTTTCAGTTTTACTATTTATAACAAAACAAACAGGAGAGACAGCTGAAGTCTAAACACATAAATACAGAAACCACCTTTTGTATTTCCTATTTTACACAATATATTTTAAAATAGAAATGGATGTGCTGTAGTCAGACATTCTTGGGCAGCCATCTAAGCAGCAATCAAAAATTAATCCAGGAAGCAGAAATAATAAATTAAAAAAAAAAACAACAAACAACAAAAACCACCCCCCAAACCACAAAAATCAAACCCAAACCAACCAAACAAACCCCAAAAACATATGCACTGTGACAGTCCTAAAGACTTTGAAAATGCTCTGAGTAAAAGACAAAGGTCATATGAGCTGGTCAGACAATTCAGCACAGATAGCATCTYTCAGCATCTTTATCCTAGGCACAAACATCATTGTCTCTGTCTTTGCCCCTCAGTTCAAGACCTAACCTTTTTTTATCCCAAAGCCAAAGAAATAAAATTTAGTCTCATTGAAGGGTAAAATTTACTGAGTAAAACTGATGAGACAGCAACAAAATGACCTTTTCAGAGCAACTCTTTTCAGTACTGAAATATCAGATTGATGGTCTTCAATTCTGCTCCTCAAGGTTAGCACTGCCAAGTTCATGATCAAGATGTTTTGCTCTGAACCACAGAGTATTTGTTGTCACCAGCAGACTGAAGAGTTTTATTTATTCACTAATTTGGATGTTGCTAAGAAAAGCCAGCCAGAAAAGTGGAAATCTCATAACAAGGACCTGATCATATTTGGTTCTCCAACTGAGCTTCAAAAGTTTTAAATAAATCCAAAGCCAGCCTTCTCCCTCTGAAAGCTTAAATAAATAAAGTTAAAGCCATACAGATCTCTGTAAATTATTTTCAAGAATTACTTTTCTCTGCTGCCAGTTTATCTGCTCTTCTCGAAATCAAGTTAGTCAGTGCTTAGAAAAGGTGGAAGGACTTCCATCTGCTACTACTTCAAAGACAGCTATCCTGAAAGGAAACATCAACCTGTCCAAGACATATGTTTCCAACATATTAGACCTGCTGTCTCTGCCAAGATGCAATTAAACACTGTCTAATCTTTAAAAAGCCTGCAAGAAATAAGTTTTAAATCCCACATTCAAGAATGACCCACACTGAATAAAGTCAAGCTTCACCACGACTTGCAACAGCCTAATCTGTTTACACCAAGGGAATTTCCTGACCCGAGGTTGCTGCAGTAAGCTTGCAAGAATTGATTCATTTGCGCTACAAGCAAGGCACAAGGGCTCTTAAAACTGCTTCTACAGAAGGGCATTATGGCAAGGCAAATTTATACCATGGCCCTTGCAGTCTCTCCTCTCTCCTTGACTCCCTAGGCACCTGCTCCTTCTCTCCACCTTTGTCTGCCTATGCTTATTCAACCCTGCAGTGAGCTTTTGTGAGGAGAAAGACCAGGGTAAAACTGACTTAAACCCAAAGCAAATAACAAAATCAACAGTTTTCTGCTTGTTTACGCCCTTGACTCAGTTCACTGTAGGGCCAGCAGTAGGTGGGAGCACCAGCCGGGAAAGGATGAGCATACCCAGAACAGGCAGATCCAGGTCAGCTTAGGCTGTCCCTGAGCTGCTGTCAGATTCTCCTGCAGGRCAAAAGCTCCAGCCAGTTCCTCCTGCACTGTCATTTTGAGATTTTAACTACTCCCGGCAGTCAGGGCAGGAAGGATCAGACACATAAATAARAGGGCCTGTCCTGCTTGGACAGGCAGGTGGGCTGTTTCTCCCACAAGTCCACTCCTGTGAGGTATTCCATCTGCATGGTGCTGCCATGGGCAGAGCCACACTGCAGCTGTTGGCTAGCAGCCGAGTGGCACTGGGCAAGCAGGACACGCTTCGGTGGCCTGAAGGAAGGACAGACACTATGAGTAAATAAATATCTCCTAATCAGAACAAAAATCAAATCCAAAGCTGTCCTGGCGGGAAAAAGCACTAGTATGCACAGCATAAGTCCCACCAGGTACTTAAAAAATTCCAGCCCCTACCAAGGCAGCAGTCCTACTCACATTCACACATGCTAGCACAACATGCTGCCAGCTTTGTCTGGCCGTCTTTTTGTTTCCAAAACAACTAAGACATGAAATCTTTAATTGCTGCTATTATTCTTCATAGGATAGGAGCAGATTTCTTATTTTAGAAAAATATCTGTCACATTGTCTCTTATCACAGCATGAGAGAAGAGACAGCTATGTAGTACTGCATATTCTGTTTTCTTTCTTCTCCCTCTTTGGGTCATGCATTGGCTATTCTTTTTCTCTGTTTTGGCACATGTTACTAACCCTAGACCCACACAAAACACTTATTCTCAGGGAAAGATCACCATTAAAGAAAAGGCCAGGAAAGGAGGGAAGGTACCTGCAAGAATGTTTTATTATTGAAGTACAGAACTCAGTCAAAAAGGATGAAGTCTGTCTCCTGAAAAAGTCAAATCCATCAGGTTAAAGGTTTACAAGATGCAGATTGGATTTTGCATATTTTCTTCCAGACTTAGCACAGACACTAAAGAAAAAAATAAGCAGAATGGGACAACACTTTAGGCTGATTCACAACTCTAAACTCACATATGACATCTGAAAAGACTCACATGGGTAGAGTCAAGGCTGATATAATCAAAGCTTCTCCTGCCCAAATTCCAGAGTATTGGAATGCACTAATTGGGTTTGTCTGCTGTATAGATACAGGAGAAAAATTTTTTTTTCAACAGTTGACAAACACTGACAGCTTTATTTATTTAACTTTCAAAGCAGAGTCATTTTTAATGGATCTATAATTCAAAAGCTCTTTAATTAATTTTCCTCAAGCTTCCTAGAAAGACAGATTTGGCTTTCTGCATTGAAAAACAAGTCAGTCAAGTTCTAGGCAAAAAACCCCCAACCAAACATTTAAAAGTCAAAGCTATAAATGAAATAAAAATGGGATGTTATTAGGAACACTGGTTGCAATTTCACCACATAAGCTACTTCCAGCATTACACCATCTTTAAGTTGCTCTTATTTTTCCTTCCTGCCTTCAATCCATTTTTTGTTTGCTGTGATAAAAAACAACCCACAAAAATTCTTCCCACATATTCCTTTTTGCCTCACCACACTATTGATTCTGCTTTCTGTGCTTTTTTTGTTACTCTTCTTTCTTCTGACTCTGTAAACTGAGTGTTCCATATCCAGGAGATAGCTATGGATAGCCCACCAGTACAGGACTGATATCTGGGTGGAATAAACAGTGGAACTGGAAAAGGTCCCTGAAGAGCTGACAGGCTGACACTTTGTTCCTTCTGGACAGCAGTTTGACATCAAGCACAAAACTCTAGGGATTCATTTATTTATTTATTTTGGACAATAACCCCTGGTGCTTAAATACCTATTGAACTCAGCGCTTCCTAGAGAAAATGCCCTCCTTATTTCTCCAGGGAATTAATCTCAAGTGTCTGGATAACAGAACATAAAGTAACCTACCTATGTCTTAATACCAAGGCACACAGGTTCTCGAGTCTGCATTTTTGACAAAATCAGAATTACAGTGCACAGTTCTCCAGCAGAGCTTGCTCTCTTCCACTGCACCAAGGCACTTCTCAGGTCCTCATCCAGCCAAGGCACGCACGAACGCTGCGCTCCCCTGCTGCTTCTGCCAGAGATTATTCTCCTCAGAGAATAAACAACAGCAGAATGAAATATATGTCCTTAACATAATACATTGATTGCGTGAGCTAAGCCACTGATGGAGATGTATTAGCACTTAAATGCCTGACGGCATGGGAGAGGACAGAGGCATCGCTGTACAAGAGAGTGGTCTCTGCCATGGGAGTAGGACAGAAAGCTGGAAGGAGAAGCCACAAGAATTGTTAGCCTGCCAAGAATTCCTCCAAGCACAAGCCAGTTAGAGGGAAATACTGGGATATGCAGGAGCTGGAGAAATCATACAGAGAGGTGCAAGAACATAGATCCAGAATTTCTGATGTAAGCACTGGACCATGCTTTCTTCCACAGTTCAGCACTGACACTTCATCACAGGACAGCTGTATGCCCAAGTCACTGAACCTTCTTCAAACACCTTTTTTCTCTATGACACCATGTGTTTTTTTTACCAGGCCTAAATTCAAGAATGGTAGAAAGAACAGCTGAGAGATCCCTTGTTGGATGTATAGGTGACTAAAGCAGACACACAGCTTGTATATCCAAAACTGGAGTGGTGCTTGCAAGGATTTGCACACCATTCATCAGACTTCAGTAAATTGATTTCTTCTCTCACAATTCATACCCTAACCAGAATTCAAAGAATGTGAACAAACAAGTTTCCAAGATACTAGCAAGCACTTAGGTCTCAACTTATCTCTAAAAACTACCTAAGTGTATGGTGTACGTACAAGTCATGTAAGAAGGGACCAGATGTTCTCAAAACGCAAAAACATAGCTCATACTTTTAGACCCATCAGTAATTGCAGCATATAACTTATAAACAAATTCATTCACAATGCAACATCAAGGTGTTTTCTTTAAAAAGAATAAAAAAAGGAGTGATAAGGGCACTGGTATACTGTGTATGATTAAATTTTGTACACTGTCAACAAATAAAATGAAGAATTAAAACAAAAGTGAACTTTTTATTGTATCTGACTAAATAATACGCACTTGTAGAATTACTGCAATGAACACAGYCTGCAAATTTCATGCTTTGAGTGAAATTTAATTAACTTGAACTAGTAAAAATCCCACAGGGTTATGTTATTTGTAAGTGAGAAAATAGGAGTCATGTCTGCGTGACTGGGGATGGGAATTTGCCTAGCCTTGTTTAATTATGGTTCCCCTTGAAAGGCACATAAATATTTATGTGAATTTGTGCACTGACATTTGTCGCTGGATTTGAACGTTCAAAGTCACTCAGATAACTTCTAAATGCACCTTCTTCATACACATGGCTTTTCCTCTATGCACATCCTGTTTCTATAACTTGGCCTGTGTTTTCCTGACAAGCTAACCTGTAGGGATAGGCAGGAAAGGGAAGTAAAGCACTATTCATTCCTAGGTGATTTATGAACCTATGCGTGCTTCCTTCTGCAGCAGAAAGTTGACACATGCACACACAAAAAAATGTGTGTATGTCTGTGCCCTTACTGGAAGGAGCATCTAGGGGGGAAAAAAAAAAAATCTAACCCTGTATGCTGTCTGTCTTGAGTGCAACTCCTGAGAATGTCACTGCCCATCTCCTTTCCAACACTAGCCCACCCTGTTTTCAAGTGCTGCCAAGTGCACGGACACAGATGAGGAACAGGGCAGCTAAAACTCAGTAAGCCAACAGCCTCAGCACAATAAGATTTATATGTACAACTTCTCTCTGATACTCTCTGTAAAATATTTAGTTTCCTGCTAGGAAATATTAAAAAGATTTAAAAAATCAAAGTCACTTGGACATGGCTTGCAGGGATGCATGCACATGTGTTACCTGAAGCTTTTGCTACTGGCCACCCTACACAACACAGAACACTAGCTTGGATCTATGTAGCAAGGAAAAACCGTTTAGCAGCTGTCTTACAGCAAGCCGGGAAAAAGAAAACAAAATTATAAACCAAGCCAGCAGAGGAAACAGACACTTTATAATTTTCTCTTACACTGAGGCTGTAACACCACTTCAACTAAGTCAAATGTTGCAAGTGAAAGGCAACTTTTTGGATTTAACTAGCCGTCTGAAACCTTCTCTTATAGTCTGAAGTCATTGGTTGTACAAGCAGGTGAGGCAATGCAAAAGAATTTGGGAGAGGAAGAGAAGAGCCCCTCTCATTTCCTTTCAGTGGCAGCAAGCTTTTAGCTGTGCAACAGATTTATGAATCTATTTGACATTGCTCAGGTTAAAAAAACACCAATTAAAAAAAATCCCTAAAAGCATAGTTACAATTCCTAACAGTTCTGAACAGTTACAAGTATGCGCATGACAGAAGGTAAGATTTTGCTTACTGAGCATACCCAGACTGCTGGAACAATTAAAAGACAGACACTTTGAGTGGTAAAAATGCAAGCTGTTTTCTGAGCTGGGGAAATTGCAAGTGTACTCTAATCTCATCTGATTGTCATCATCACAAGTGTAACAACCGCAGTGTTCCATCTTAATTGCATCCACAATTGACCAGTCATAAAAAAAGTACCTCAAATAAAATTAATTCCTTAGGCTTTTTGTCACATTGACAACACACAAGATTTTTAGCAACTGAAACGGAAAAACTTATTAAAATGATATTCTGCTGCAATATCTGCATCAAACAAACATCTTTTAACCTTCCAAGGAGCTTTAGAAAGAGCCTACTTTTATTCTGCTTTGGCATACTTGAAGACTTGGTATAAATTAATTTTAAATGGGCTGTCTTGAATGATAAAGTTTTTCTAGGATTCAGGACAATATGTTAGCAATGTTTTAAGGGCACCTCTGCTCCAGAAGACAGTTTGTAGGGGTTAAAATAAGGATGAGAGTCCATGCCCTAAYGGCAGACACTGTGTCTCTCAAAGGGCCTATACCCACTCTGACCATAGCAAAAGGGAAGGAAATTCAGTGGAAGCACTGAGGAAAAAGAGGCAAACAGATTGTATGAGTTGTGATTTAACTGTAGTGAGGGAAGCAACATAGAGCAAGGAAGATTTATACTTGTAAGGTGAGTACTGTAATTCCAATAACCTTTTCCACTCTTGCATAAATTGAGCCCCCAGGCATTTGATAAAAGGCATGCACAGCACTTTTTTGAGCAGCTGGAGAGCTCCTACTGCATACTATTTTTTTTAACTGTTCTCCCACAAAGCTATCCAAAATCGTATCAGTGCTGTTTCCAGAAACTCACATCCCAGCTCAAACTCACATCCCAGCTCAATGTTAGTACAGCCTGTGGCTGCTCTATAAACAAAGTGGTTCTGTATTATTTGACAATTAATGGTCACTTGAAGATGAGCCAGTTAAGATTTTTCATTCAGTGGATCCCTCTGTGATCACTCCTACCAGATCTGCATCAAGTGACTCAGACAAAGGAAGGCTGGTTACATAAACAGAAGGTAGGTGGCTTAACAACCTTGATCTTATCACAGACCTGTCAGTGGAGAGAACTGCACGTTACTGCAGAGCTAACTCACATGTCAATGCACTGGAAAGGAATCAGATATTTTCCACATCCTCTGATTTGGGAATGCTTTGCAGAGTTATTTATTGAGCTAGTTCACATTACACAGGACAGCTCCAGAGCCTGCGGTTTCCAGTGCTTTGCCTGCCTTGCCTTGCCAAGGCCATGCTTGCTACTGAAGAGTCAGGAGAGGAAAACTGAAAATAAAATCAATTATAACCTTGGAATGCTTCAGGATCTCAGAGCCTATACACTTTTGGGGAAAAAAAAGGAGGGGGAAAGAAAAAAGAAAAAAAGGAGATAAAACTCATGCTTTATATTAACACCCGACTGGAAGCAAAATTATTCTACAAATCTGACATCACTGCAGCCCAACATGCATAGGCTTGCATGCTCCATATTGGCACTTGCTCATTCTTCAGCCAGCAGCAAACTTTCTATCATGCCTCTAGCTTTCCAGGATACATGTTTAAAAAAAAAAAAAATCCTAGGAAGCCACATTTAGCCTCTCAAATCACCGCCTGTGTAATTTACAGGAGTAACAGGTTAGACCGACCTAGCTATAAATGAGAAAGATACATCACAGCTGGACATCCTAACCGGTCTGAAAGCATTTGCCAAGCTTCCACAGGCTTTTGAAACACAGCCTATGATTTTCAACAGCGTTTCTACCTTTTTTCTCCCAAAAGTGAAAGAGAAGCAACATGCCCACTCATTCTGCTACTATGCATCAGAGGGACACCCCTGCTTCCTCGCTCCAGCCTGAGATGTTGTCTCCKTTCCAGCAAAGCTATTTCCAGAGCTTATTTACAGGTTCATTCAAGTTTAGACTTTCTAATTTTGAAGAATAATCTGTAGCTCAGTCACCCATGAAACTACTGAACTGCCTGCAATTGTGTGCAAATCCACAACCATGGCTTGTGCTGCCTGAGTTCAGGTACAGTCATTAGCRACAGCATACAGCACTTCAATGGGAGGCTCTTTAAACCTGCCAGGAGCATTTGCAGAAAAATACCTCTTTCCTTCCCGTCCTCCCCCTTAAATAGTTTAATTAATACCATCATCTTAGCTTCGACTCCAGAAAGTGACAAAAGCAGGGACACTGACAAGGAAACAGATACAGCACAGGATATAAACAGCTGGAAGGGAACCCTTGCTTCCCTTCATTCATTTAATGACCCTTCCTGGTGTAAGCCCACACTCCCGCTCTATCCCCCAGGCTCCGGCAAAACACGAGACACTATGCCCAGCAGATCTCCCAGAGGAAGCAGGGACAAGATCAGAGGGCACATCTTATTGACAACAGCACTTGGTCTTCTCCAGAGGGAAGGTGTATGGCTTGCCTGGCAGAGGGCTCAGGGAGACGCTGGCACCAGCCTGACTTGGGCAGCAGCATGCGAGAAGAGAGGGGGTGAAGGGGGAACTCCTGCCCTCGGCCACGAGGGCTCTTGCGACAGCTCGTGCCAGCGAGCCCTAAGGAAGAGCCCTGTGCTGAGTCAGCCGCAGCATCTGCCCTTCTCCGGAAGCACCCAGGAAAAGGCTGCTCTGTGGTCGGGGCTAAGGCAATGACCCAGTGAGATGACAGTGACCCAGACACAACACCCTCCCCACTCTCAAAGTAATCAGATTTGCTTTCTCCCGTGACTTCCACACTTGCTGGGTGTTCTTGGTCCCACGTGAGTTGCAACCAGCCAGTAGAGCTATCTGCAGTAAGAGTGGCACACCTCAGCTGCTACAAATCCACAGACACCAGCAGAGGCATTACTCAGGCACATGTGCCCCTGCTCAGGGCTCCCACACCTCTTCCCCTCCCCCTCATCCTGTCCAAAGGACAGCTCCTCTCAGGGCCATCTTAGGGCTTTCCACCCCAATGGGTAAACTCAAACCTCCTGTTCCTCAGCTGGGCAGCTGGCTGTGACACTGTGCACCCTCCCGTGCTGAGCTACCAGGTGCAGAAGGCCTGCCCGTCCTTCCTCTCTGGATGTGTACACAGCAACAAATACCAAACAAAAGRCACCCTCAGAAAAAAAACAGCTTTTCCCCTGCCTTCTCTTAACCTCTCTTCCTCCAGTCTACACACTCTTCTACATTTAACTGCTCGGCAGGCCACACGTCCCCTTCCAACCTCTGTGGCCAGAGTGCTCCTTAGCACCCCTTCACCATTTCTCTCTCCAGATTTCACCACTGGTCCCAGCACACTCCTCCAACAAGGGGTGGCCCATTACTGCAGAAATCTGCTCAGCAAAGATAGCAGGGGACCCACACAACATACCACAACACGCAGCTCCAGCCCTGTGCATCAGATGACTGCTGATTGTGGCATATCAGGAGCCACTGAAACCTCCTGGAAAGAGCTTCCTGAGGATCTTGTTGGTCCCTCACCACACAAGAAGCGTGCTAGCTGCTCAGGAGCACAGGAATCCACTGAAGACTGCTACTAGGCAGTAAAACACTTCTGGAAGACCATAGAAGCTCTTCCTGTTCCACATCAGCTTGAGGCAAAAGCCTGTCAAAGCTGCATGTGTTTGCTCAGTGGAACAGGATTTGCTGCTTTTCGCTGCTACTTTCATTCTCCTAGATGATGCAAAGACCCACAGGAGCCACGAGGGGAAAGCCCTGGGTTTGTTGCTCCTCTGCTTCCCTCCCTTGCAGCAAGCACCATCACCTGCACAAAGCCTGTCTCTTCCTGCAGCTTCACTAAAAATTTCACCTGAAACACCTCTTCCAACAAAACTACAGCAACTGCAGGAAAACTTTTCAGTTTAATGAATCAACATCCCCAGGTGGTTTCCTTAGACAAGCCCTGAGCAGCTCCAGGCAAGAGGCTGTAGTTGGAGGCCACAAGAAGTCAGCTCACCACAATGCTGACAAAAGCCTGCAGATGAGCACAAGCAGCTTAGGTTCAGTGCTGTCCCTCCACAGAAGGCAGGGCTCAACCCCAGGCTCACTCTGCACCTTAGGGCAGAGAAGTAGGAAAACAGCACTAGGCTACGAAGAGTGTGGTTCGAATGGTGAAGGCAACTCAATCTTGGCAGCTCTGTGTTTTACAGACAGCACTTTGGTGCTCTTCCCGCTCCCAAAGCATCCTGAACTGTTATTTACAATTTCCCTCAGGCAGGCCATAAATCCAAGCACAACTAGCAAGCTCAACACAGTGTAAAAGGATCCCAGAGACAGACTAATTACCTTTGCAGGCTATGCAAGCCTATACACTTTGCTTCTGCACAGTAGCTTTGGAAACTTTGGCTAATGGCTGCGACCAGCAGATCAAACTTTCCACTTTCCATTGTTCTCTTCGGGGCAGCCAGCCGGGAATTCAGGGGCAATAAACCTCCAGGGAAAGAAGTCAAGGCCATTAAGGGAAAGGGAAGAGGGGCTATGAACCATAAGATTACTCCACACAAGAGTGCAAGCGTGCTACGGACTCCAGCAGGAGAGATAGTAAATCTAGAGAGAGAGGAAGGCTAACAAATTACAAGGACTAAAATCGAAACCACCACCACCACCAAACAAAAACTCTACTACTCCCATTCTCTTAAGGCTTTACAGATTACTTCCCTCTGAGTACTCTACACCAAGGTGATGACTTTTTTTTGGTTTAAATGAAGGTATTTAATACAGTAAAAACCCACTCTCCTCATCTCCTGAGACAGGTCAGAAGACTTATCAGAGGCACAGGTGCTTCATCTTTTACATTTTCTCACCTCCACAGAGCAGGTTGACGTTCAGCCTGCAGCTAACTTCACACAGATGTCTCCTAACACCTACTAACTCTGTTTAGGCATTGCCTATCCAGACAGCAGTGGTTATAGAAAACACCTGAATTCTAGAGGGTGTGGGGATAAAATATCAGACTCAAATCATTGCTCTGGACCAAGTAGTGCATGAAGCAATCAGAATATGCCATTTTCTGAATGAAAGCCTTGGCTAACAAAGCTATTGTCTGGTCTAAAGCAACACATACAGTCTGATCATAAAAAGGTCCATAATAAAACTTTTAGTTATTTGGCATTTCCCCGTGAAAATCTTCAGTTGCAATGACTCTCTTAAAAGTAAAGAAAACCCCCCATCAACTAAGAAAAACTAAATCCTGACAAACCTTTAATGCAGCTGAGCAGCACACGAGTAATAGCTGAAGCCCCCCTCCCATGGAAACCACACAGGTTAAATTGCTTCCCAMTAAAAGTGTAACGTCTTCAGTTTTGTTTTTTGGTGAAAAATTCCCACTAGAGATTACATGAGCAAAGGCAAGGGAATGAAAAAGTTATGTATCTTGGATACCGTATCAGGTATAACAAAGAAGTGGAATGCAGAACAAACTCTTGTCCTTTGCAGTCAGGCCTCTTTCCCCTTGGTGCAAACCAAAAACAAAACAAAACCTGTGGAACTTAATACTACAAAATACTCTGTGCAAAGCAAGGATACTGTGCTAAATCTTGGTGGGTTAGATACCATCCAGAATAGGAAGTAAATAAAATTTTATGAAGGTCTGTACAGCAGCTTCCAGGATATAATTAGATAATACTTTTCCAGACCCATAATAAAGAGGAGGAAATTTTGTGTTTTCTTCGGTTGGTGTGGTACTACCTGTTAATTACAAACAGCCAAGGAAGCAGAAGATGATCTCTGGAACATATCCAAGGGACTCAGATTAGGCTCGTGGCATCGTGGATGTACTCTCCAAAGGCAGGGCCTCCAGAGCAGGCTTTCAAGTGTTCTGGCTACAGGTTTGCTAGTCACCCTGGCTACAAGAGTGTAGATATTTCTTACAAGCTTTGCCTCAATTTCTTTCAGAATTTTTTCCCCCTCATGAAACAGATAAAAACAATAACAACAAAACACAAACCAAAAGAAAGAGTTGATAAAAGGACTTCAGGGTCTTCTCATATATTTTTGCTGTAACTTTACGGTCCTGAGGCAAAGACACAGGATATCTTTCTGCAAGTAACAGAGGAAGTTCTGAAAATGCGCCAGAGTAAAAGCTGCTAGAGACAGCAAAAGCAGCAGGTCTCCCACTGAGCTCAATATTGCAGGGTGAAATCTACTCCCATTACACATTATGGCTATGACACAGGTAACTTSTAGATTTAAAAAACAACAGGCAAACCCAAACCACCTTATAACTCTTTCAAAGTGAGCTCTGAGACAGCTTCACAGACTGCTTTGTAGCAACCTAAAGAGACAGCTGCAAAATCCCTACCTCCCTATGAAAACTCAGGCTAAAGATTTTTCAATCAATATGATTCTGGTTTGATCTGTTTGAACAAAAGCAGAAAGACAGGCAACAGCAAACCACACACTTGATAAAGACACCTTTGTATGGGTGATGAAGGCATACTCACGCAGTGCATACAGGGAGAGGACTATTCCAGCCAGGCAAAATCCCTCGAAAAACCTGAGTGTGCTGAACATGGTCACATTCACTGAGAGTGCCACAGTCAGTCCAAATATCAAAATGAATATGACAGAGAAGAGCAGTACAGGCCGTCGACCAACCCTAAAAATAAGGCAGTATGGAAAAACAGTGTTAAAAGCCAGGATGGACATTATGCTAGATCATTAAAACTGGCAAAGAAGGGAACAAGTCATGCAATCCCTTCCAAATATTGCCACTCATTTTTAATGCTTGCTCCATTCTTCTTTTTTTTTTCTTACTAAATCCCAGATTTCTCTGCCAGCTCTGCGCTGACAAGTTCTTTTCAGATGGGATTGAGCAGAGATTAGCACATTGCATTAGTGCCTGATTTAACCAGCATTTTCAAAAMACCAAAGATAAACTAGGAAACATCTAGGAACTGCTGTAAGGCCATAAATAAGTCCTTTGGGGGTGAAAAACAACTWCTCAGAGCTTTTTGCTGTAGCCCAGGAGAGTGTATGGTAATATATGCTGTATGGAATAGTATATTATTAGCTGCAGCAGCCTCCTCTTCTCAACAGACATGTGCTTTTCAGCCTCATCTACAAGAGCAGCCAGCTAAAAAAACTACTTTTCTTGGCCTGATTTGCTGAGGACAAGCCTAACAAGTATGGACTGAGCACAAAACTGGGCTCATGTCACTTCACTGAGCCTTAAAGAGCTGATAGTAACACTCACAGGAAAACTATGAGCTCCAAGTCCCTCCACCTTGTATCCCTGCGGCAGCTGCAGAGATTCCTCACTGGAGGGTGAGGAATAAAGCACTTAAAAATTCATTACAGGCAACAGGGGCAGAGAACTTGCAGCTCTCCTTCGCAGCTGCAAACTGTAGTTGCATGTGTTGGTGCAGTGATGACAAGGAGGAAGAGTTATTCTGCCACTGAACGTGGGGGCAGCTGTTGCAGAGTTTGGTTCTTTCATGTCCGAGGAACATGAGATTTTTACATCTCTTATTCATATGTTTAGTGTTTATAATTCTTCTTTCTCTACCCTCTTTTTGTGCAAGGAGAACGATATGAAGCACCAGAGCACATGGCTATTTTTAAGCAAGAATTGGATCGTTATGTGGAGATTTCCAAAATTTTTCAACTTGTCAACTCCCACAAGATTTCCAGTGGAACTGAGGATCCCTTTTAGTCAGCTCCATATGCCATTTTCACAAAGAATACATGAACTTGCTTTTCGTAGGCAGCTTTCACAGACCCATTCAAAGCAGTCTGTCAGCTGCAAGCCAGCCATCAGGTTGAATGTCAGCCCAATAAAGAGCATTTAAACCTCACAACTTAGTCCAGTCTCACATGCTGTAGCATTTCTATTCAATTATTTCAGCAGATTGTCACCAGCAGTTATAAAACACATGATATATATGCATTAGAATTAGACAATTAGAACTTTAGATTTTGCATTACTTAAAATGGAAGAGATCAATAAAATAGGGAGTGAAGAGCTGAAAATATAATTTTTTAGGTTTTTGGGTACTGGAAGAGTGCACCAGTCATCATTCAGGCTTTTTCAAAGTCACACCTAAGAAAGTGATGTCATGGCTCCCTGCATGAAAAGAGGTTTACTATTCTTTTCAGCTGTAGCATCACCTGTGGGGTAGTTCAAAGATTTAACTTGTTGGCATTAGCCATTCAAAGTTTGTAAAACAGAACAATGTTCTAAAACAGAACCAATGTGCAAGCCCAAGAGAGCAAGGCTGAAGCAGACCAGTCTCCACCAGGGTACAAGCACAGCCCACTGAAGATGAGCTGCTGTGGAGCAGAGGGTGGGAACACAATATCACTGACTCTATGATGCACAACACACTGGGGACATGCTGGACACCGAGGCAGTGCCTGCTGTGTGTGCTTCAGATTTTATATTTACGGAACACAGAGCACTTGGGCAGGGAGGGGAAGTACTTCGTGTAAAACCTTGAATACAGAAAAAAAAAGCCTATGAACTTTGTGTTATCAGCGATCTGCACAGACTTTTGCAGCCCCATTTTTGTTACGCCAAGCTGTAATTCATACCAATTAGTATTTGTGGAAGTGTTTTGCAGATGAAAGGCATTATGCAAACACTCAGAATTAGGAACTTAATTCTCATCACAAGCCTGACCTGCCATTCCCTGATGTTGATTGAAAAAGACCTCATGCTTAGCATACTTCAGTTCCCTTCCTCCCCTCCTCCCACTCTCTGTACTCAAGGTTATCCATCATTAGGACACAGAATTTCTTCTACAATTATACAAGTTACACAAATGAATGGCTGGTGCTAATGAAAAATCAGAAAATCCAAGAGCCTCCTGGGCCTGTGAAAGCCAACTGAGGCCGGATAAGCATTCTGGTAAGAGGCATTTCCTCACACACAAAAAACTAGTAATTTTTTTTACCAAGTCATGAAGCACACTTCTCAAAAAACAAAGCTCCAGGGCAGCTATCAGCCATATATTTGGTGATCCAGCAGTGTTTTGACAGGATGGTGTCTTAGAGCATACAAAAAAGCCTTTTATATGCAGACAGAATTATCTGTCTAACAGTACATGGAAATGCTTGTGAGAAATTAAACCATACACAATTTCCCTGGTAAAACAGCCCCAGGATGCTATCTGCTGCCATCCAAACTGTTCCAGAGAGTGATTACAGTATCACAGAAGTCTCAGCCTACACTGCATGCTATTATCTAGATCAAATGCTAAATGCTGCCTGCACAGGTAAATAACCAGGGATACAAGCAACCCCAGGCTTTTGAAGAATCTGCAGCCCACACAGTGCGATAAGCAAATGCATCAAAAAGATATTCCTAACGTCAGAGTTGCACCACAGGGGGACAGTGAATGGGCTGAGGACAAGGCCTGCTCTTCCCATGCTCCTACGCATGTACCCTGCCACCCCGAGATAACAAAGCTTTGCTCTCGCAGCTGATCAAATTGCTCTTCCCATGCCATTCTTTGCAGGCTCCCTCTTGGTTTTGGGACTGGAACTGACACAAAGGCTCCAAAAAGCATCAGAAGAGTGGCAAAGCAGGGGCAGTACAGGGCAACGAGAGGTGAGACCTACTAGCTTGGTGCTAACATGAGCACCAAGCCCACCTGCTCCTGGAGGAAGCCTTCCACACGAAGACCAACAGCTTCTGTCCAGAGCAGGCAGAATTGCCAGCAGCACTCTCTGCCCTGTAGAACCAGTAACTGGTTCAGGCATTGGACACAGGTGGTCTTCTCACAGCCAAGCGTATTTGCAGACAGTCCTTCTATAGGTTTTCCACACAGAGCTTTCCCAGTGTGCACACCTGTTGTGTTTTGAACATAGAGCACTCAGTTTATTTAGCAAATTGCCTTAATACACTCTATGCCGGTGCCTCGTACAGCCTTAAAAGCTTCTTTCAAAACTGAAAAGCAAAGGCCCTAATGGTACAAAAACCCCAAAGCATCTTCTAATTATCTAAACTGGAGAGTGGTACATAAGGGAAATGAAAACAGGTTTTGAAATTTTGTAACACTTTTTATACATTACTCCATTCAATCTCCCCTGCTCTTGCTTGGGACCGACATCCTTTTTCACTTCATTTTCTCTTTCTACTGGGTACAATCTGTACAACCACTTTGTATCCATCCCTCCACACAACCCCACACCTTAGCAGAAAATAAAACTGTGATTAAGTAGCAAAGTAAATTCAATTTAGGTTGTCTTTTACCAGCCCCAAATGCTACTGCTAAACGGCAAAATGACTGTTGAACACCAGAACTCTGCTGTGTCAGGTACATCAGCTGATAAACAGGAGTGTGAGGACTAACTTCGGTGGCAGCAAACCATGTCCATTCTACTCATCCACAGAAGGAACACTGTTCCCTCCAGCCACCAAATTACAGTTTTTCACCCTTGCACCACAGCTGGGAACCAGATTCTCCTAAATTCGCTAGACATTTCTAGATATTTGAAAATCAGGGTAATTTTATGCTGCATTAGCTCAGCTAAGCAGCTTGCAGAGGGGTCCAACAAATGCATGTGGCAGCACAAAGTACACACTGGGGACAGAAATGGATGGAAGAGCAGGATGCTCCTCTCGGTGGTGGAGAGCTATTAAATCTGCTTACTGCAATTCTCTCTCAAAGCCAGTGCCTTAGGCAACAAGTTGTTCACTTATTTGTGGCTTATTTGTCAATTATAGCAGCACTTTCCTAACTTGGTAATAAGTCTGCTTTCTCCACACGGATTCCTTTTTAGGACAGCCAAGCAAAATCCCTCATTCATTTCCCCTCTATACTTTCTATGAGTTCTTAGAGCCCTGTTTTACTGTGGTATTTTAATCAAATTCAACTGTATTTCATGCATGTTCCCTACTTCACTGAAAAGGCATGATTCCTTGCTTCCCTAAAAATTTTCAGTGACTATTCAGGAATTAAGATGCAATTTTGCCAGGAATGCTTGATCCAAATTACTGCAGAGCTGCAGGGGGTCTTTTCTCTCCCAGCTGACTGGTAAGTTGCTGAGGGTTTATAAGATTTTCCTAATAGGCAGCACTTCTTCTCCTGTTTTAATGAATGGCAAAAGAGTTAACTTGGGGCCATTTAAAGCACCAATATTGGCAACTGTGCGGGAAGCCACTGAAGTGACTGGGACAGCATCGTAGAGCTATTGTTTCAGATGCTTCAAGTTTCCACTGAAATCAATTGAGTCATCCCTTTTTTTCCCCCTCTTCTGCACTACAAGACCATTTTTTCAAATAAAAGCTGAACCCTCAGCACAACTGGGCTATCCAATAATGTTTTAACTACCGCGATTCAAGGAATTGCAATCTGCTCTTTTAAGTTTAATACCCCAATAYTAGCAGCACGTCAGTCAGCAAATCCTTAGCACTACATCAAAATGTTTGCTTAACAAGAACTTTAAAAGAAGAACAATGGAAAGGTTTGTAAAAAACCGCCTTCAGTTCACTGAAAGATACTGTGTAAGCACAAGGTTGACATTACATTAGTCATGTATTCAGTGAAATCAATGCTGCTTCCAATTTCTTTTGGCCCTCTCTCTTGCTTAAGAAAATGAAAACCAACCCTAAACTAAAGGCTTCATTTATATAATTAGAAAATACTTAATTCTATACTAGCTTTACAGCTGCAATAAATTGTGTGAGTGGGAAATAAGTAAGTCAAATATCAAATAGTCTGTGCTACTTAGCTTGACATAAATTACCCAGGTTCAAACACACTTTAAAAGTGTTTGTCCATCATGGTTCTTTCAGAACCTTAAAAATCATTATGCAAAGGTTCTTAGCGAATATCAAGTAGAAAGCAATCAAAACAACATTTAATACTGTTATTTATTTATAGTTACATTGCATTAAAGTATTTTTCACTTACCAGTCGGCTATACATCCTGTTATCAAGTGGCCAAAGATTATTCCTACAAGTAGGGAGAACTTAGCAATGTGGACTTTCCAGGCAGAATCACAAACAAGATCCCACTGGAAGAAAAAAAGAGACAGAGAAACTGAAATAAATTAATTTTTTAGATGTGTTTAAACATACTAATATGGTGTAGAGTTTCTTCCAAATGTCAATCCTAGCGCAAGCGCACAGAAATGGCACAGGGAAGCTTTCTCCCTGAAGTCAAGCCCCAGACCCCAAGAAGCAAATTAAAGACTCATTTACTTCAGTGAGTTTTATCAGATGCTTAATTATAAGATGACAACATCCAACATTTAAGTGTTCCCCTCTCCAGGCCACAGGAGTTTAGCCTAGGGGGATATTTCCATCAGGCACTAGCAGTACCACTGCTGGAGCGTCTCACCATCACAGCCCCAGACACTTATTAGCAGAGCCCCGTGAAGCCCACCAGCAGCAAACCTGACAATTTAAGAGCAAGTGCTCCAATTAATCTCTTCAAGGCTGCTTGGAAACATGGGGAAAGGCATCTGCTTTGCCACAAACCCCTAATGGCCACTAGCTGCAGGCTCTCACACTGTCAAGAGGCTTTTGCTTTCAGAAAAGCATCTTGATTTCCCTAGGTGGTGGAAGGGGGATGAAGACTAAAGGCACACCTTGTCAGGACAACTCCTGGCATGGAGCCAGACAGGACAGCTAGAGATCCCACCGCAGCCATGCAGCTTCTTGGGACGGCAGCCGCCATAGTGACATTTCAGAGCTCAGAGACCAGCCAGGATCTGAATCTCCACAATAAAGCTATGCCTGATGCTGAAATTAACCTTTGTGTCCAAAGAAAGGGAAAATAGACCATTTCAGGCAACCTGTCAGTCACTGTCTCATTCCCATGAGAAAGATAGGAACAACAAGGTTTCTAATGAGGCTACCCTAAACTCCAAATCATTTTCCTCTGAGGCARAGGAAACCAGAAGAACCAGACTGCATTTCTGGCTTTAGCCCAACATCCTCATTGCCCTCAGACACGTAACTTAATCTTTCTTATGTGTAAAATGTGGATAGCTACTATTATACCCTTAAATAAATGTAAGAAGATACGTTTGTCCGTGGTTTGTGAAGTGTTCAAATATTGATGGTAATGGCAGCCACACACATTTCATGACAAATAAGTACAGATAACTTCGGAGAGTCAGGTACTCCAGAACTGAAACTTTGCAGAATACGAGGCTGTGTGTAATGTAATGGTAGCAGCCCTTCTGACACCAGTAACTGAAGTTTCATAGCCAAAAACAGAAAGCAAAGTATGCAATTTGTTTTTAAAAGTCAGATGCAACTTCAAAAAAAAACTTCCCTCAAAAGAGTTCAATTAGGCGCAGCGCACTTTTAAGCATTTCCATGACGCACAGCTCTTCCACAAACAAGGCAAGACTCAGTCCTCTGGTCCAACACCGCTACAATACACCATCCCACCAAGAGGTATAGCAATTTTGTGGCCAAATGAAATGTGTCAGCATTCAGGCTCAGGCTTTTCATTTAAGTTAAATGTGTTTTTGAGTTCCCCACTGCACTGATTTGTAGAAGCTGGGACACATATGTCTCATCTTCYGCCCTACAGATTGGAGGCACTAAAGAACCATAAGCAAGTCATATGAGCAAGGATTTTTCCCACCAAATAGCTACGAATTATTTGCAGCAAACAACTCAGCAAGRCAGTGTGAATTGTTCTCTGAAAATGTTGACTTTCCAGAAGCAAATAGAGGAAATGCAGTTACTAATACTAGCAATTCTAGAATGAGTCTGCAGCTAGCAAACAAAAATATCTRCCCAGACAAGTTGCAAATAACCAAAATTTAGAAGTCACATCTGAGCCCCGGGCAGGCTTTAAAATGCTCCAGGTTCATTTTCACAATCCAGAAGGTATATATGCTGCTTAAAACTGAGAAATCATTTTTGTTTGCAGAGAAAAAGTAAGTTTATTAAAAATAGTCATATTTATACTAGAACAGTTCTTAAAATGTAATAATTAATTTTTATATTTATTGATGTTAGAGGACCAGTAGTGTCCTCCAAGTGCAAAAAGAAAAAGGAGATATGCTGGTGCCTTTCCATTTTCACAGCTTACTATTGCTAGCCAAAGATAGCCGGCCCTCACACAAGCCCCAGGCAGAGAACGTGCAGTACCAGATTACACATAGGCAAAGGCCTGTGGTTGGAAGAGCCAAAATCTCATGAAGGGCTGTTGAGAAATTCCAGGCCAGGACAACAGATGTCAAACCCCTCTGGCACACTGGCACACAGAGTAAGAGTTTAAAAGTAGAAGAAAAGTCAATCTATCAGCTCGTCCTTCAGTGGTGCCCAAAACACACCCACGCCTTTCGATAACTTATCTGCTAGTCATCCTTTGTTTGTTTGTTTTTGAGGCTGTTGTCCAACTCCCCAGCTGCTCTGAGAATAAAACCATGTATTTCYGTGCAAACCCTGCATCTGTCCCTTTCCTGCCCTCTGTTGAGCRTTTACTCTGCAGGCCAGCAGATATCAGAGCTGATCCCCCAAGCCCACACGGGCAGACTCACGTGGGTGTTGACAGACTGGGCAGCCCCTGACCTTCCCAAAACCTCTCCCTCTGTAAAACCCTCCAAATTTGTAAATAGACAAATAGTGAAATATATCAACAGCTGCATTAACACGAAATTCCAGAGAATCTGCCATGACCCCAAWTTACTTCCTCAGTACTAAGAGCTCAGTTGTATCCTGGTTTCTCCTCTAGCAGCTGTCACAAACCAGAGAGAGGTCACCATGAAGCAGTTACCCAAAATAAATTCAGCAGGAAGGTGGTAGGTTCCACCAGGGCATTCAACTAGCAAAGAGAGACAAGAATAAGGAGAGGGAAGAAAAATGGTTGCTGCAGTCTAAAGCAGCCTCAGGTAAAGATGACATTAATAGGACAAAATACATATTTAATGACGAGTGTATCATCTCCACCCATCTTAACACAGCAGCAGAGTAAACCAGCAAGGCTGTGTCATGCTGAAAGCACAGAAATTTTGCCAAAGACCTGTGCTTCCCGCTTCCTTTTCCCATGGAAAAGCCTCAGCTTTGAAGAGCTAGAAATAAAGCAGGAACCATTATACAACATCAGTGGTGCCTCTCCCTTACAGACACCTGGCCACAGCAGAGGAGAACAGAGCTGGTATGTGCCCACACAGCACAGCTGTGCCCAGAGTCCTGGCAGGTCTTGCTCCAAATGCAAGTAGTTTCATCCTGCAAAGGTGACACTCAGATTTGCTCCACAGAGAAAGGAGTGACAGGTTTCCCTGTCCCTGCAGTACAAAGCACTAGGGTGGGCAGAGCTGATGACAGTTCAAGGGGCACTCCAAGTAAATCTGCACTGGGAGATTGTTTTGGCTGGAGAATGGCCAGTAATCCTCTACCACGTCTTTCAAAAGGTAGATTCATCTGTCACAAGCAGGGAGACCATTAAATCCCATAACTGCTCTAGATGAATCCCCTGRTATCCCACTTGGGAGTTAACAGTGCTGAGCCTGAAGAAAAGCTGCTTCTAAACTTTCCCCTGTATTTCTCTGTGTGGCCCTGGGTTTTGTAYGTCTTTCTGACCTCCGTCCATCCTCCTAATATAAGAGATCAGATAAAGTGACTTGCTAAACAAAAAGAACTGTATTGTTAAGACAAAACAAAAATACCTATATATAAAATATGCTGGTGGAAAAGGAACTTTTAAAAAACATAMGGTTTTTTTCACAGCAGTACACCAATGTAGAGAATTTGCCACCTGTGCAGATGTGCAATATATTGCAAGTGTTTTTTTCATGTTGTGGCAGCATTTTTTTTGTTCAAAGCTTAAGGAGTCACACCTTCAGGAGCCTAATGTTTAACTGGTATCAGTGAGTCACCACCCACGCTGTGACTTGCTATGCTTCAAGTCAAGATGGAGAACTATTTAAAACATGGGATGCTTGGGAAGACACCTGGCAATAGGTAACACATGCAAATAGTAACCATCCTGTARCTTCTTTACAAGGGGTGAAAAATCTAGACAGGGCTCATGCAGTGCATCAGTATTTGCACTGTTACAAGTTATAAAAGGAAAGCCTGCTGCATGTTTGTAACTACAAGCACAAGCTTGTCTCAATTAAGGCTCCTCCCTCAAAAGTCCTTGTCCTCCAGAGGCCATAATGTTGTCTGTGGTACCTAAGCACACTGAATACCCACAGCTAAAAGGTCATAGTAAGATGCCTATTGAGGATTTGGTTTGTTCTACATTCACCATGATAACATGAGAACGTGCAAGGCAGACCCTTCTGTCCCAAAAAGAAGCAATGAGACAGCAGGAGAAATGCTCTSTTACAACACTTGCCCAGAGTCTGGCACAAAAAGCCCACAGGAGGGGAACCGGACACACACCCTCTTCCCACACTGTGGGTTCCCAGTCTGTTTCCAGCAATAGATGTCCAGATTGCTGCTGAAAGAAAGCACTCCCTTCCCCAAACAGTTTGCAGGTGGATCGTAGCTCTGCTGTGACTGCTCTCTGCAGTGGGTTCAGCAATAGGAGACCAGAGGACCACCGGTGCTGCTGCCTTGGAAGACCCTAAGCCAGGCATGAAGCTGCAGCCTCGGTCCTTCTCCAGCCTGGCAACACCTGGCCGCTGTGCTGGCCTTTGCAGACTCTGTCTTCATGCCCCACACAMCATCTATGGCCTCTGAACCGCCTGAGTAAAGGTCCCACTTAGGGAGCCCTGGCCCCTACGTATCATGTATGCCAGAGCAGCCTCAACCCTGGCCTGGGGAAATCCACCAGCTTTAGGTAATTGGTAATGATTTTAAGACCAATAAATGAAAATAAGAATCTATCATTTATCACTGAGGTGTGTTTGGTCTCATCTTTCTTTGTTCCTCTCTTCCCTGCTTCATCTTTTTATAACCAAACCCTGTCAATTTACCCAGCACAGAAGCAGAATTCATCTTCTATATAAATACCTTATCTAGTGAGACTTTAAATTTATGATGTCTTCAGATTCTCTCTTTTTTTAAAAAAAACCCCAACAACCTGAACCAAAGCTGTTTTAAAAAAAGAATAAAATAGTAAAAAAAATAAAGTTATGCTTCTCATACAATAAATGTAAAAAACCACAGAACGGCCTCCAGGTACTTATTCCTGGAGGAAAAGCTCCAGGTCAGCAGACCAAGCACTATGAAAAAAACCCAACAAACCAAACAAATAGAAAAGCAAAGAACTCAGTACTTCTCCCATAATATACCTACCACTAATGCCTTTTTGCAGAACTGAACAATCTGAGTAGTACTCATAGCTACAGCCGCAGGACACCACTGTACCATGATTTCCCTCTAGACTGCTAAAGGACTCTTTAGCAGTCTAGAGGGAATCATTTCTCTCCTCCCTTTCTCAGCCCCCAGCCAAAGATGACACTCTGGTTGCATCTAATCTTAAAGAAAGTGCATGAGTTCCAGAAAGTGGAGTGATGCTCAACTCCACAGAAAATAAATGTGCAGTAAAACCACACAAGAGAGGTTGCAGAAGAAGCCTCCCAGAGGAATGTGTCAGCCCAGCTGCAACACCTAAAGCTGGAGCCGTTTTACTGCCACAGTCATCTCTGTATCTCATTCTCAGCCATGGCAACATCAGAGCATTTAAACTATTTAACCTTCAGGGTTCAGAGTAAGGATGCCTCTCCTTTGAGATCACAGCAGGGCAAAGCACTCCTGATCTGTATTTAAGTGTCAATAAAGAGTTCTTGAGAACACATGGCATTTTTTGACCACCAGTACAATCAGTTCTGTGGAAGTATCAAGGTCACATTTCAAAATAAGAACATTAAGTAGATTAAAAAACTAAAAGAAATAATCCTGGAAGACTTGAGAAGAAGCTATGAAAATTACTGATCTTCTCTTTCTTTTACCAGCCACATTTAGAACCAAACATCTCCAAACTACATATTTCCTTATGTTTTTAGTCAGCCACAGTGGACTGGAAACCAGAAGAGTCATTGAAAACACAACACACAGGAAAAACAGCAAACCAGCTATTGAGGGGTTTTGTTGTTTGTTTTCTTTGAGCAGCCACTCAAATAAGCCTACACCACCTACGCTGGAATGCCTCAACCTAACACACAGTCAACACCTGACTTTCAAGCTACTTCCTCTCTGTATGGTGCTACACCTCTAAAAGCCAAGTACATCTAACATTGTTCAGCTTTATCATAAGTGGATGCTTTTGCTGAAAATCTTTGACCAGTGCTGAAGTGCTTAGAACCTCAAAGATAAAAACTTGAAAACAAAATTTTTACTGAGCAAGTGCACACTGGTATTTTGAGAGGTTTATAATCATCCATGTTTGCAAGAGCTTTTACTCAGGTGTCGAGAGAGATATTGTTGGTACCATAGTATCACCTTTAGCTCAACATCTGCCTTCTTCCCATTCCTAACAAACATGGGATCCCTATTCCCATACACTGGAGCTTGCTAACTCAGCAGATGCAGGTTTGTTTTGTTCAGCCTTTTATCCAATTTGTTTTTCTTACAGTGGAAACAACACTTTCTGTACTTTTCGTTTTCAGAAACCAGCAATCCATTTCTGACCACGGCAGACACCTGGCAAGGAAAGCTGCAGCCCAGAAAAATGACTTGTGAACAGTGAACACAAGGTCATGTACACAGAAGTTGTCAGGTTGCTTTAACTACAGACATGACTGACCACCTGGGCAATGCACCGTTTGGAAAGTAAAGCAAAGAAACTACTTTTGACTACTGCCACGAAGACAAAGGTTTTGGGGACATGGGGAGGGAAAGGAGTGGGGAGAGAAAGAGGGGGTGGCACGTGAGCCGGGGGACATGCGCTTAGCTGTCTTCCAAGAAAGATATAATTAGATTGTGCAGGATAATATGAACCTATGGAAACAGTTTCCATCCCCACAAAATAGTACACCATTTCAGTGCCACACATCACCACGTGAACACCAATACAAAACACGGCACTTCCTCCTGGTTTACTAACTTTGACTCCATCATTATAATGGGACACCCAAGGCACAGGTTGCCTTAAGCTGCTTGAAATCGGAGAGGCAGAGACACATTGCCTCTTATATGAACTACCTTGGGGTAAGCAGGCTGTCCCCACTATGGCCCACAGGAAGATGCTGTCCTGCTTGCACACTGTATGTGCATGGCTCCATTTCGCCTCCCCAGGCAGCTGAAAGGCCTTTCTAAAGCCTTTCAGTCATGGCTCACCTTTAACAGTCATATGCCCAGTGCGATGAGATGGCTGAAGCCACACTGCAATCACAAAACAAGCCCAAAATTTCAAATACGAAAAAGGACACAAATTGACTCTGTTTCAACGCCAGCAAACTAACTTGGAAAAGATTTTAAATTTAGAGTTCTGCATTAAATTATTCCTTAGTGTATGCCATACGCAAAAAGGACCCTCCAATTTATTCACTGGGCACACCAACAGAATCCCAAGATAATGTCACCTGAAACACCACAGAACTGGAAAAGTTTCATCTACCCTTCAACTTCACACTTTAATCAGGAGCAAATAGCTCTTCTATTCCCAACCTTGCTCTCATCACCGTTCTCTTTCTTTTCCCCAGTGGGAGAGGGAAGAAGGAAGTTTGCTAAGTAAATAATAATCACTAATATGCTAACAATTAAAATATGATTTGTTAATCATATGACGATCTTCTGAATACCCAACATGATTAAATCAACTTTAGTAGCATCCATGTACCACCCACTTTTCCACCACTACTTCTTTCATTTTCAGTAGGAGTTCCCTTTATTCTGAGACATTTAGATCTCCTCCAGCCCTCGCCCTCTGCAGATTAGTCAACTAACTTGTTTCTCAGCTGATGTGATCTGTTTCGTTTTTCCCAACTCCATAATGTCATCTAACATCAAAGAGTTGGSAGATACAAAATCTTGCTTGTAGCTTTCCTGCAGAGTATTCATAATACTGTATTAATAATTTTCCACAGAGCAGCATCAGGATATTTCAATATCTCTTTTACATCTCTGTGCTGCAACCAAGTAACTTTTCTACACATATTCTGACATGATTAGAAGACTGCTGCAAAAAACTGTCTTTAATTTTAAATTTACTCTTTGCTGTAAGACCTTGTAGCTGCTTGCCTCTCTCTGGCTGTGTGAAAAGACCATGAGCAACCACACCCATCCCAAGGACTGAAACACACACTGAAAAGTGGCATTTGAGTACCATTCCTCAGTTTTCAGCTGACAACCAGTTTTATTCTGGACAAGGCACGTGCTGCTGGGACTGATTTTGCAACCAAACTAAAAAAGTTCAACTACCTATCCAATTTGTATTTAGAACTGGTCTAAGCACTGTAAATAGAAGTCTGTAAATGTAAAAAAAATGTAAATGTAAATGTAAAAAAACCGCTGCAACATTGTAGTTAAATATTAACATTTGCTATCATCTCATTATCAAAAATAGGTTAGCGCTTTGTGGAGTGGTATTTTTCAGGCTGCCAAAACATGTGTGCACTAAACATGCTGCAGGCCTGAGAGGGCTGACATGGCAAAACCTAGTTTATTATCTTGTTGGGCCTTTTTAAAACTAGGGGAAAAAAAAAAAAGAAAATGTCAAGCATGGCATAAAACTCTGAAATGGAGAAGAGTGAAGCAGTAGACTAGAGGAGAAAGTCATTCTTCATGAGAAACACTTGCCACTATAGATAAAAAGATCAGACACCTTAACTTTGACATGCAATTACTGCTGCCATGACCTGCCCTCTCATCATTTGCAAAATACAGCTATTGCAACTCAGGCAAGAAGAAAAGGAGAGGGGAAAAAACCCCCATGGTCTAGTATCAATTCAGACTTAAATAAATATTAAGGGTAGGGAAGAAAGGAGAAAAACATTCCACTTGTTTTACAGATCAGAACGTGAAACTGGTCTGTCAAGCTCGTGTTGTTCAGCAGACAAAGTTTTACACAGCCCTGGAAGACATAGCAGGGAAAAGGTCTTACAGTTTAATTTACAGTCCCTATCCTTAATAATATTTGTAGGGCAGACATTGCAACACTGCTTGCATGTTCATGGACTTTGGCCTGAAGGCCAGGAGGAAAGCAGGCAGCTCCAGAGTRCGGCAGAGTAGCAGGGAGACAGTACTTGGGCCAAAATGAATTCCTCCACCACTGTCTGGAGGCAAAGAACCTTTTTTAGGGAACCAGACCACCCTGCTCTGAAAACAACACACAAGGGTAACTATAAATCACATACTGCTGGAGAAGGTGAACATACCACGTTCCTGCGTCTCACAAGCAGCATTCCTGATTCTCAAAGCTTCGCTCCTTAGGGATCTAGATAGGCATCCCAGAAATGAGTATCAGGATACATCCACTTATCTAATCTTTTGTTCTTGTGTTTCAGTTTAACAACTGGCAATTGGGGCTTTCCCTGGTTATAAGAAAAAATAAAAAATCCTGACAAAGGCTTGTACTACATGCTGGATGTTCCTACCCAGCTCATCATCCCCAGAGCACATTTATCCTCTCCTCATTAGCTCACAGTACAGGCAGGAGTTTCCACCCTGAGCACACCAGTCACACCAAACCCAGCACTGATCCTTCTCCTTGGGAATAGCTACAAACCTACTGCGTGTTCCCAGCAGGTATGACATGGCCCAGATCAGCCGGAACAACTCAACACACACAGTAATCACTGTTGCCTGCCAGTATTTATGGGCTGGTGTGGGGGCAGGCTCCCCAGCACCGACACTGGGTGTGGACCAGTGCAGCTCCGTGACAGTGCTGAGCAGATATCACGCACTGACGTGGGGTTTGCCTGGAGACCTCTGCAATACACTCCAATGACATGGATTGAAAGGGTGCTGAAACTCTTCTCCCTCCTTCAGGTTCCTTCCTTCCCCCTAGACTTAAAAGGGAATGCAAAATGCACACAAAGTCATCTGCTGTCAAAAGTGAACTGGTAAAAAATATAAAAATAAATTACATTATGAGAGCTAAGCACATGTTTGAATCGAGGTGACCAAAACGTGAGAGAAGCTGCTTTGAGGGAAATTCGGTGCAAGAGCTGAATACTTAGCACTGCTGCAAAGCTGCAGCATATTTCTATGACAGGCTGCTCTGATCTTCTACACATTGTCTGCAACAAACCCCAGTCCTTTGTTCTGTAGCAAGATCTCAGCCTAATTAATTCCACAGTTACTTGCGGGTAAGCCAGCGCCAGCCTGGCTGCGCTGAAGAAGAGCAGGAAGAGGAAGGAGTATGAAAGGGAGGGAGTGAAAGCAACTGTCCTGAGCGGAGGTGCCAGGTACTATGGACAGGAAACCAGGCAGGAACAAATAGACTGACAGAGAAAACAAAAGACAAGATACAAAAAAGCACTGTATCTCTTTCAGCATTTTCTAAATCTAGCAGCTCTCTAGAATTGATTTGGAAAGCTTTAATTTAAGACTTTTCACCATTAGTACAGCCAAAGTTTTTGAGTTCAAGAAAACCATAAATCTTGTGCTATTCCAGATGTTGTTTCATTAAGAAATGAACCCCTTACGTTTGACTGTACTGTAATCCTCATCTCAACATTACCATCAGAACTGGCTCCAAATCACGTGCCTTCCTAAGTGCCAGTTCCTCTCTTCGACAAATGCTTCAAAAAACTACAAGGTCACCTTTTATAACTGCACTCTTGTAACCCGGGTAAGAAGAGGTAAAACTGTTAGTGCACTTCAGAAATTTGGGCTTAGACTGCCTGCACAGCTGGTAAACATTCACCATAGCCTGCAACTTCTGTCACAACATGGGCAGGGTCGGTATATTTAAATTACGTGACATAGATACAGGATGTATTAGGGAGTGGAAACAAAAACAAATAGAACCCCAAGCATTTCAAACATCGCGTCCATCCAGGAGGTAAAAAAAAAGCAGTTGTTTGACATACACACAAAAAATTACAGATATGAAAGGCTCAATAGCAAGTCTTGGAAAGCTGGGAATGTCTTCAAGATATTTCAGTATGGAATTACCTTCCTGGAGGATCATTGTTATTTCTAGCAATGCTACAAACTATTTATGGTAGGCTGAAAGCAGATTCCTGTCACTGAGATGCTTTATCTTAAGGATGGTAATAAACATGAACTCTGTGTACCTCCCCTCTAATGAAAAAGAATCCATGCCAGATGAAAAAACCTAAGTCTACCTGAGTTCTGATGTCAGTATTGGTCTTAATCCAGTCTCTGTTTTCTCGACCAACTGCTTCAAAAGTTTTTGGCCAGTACATAACACCCCCAAACAAATAAAACCAATATCCAGGCTCACTAAACAAGTAGTCTGGTGATACCATACTTGGTCATTTCAAACATCAGATTATTTCCTGTTCTCAGGCAGAGGACAGTTCTTCACCACCAGGAAATTGCAACTGCTGTTCCTGAAACAGCTGTCCCCTTCCTTCGAGCCACTCAGCCAGAAACTCGCCCCGTTGTTTGAGGGTGTTGTTCACCAGCGCCCTGATAATCAGGAGACTCCATCACCACGCTCAGCACATGCAAGCAGGCCCCAGGGCAGCTGCAGCAGGACCATCCCACAGCTCCTCTTTACTTCCTCTTTAACAAAAAGATTTTTCAAGTTTGTGAAGGCTCAGAGCAGCAACCGCTGGCTCTTTATCAGCTAACTTGCAGAGCGAAGAAGAAAAAACGTTTGGGATCTCTCCCGTAGCTGAGGAAGCCATGCAAAAAAAATAGTAGTAGATGTTTGCTCTGGTATGCCACTATTTCTGGATACCTCTGACCACAGGGACTTGTTGACCACTTCAGCACCCATTAGGAGCTGAGAGTCATTTCAAAGCCTTGGCTGAAAGAAGTTTAGAATAGAGTTTCTGCCCACTGCAAATATCCGTCTTGCAGGTCCCTACATCCCCATCAATATATCCAATGGAAGCAAAGTGATGTAGTAGCTCCAATATTGCCACTTCTGACCCAATCAGCACAGTGGGTAAAATAACTCAAGGTTTTCATTGATTTGGGACTAGGTAGGAGCCAGTCATCCGGGAACTAACATTGACAAGACAAATCCTGTCAGTTGCAAGGAAAAAAAGAGGAGCATCAGCATTTCTGAAGTCTCTTTGCAGAGACCAGCCAACCGGAGAATATGCAGAAACAAATGAGATTACAGGCACAAATGGGAGGAGATAAGGGTGGCACAGTTCTTATTTTGGGAAGGACCTTGTCAGAGTGATCTCTTCAAAGTAATTAATAACTTTACTCTGAAAGTCCATTTAAAATGTACACCTATTGTCTATCCCAAGAAATATCACTCAGCAAGCTGTGCCAAATTTATCATCTCCATTATCACAAAGAAATTTGTTTGTTTTATCATTTCTGGCTACTTGCAGATACCTGCAATAATCCCACAAGACAACACCACAGACTAAAGCACATGTTAATGCACAGAGCAATTTCATTTCATTAATCCAGTAGAACACACAAAAAAAAGAAGAAAAAAATTATTTAAAGAGGAAGTTTTCTACCAGGTTAACAAGCTGAATTAGAAGATGTGCCCAGAGAAGTGCCAGAACTGCAATAAAAGCAAGGAAAAGAAAGACTGGTAGGGCACAGACATCTCACCTTGTAGGAGAAAAGAGCACCAGTCACAGCCCAAACCAATCCAAGTTCATACCAAGACATCATAGCCCCTGGACCATTTGGCTCTTCTAACTTGAGCTCAGCTTTTTTGGCAGGGACAATTTGCTAGAGGCTCAGCCAAATTGGCATGAGAATGTTTGAACCGGTGGCAAATAGGTAAAATGATTGCCATGTTACTTTGGAAAGATGATGACTCAACCCAAATCAAGCGGGAAGTTGAGAGCCAAGAGAACAGCATTGCAGGAAAACAAGGCATCTGGAGCATAAAAGCAGCCACAACAGGAATTCCCTTGTGACTAGACATGAAATATTATTACATAATTGCTCCGAGTGATTAAAATGCAGCCTTCAACTAACCACTTCCCTCTTATGCCAACCCCAAGAGGTGGAATGATCTGGAACGTTGCAAGTGCACACAGAGGAATGCTGTGCCATCACCCTCTGCAATTTAATCAAGCCCAGTCCTTGCCCATCACCAGCTTTTGGTATCCATTATACAAATTATCATGCAGAACAACAAACAACCCCACCACTTAATGCAATCAAACACAGAGGACAGGTCATCCTGGTAACAGAGGGAAAAAACCAACAACCATCAGTCCTGTAACTAAGAGCTTCCATGAAAACTTCAACCCAAGATGACAGCTGGCTTTGCAGATGATCAGAAGATGCAGGCACTAAAGAAGTTAGTGAGAGAGTTAGAAAAGTCCCTGCTCAGCACACATTCCAACTTCCTGCTAAGCTTCATGGCCGCATATGTTTAGTTGTCACTGTGTTGCTCATTGTGTTATTGCTAATAATTTACCTGAAGCAGCACTTTGCAAATGGCTCAAAGGAGATCTCAGGTTTCACCACGAAAAAAAAAAAAGAGTATTTCTCAGCATCCTTTCTTTGGTGAGATACACAGATCATTAAAAAGACTTTGTTTTAGCTAGCTTTTTGCCTAAAGACTGGTTCAGGATATACATCTCAAACAATACACATGCACTCTGTTTATAGCACTATGGTGGTGTTGATGTGATAAAGAATAGGTGAAAATTTTCAAAGAATCAATCATTTAGCAGTGAAAAAGCCTTGCAAGTGAATTGTGCTATGGGAAGATATTTATGTACAAACTAAGCTAAAGTCCAAGATTTATGTGCCAAGTCAGGACATTAGCTCAGAAGGGTGATTTAACATGGCCACTGGAATCCCTGTGGTTAAATTATGCACCTGACCTCTTCACTACATGTATTTCAGCAGTGTTAAATAATAAGCACTATGTCCTTTATTACCATTTCCAGTTCTAATGACTGGCAGCACTATAAAAAGCACCATTCCCAGTGACTCAGTCAAGGAGGTTGGGATAATGACAGCATCTAACACGGCAATGCCATTTTTCAAGGAAGGTGCAAGGCCACCCCTGGCTCCAGCAAAGACTCAAGGAGAAGTGGGGCTAAACAAAGGACTGATCAGGGCTGGAAACAGCAAGACCTCCACTCCATCAGTCCCAAGCACGACACTGTCTGGGAGAAAATGGGCATTAGGAAAGGGAGAGCTGAGAAAGCCTGGACAGAGATACAGCATCTGATGAAAGGTACCATTAGGACAGAGGTTATGGAGACAGTGGAACTTAACACAGTTTAAGGACAGCTATCCTACTCCTGGTGAATGCAGGGAACAGTGATGTCTCGTGCACGTACACCAAATATGCTTTGTGCTAAATAACGAGAATTGTTTCATTGTTTCTGAAGACAAAGCAATGATGGAACATCCAGCAGCTATTAGCTCAGACTACTGAAGATAAGTACAAGAGGATTTACTTGCCAAACAAAAGTACATTTTTTATTAATATACTTTTGGCTCTCTTCATGATATTTCAATATAACCCCTGGCTACTACACAGATGAGCATATATTAGACCAAGATTTAATAAAACTCTATTTAGGAAGATGAGAACATTGCATAATACATTACAGAAACAAATGTATTTGTGAGAGGAGTTAAGGGTGATCTGAACATCCAGTCTCTTGAATTCATCCAGAGCAGCTCTTTCTCACAAAGGACAGTGAGGTGCATGTAAGAGGAGTCAGCAGTTACAAGAATTGCTCCCACAGTATCAGAGCTCCTGGGGGTTGCTAAGAAAAGAAGTCCAAATCAAGCTATGCTGATGTTCTGTCTGGATTTTTCCTCTCTTTCTTCATTAGAATAAAAACAGGCAGCACACCCACCCAGAAAATCCCCTCAAACAAAACCGAAGAACAAACTAAGGAGGAATCCTGACCCCGAGAAAACAACCTAATTATAATTACATGGGATTACAAATCAAAGCAAAAAAGCTGCCAAGTTTTTGGAAGTGAGCATACAACAAAAATAAAAACTCCACACTGGAAAAACCCATAGTCTCAAAAGATGATTATTATTCTTTATAATAGAAAACAAGACAGCAGGGGCCACAGATGTTTGTTTATCCCTTAAAATTGATCTGCCCTTTACCGCAAGTTCTTCCAAAGAACACTTTTTTTATTATCTCTAAAGAAGCATGCAAGACAGCAAACTAACTCTCCCTTGATCTTTTGTGGCCAACTTGATGATGACCTTCAAAAGATCCAAACATTTCCAAAAAATTTTTGTTCAGAGTTTAGACTAAAAAAAACTATTTCAAGATAATTTTTTTCATGCTAAGGCATCAGTGTTAAACTCCCCAAACATATGAATAGTTCAGTCTCTGGATACAGACAGAAGAGAATCTGACTCTCTTAAATGTCTAATTTTGTTATGCATTTCTGTATCACAAACCATTCCCGTTCACCATGTGCCTGTGTTTCTGTCATGAAAGGAGTGTAGCTGGGTTACCTTTCTTTAAACCCGTTCGGGGTTTTGAGGGATTTGTTTTTCCCTGTTGCACATGCTTTCAAGAGACACAAAGAGAAACCGAAATGATTTTCAATGATTCAATATAAATACGTGCTGGCTGACCAAAGCACAATCATGCGGGTCACCTGATTGTTGCCGTGTTTCTTTACCCCAACTAGATAAACACAGTTAAGCCAAAACACTACTCCCAGGCAGGAAGTAATTTTTGCTGATCTTAGGAGGGGGTCTTGAGATTAAGGGAACTGCTTGCCTGATGTAACCATTGCATTTTACATTTCCAGGAGCTCCAGTTGCCTGTTACTATCAGTAAGGCCCATCCGCAGCCAGCGGGGCTTTCACTGGGCCAATAGTATAAACAAGCAAACGGTTTCGGGTGAAAAGGCAAGGTGATTTTTTCCATGCACTACTCAGCAAATATGAAGTAAGAGCAGAAAGTGGCACAGTCTCTTCACAAGAAATTTTCAATTTTAGCCATTATATAAGGAAACACAAAACAAAGCAGCAAGCACTTTCTGCCTCTGGAGTACAACAACTTGTGTGAGACATTTCTTTAATTGCTCTGCCAAACCGGTTATCCAGAGAATAAGTACAAACCTGAAAGAATTCAGGAGAACTTTGTCTTATTTTACTCACAACAGTCACTATCTCTTCAGCTTCCCCAAAAATCAACCTGGTTCTGGATGTGTAGCTATGTGTGTCTTTAGCATATTTGCACAAACATCAGCTGGAGCCCTCTTTGCAACCCTTTCCCCTGATCAGCTAGGGACACATGCCTACAGCATCTTTCCTACAGACACCCATGTCCAGAGACAGCAGGACATGACCAGGAACCCAAAGAGACACCTAGGATCCTGTTTCCGGACATAACTTTGCAGCTTAGTGCCGCAACCAGTACAAGTCCACAGGCTGGACACCCGGCGTGACACCCAGAGAGGGAAAGGACTGCAGGGATGTGGGACTTGCTTCCTCCTGATGGGAGGGTAACCCACGGGGATTTGACTGACCCAGCAACAGCACGCAAGTACAGATCCGTATCGTGTCCAGCTGCTCCTCTTGCCTTGGAAAGAGCTGGTGCGAGAGGGTCCGTGAGGGCTGGACAGGGAGGGGGCCGAGGGAAGTCGCCTTTCTCACCTTGCTCACGACGTTTTGGACGAGGCCGGCTCTGATGCTGTAGTGCCATTCGTGGCAGCCGCACTCGCTGGCGTTGCCCCCCGCGGGGGTGGGAAGCCCGGGCGGGGGGAAGATGCTCCCGTTGCCGCTGTGGTTGGCGTGGATCGGCGCCAGGGTCCCGCTCCAGTTTCCCTGCCCGTCCGCCTCCCGGCACCAGAAGTCGGGCTGGTCCAGGAGGAAGGAGTCCGAGAACTTGCTGAAGCCGATGACGAGCGCCGGGACCCAGGTGAGCAGCACCAGGGTCCGCTGGTAGCGGCCGCCCAGCCCCCCAAGGAAGGGTAGCACCGAGCCGTCGTAGTCGAGGAGCAGCGGGCTGCAGGCGGCGGCGGGCGGCGGCACCGGCACCGCCTGGATCTCGGCCCCGGCGGCGTTGGCGGGGGGCGGCCCCGGGGGGGCGGCGGCGCCCCCCCCCACGGCCCCCGGCACCGAGCCGTTCTCCTCCGGCAGCGGCCGGCCCCCGCCGCCCGCCTCACGGCGCCGGTCTATCGCCATCCAGCCGCCCGGGGAGGCTCACATAGGGGGAGCCGGGGCAGCCCCGGCTCCCTCGCGAGTCCTGCCCTCCCTCTGCTCCGCGCACACACACACACACCTTGCAACGTAAGATATTGCACACACTCTCCCAGCCGGACCCGGCAGGAGACGGATGGGGGAGGGAGGGAGARAGGGAGGAGGGGAGGAAGGCGAGGGGCGAAGAAAGGGGGAGGCACCGAGAGAGCCCCTCGTTCGCTCCGTTCCTCACCCGCACCCTGCGGCCACGAACGGCTGCAGCTGCCGGCGGTGCCCCCCCTCTCCTCGCCTGTGCGTCAAGCCGCACTCATCCCAGCTCTCCCTTCCCCCTTCCGAGAGGCACCGCCGAAAATAAAAGGAAGGATCCAGTCGGATCCGAGCATGCAATGGGCCAAAGGAGGGGAAGGGAGAAGGCGGGAAGAGAAAAGGGAAAAAAAGAAAAAAACCAGCCACCCCGCGAACCAAACCCTGCAACAACAAACCAAGCAAAACCGGTGCAGCAAGGCACCGAACACGCCTCCTCTCCCGGTTTTGGTGAGGAGGGGGAGGAGGAACAAGAGGGAAGGCAAAGGAAGGAGGAGAAGAAAATAACAGCTCCCGACGCGGCTTCCCCGCTTCCCGCACAGCTAAGGGYTCCCCTCCGGCCGCGGCAGCAGCGGCGGCGGCAGCCCCCAGCACCTCCCCGCCGACCCCTCGCAGCCCCGCGTCCCGCACATCTGGCTCTGCAGCAAGGGGCCCCGCCGGCCCCTCCGCGGCCCGGGCTGCGGACGCGGACACCGCCGCCACCACCGCCGCCGCCGTGCGCCTCCCGCGGCAGCCCGCTCGCCGCGCCGTGCCGCCGGCCGCACCTCCAGAGGCGGGCAGGCGAACCCGCCCGGCTCCTCGCCCTCCGCCTCCCGGCAGCCCCCACCTGCCGGCCCGGCCCCGGCGCCACCGCCCCCCGCTCCGCTCCGCCCCCGCCGTGCCGGGAGCCCGCACCTGCTCCCGCCGCGCCGCCGGCCCGGCCCGGCCCCCCCGCCAGGGACCCGCCGCCGCCGGGGGCGGGACGCGCCGCGGGGCGGGGAGGGCGCGGGGCGGCTTCGCGGGGGCTCCGCGCCGCCCCGCGGCCGCGCTGCGCTCCGGCGGGCCGGGGCAGGTAGGGCGGCGGGGAGGGCAGGGCGAGCGCTGGGGGAGGAGAAGGAGGCGCTCCCGCTCCGCAGCCCGGTATCAATTATTTACACGGTATGCGTGCCTTTATTAACGCGGCGCGGCTGCAGCGGGCTGGGCGCGAGCGCACCGCATCGCCGAGCCGCAGGAGCACCCTGTGTGGCGGAGGAAAGGACGAGGCTTGGACGGAAGAGCCGAAAGGTGAATGGGGCATTTCTGAGACCTAGAGCGCTGCGAGGAGATGTGCCTGCATTGCTTCAGTCGGCCTGTCACATTAGTACACACTTCGGAGAAAATTATATCCTGTTAGCACCTGACATTAATTGTAAAACAGACATTTCAAATTTGTGAAGGTTATTTTTATGTTAAGCTAAATTTACTTCAGCGTGTGAGTGCCTCAGACTATTTTCATCGTGGAGCACAGCCCGTGCATTACTGAACTGTGCGGTTATTTTTTCCTTTGTAAGAAGGGAAGGAGAGACAACAGATCAATATACACTTGTACACATGAACACAGCTAGTGAGCAGAAAATGCTCGTGTGCATTAGGAGAAGACCAGCGTCATTGCCAAATATAAATGGAAGAGCAAGTTGGTGGTGGATTTTAATTTACTTGATCTGGTCTCTGCAAGCAAATTATTGTACACCATTAATGCCTTAGATCTTCCTCCCTTTAGCTCCTTGTCTTACAGAGGACACCAGGAAGATTTTCCATCTACACCACTTCAGTGTGGCTCTGGGTCCCTTTTGTGGGGCTTCACTCAGTTCTGCTCTGAGGGACACCCAGTACTCCAGAGGCTCTACAGTCTCTCCAGGCGACACTTTATCCTCCTGCCTGAACATTCCTTGCTGAAATGCGAATGTGGTGGTCCCTGCCGTGGGAAGTCTCCTCTTTCTGTGTTGCAGTGTCCTTTTACATCTGATGGCTGCGATCACGTCCCTGTGCCATGTTTTCTTTACGATGTTCACCTGCAATTTGTCCACTCCTCCTGCTGTCTCTTTGGCCACCACCTGCCCTCAGCTCTCCTTTGGTCTCCCTTCAGCTGGTGCCTGCAGCCTGTGCTGAGCAGTGCCCCAGCCTCTGCGCATGCAAGGGGTAACCCTGCCTGCAAAAACAATTCCTGTCATTGCTTTTCAGACAAGTTCCATGCTTTCCGAGCAACTTCTTAGGGTTATTTTGAATTCTTGTTTCATCCTCCAATGTGCTTGCAGTCACTCCCCAGTTAATGCCGGCTCTGAAGGCTGCTAATGAAACATCCCTTTGGAACTGCATTATAATCCACCCACTTGCTAGTAAACCGCTGACAATTGCAGTTTCCACAGTTTTGTACCGCCTGCCCAAATTTTTCAAATGAACCAAACTCCCTTATTTGTGAACACATGTAGAGCCTAACCAAGGCACAGATGAGTGTAGTCCATACCCCCTTCTTCCATAATGAGGTTCTCACTGCTGAAAGAAATTTGGGCCAGCTTGGTCCAGTTTCTAGTTGACAAGTTCATGTTAATAGTTGCTATATTGTTATCCTATTGTTTCCTTCTACCCATTTACAAATAGTGTGTGTATTTGTACTAGGTGCTTTCTGGGGAAAAAATCTGGCTTATTTATTTATTTTCGAATGCCATTTTTAAAGACAGGCATCAGTTTGCTTATTTGTTGGCCATCTTCCCTGAATTCTCAGAGACAGATAAAATACTGGTGTTTCCAATGCTGTTTGAGCCACTTCCTTCACCACCCTGGCTTGAAGTGCAGCCAGGCTGTTGGTTTGAACACCTCTAAGTTCCCCAGCGACTCTTGTAACTGGTTCTGCCCCAGCCTGGGCTGAAGCCTTGTTCCCTTATAGTTTAGTATGTATTATGTCAATCACCTGATCACAAGTGACCTCTTTTAGCCAAGGCTGGTGCGAAGAAGGCCTGAGGCAGTCTGAGCCTTCTTTGACATCAGTCAATACCTTTCTCTCTCTGATAAGTAATCCTTGTTTTGACTTCCTCTTACCACTGATGTATTTACTGAACGATTTCTCGTTACTTGGGATGCTCTTGCTAGTTAAGTTTTATTTGTTGTATTGGCTTTTTTTGTGTTTGTCCTCATCCATTCCTCACAAGCAGCACTATTGTGCTCACCCCATGGAAACCTGATTTGCTTTCTCTGTGCTTGCTTTTTGTGAGCTCATGATTGGCCCAATTGTCTGCTTCCTAACATTCCTAGATTTCTTCTGCAATGGGATAATGTGGGACAGGTCTTTTAGAAACTACCAGCTACCATTCTCTGTCTTCTCCCACAAAGGGGAAAAGGCCTCATTGTGGCCAGGGACTGGCAGAGAGCAATGTTGAGGGGAAGAAGATTTTGGGAATGGAGGTCTCAAGTTGAAGTTCTGAGGAAAGAGAAATTTGACTGAAGAAAGCAAAGAATTGAAAACTGCGAAGAGATGGCAAGGAAAAGAAGAGCCCTTAGAGAAGCAAGTAGGTGTAGTAGATCTGTAGACAGAGAATATAGTGAAATGAAAAGCCTATAATGAGAGGTTACAACCCTTACTCAAGCTGATCAAACATTTTCGTCCCAAACACCTCTTCTGGGCTGCTTCTACATCCTGAGTTTTTGCTCGGAACTGAAAAATTTCAAAGGTAGTATATTCCTGAGGGTTACATATTTTTACATAGTAGGAGTTCTGCCCTTGAAACAGTGATCCTCAAGAGACTGTTTCTGAGTAGAAGGTTGCAGACAAAAGAGGAAAGAAAACATTTCTAGCTGCTAAAAAATAAATTTTTGATGAAAAAAGTACTACTGAAGCAAAACTTCATGGAAAAATATCTTTCAAATAAGAGAAATGCCTTTAGATATTCCTGTGAAAACTGGTTTTGGTTTAAACGAGGAAATGAAAAATGCTTGAAAGGAATATTCCAACTGTATGGTGGAGCCTACACATGAACAAATGCTGAAGTTAAGCATCAAGACTCTCACCTGAGCAAGGCTTCATGAGGAGCTCTGTTTTGTGATCAAGCAAGGTTTCTCCCACTGTGCCTCTTTGACCTCAGAGAGGTCATGGGATTTTAGGGGTAATCTTTTGCAGAAATACAAAAAGATACAGTTTAAAAGATAAATTGCATTCAAGAAGATAATGAATCAATGTATTTTGGCTTATTTTATCCACTTTCACTGAGTTATAATAGAAAAATTATGTACTGTTAGGACCTGGGTCATCAAGAGTTTGGGGAGGAGGAGCAGAGAAGGTGACTATGGCCTACGCTGACAGGAGCAGTTTGATTGCCCTATTGCAGAGCAAGCCTCCGGTTGCAAAACAAACATCCTGTCTGTCAGCACCCACTGCAGCTCAGAGGGTTTCAAGCTGGGACCCAGAGAAATATTATCATGTTTACACAAAGGAAGGAAAAAAAAAATCAAGCTCCCTTAGCCTTGGCGTTAACTTTTTCACATTCTTGGAAGGCCAGCCACAGTACTTTGAAGAACTCCTGGAATAAATTCCTGGTTTATGTGGAATTTGCAGCAACTTCATTCCATAGCAACAACTCCAGCTATATTTTATTGTTTTATGGGATGCATGCTTCATTGTCTTTTTTTCTAAAGGAACCCTGGACTGTAGAGCTGAAATTGTGACAATGTAATAAAGCAAAGCTACTTGGTACAGAGTTTGGTTAATAAAATTACCTGTTGGAATGAAGGCTATTTATATACTGGAGAAGAGCAGGGTATCACATGATAACTCAAGTTGAAAAGGATCAGGAGGTTTCTAGTCTCACCTCCTCTTGAAGCAGGATTGACAACGGGGTCAGATCTGGATGTGCAGTGCTTTATCAAAATGCTATAGGGGATTTTGCAGCTCAGGAGGGTCAGGTGAGTACTGGAAAATCTGGATGTGAGGCAAGATAAACCAAAAGGAAGAAGACTGAGTTGAAAGTGGTAAAAGGGGCTAAGCCACCTGGGGAACAGGCAGAAAAGCCTGTGCTTATTTCAATGTGCTCTCTTCCAATCCTGACTGAACCAAAGACACCTGACTTTCACCATTGTTCTGATGTCAGCAAACATTAATGAAACTCACTCGCAAAATGTTCTGTCCCTCCTGATGCTGATTCAGTGAAGATGACAACCTATTATTTCTGTCATTTATTCTGCTGGCAGAGGTATGTACCCCATATGGGGAGAGATGCAGCAGCAAAAGGGTTCCCATCCCCTGTTTCCTGGAGATGTGAGCATGCTGGGGAATGTGGGTGGCTTTGTGTATTATCCTAAAACCAGAGAAAATTATTTGTACACTGATTATTGGAAAAAATCATATGTATTGCAAAGTCAAGCAATCTGACATTGGTAAATGCTGTAACCAAGATTGCTTGGGCAATGTCAATTTGTGCCCTAGATCTAGTGCACACGCAAACTTTAATGAATAGTGCATTATGCTGCAACCTATAATTACATTATTACTGACAGTTTTTCTTGTAGATCTCCTGTTTTGTTCAGCTAAAAATAAATAAAAAGAGATGTTCACTTATGAAGTCTTGACTCTCAGCACTTAAAATATCTTTGTGAATCTGTGTCTTAATGAAGAGCAATTCAATATTTTGTTTTCTCCTTGTTCAGTCTGGAGCCCCATGACTTATTTAATGCACTAAATTCCAACATGCTCTCAAAAACTAATGATTAATGGCCTCATGGGATTTTTTTATAATTCTCCCTGTTGAAGTATCCAAGTGTTTCACAAATATTAATGTGTTTATTTTCATGATGTCTCTGTAAGGGGAGGGTTTATTGCTTTCTTTTCACATTGGGAGTCTCAGAGGTGGATAGGTTAAAGTAAAAACCTTGATGGTTTGGGTATTTGCAGCTCACAGCAGTTTAGCATTCTAGAGTATGGTGCAGCGTTTTGCATTTTTGAAGCACAACTCCTGCTGGCAACAGTGATTGTGCAGTGCTTTTGTAGATCAAATTCCAGAGTCTCAAGGCATGCACTCACAAAATTAGACAAATGCAACTGGACTAACATCATACAGTGCTTTGAGAAAGAGACAGAAGCCTGAGATCACTCCTGGGCAAAATGATGGAGCAGCCAATGCAGCACTAGATTAATAAATAATTAAAACTAGGTAGGATAATTAGAGTCAGTTAACCTGGATTTAAGGAAAATAAACTTTGTTGTACTACCTTCTTTTTAAATAAGTTTTTAAATTTGGTAAATGAAGACAATGGTACTGATGTTGACCGTTAGTGACTGTACAGCAAGAAAGACAGACCGATGTTCACAACCTGGACCAAGATGTTCACACCTGTGCCACCAGAAGAATTTGCCTCCACCAGCTGCTCTGACCATTTCCTAGCTAGAAATTAGTTTCCCTTCCAACCTGCCTGCAGAGCAGTTCCTGCATGAACCCCCTACTTTATGGCAGTGTAAATCAGTGAAGTTCACCCAGAACAGCAACTTGAATTGCATAACCTTGTCCTGATAATTTTCCTTGAGGGGATTTCAGGAGCTCACTCAGGTGCCTCTATACCTGTCAGCAGCCAGCCAGTTGACTTTCTAAGTTATGAATTTAATTCTCTGGAGAAGCAGTGACTCTTCATCCAGTCTCCCACCTCACTTGTGATTCACCTGCCTCTACAATTAATGAGGCAGTGCTGTGCTGGGAACAGTCGCCTTCTCAGTGAGGTGACCCACATGTAAAGCAGGTCTGTCCTGTTCACTCAATAAAGCAAACACTCTGTGGACAAAAAAGTGAGTAGTCATGTAATTAAAGGCTTTTCTCACTGTACATACACAAATATTATACACTTTGTGTATATATGTGTAACACATAGACATTATGTGAACACACAGAGAAGCCAAATTAGACTTACACAAGCTATTTTACCTTGTGTAATTTCTGACTTTCAAGTGCCTAATTTTGCATTCTTCATGGTGTTTTAATGTAGGGCTTTTTGTCTCTGTATACATTAAAACAATGCAAAAAACTAACAAGTGCTTACACAAGACGAGTTCTACAGTGTGCATAATTTTTAGACACCCCTTGTTTGAATGCCTCAATGGAATGTAGTGAAATCAAGGAGGAATTAAAGGCAGTCCAGTGGCTTTTTTATATTAAACAGACTTCAAATACTAGAATTAAATAAATGAAATTAAATGAACAATTAGATTAAATTAAACAGGCTTTGAGCTGGATTCCTGCTTCAAAAGACCAAAGTCTGTAACAGCATTAGTTTTACATTCTTTTGGTCATAAGATGGTAGCTGAACATCTGATGTTGAAAAACCACTTAGTGCAAATATATGTATATATTTTCTGCATCCTCCTCTAAGGCTGCTCACAGATTCTTAACAGAAATACTGAGGCTGAAATAGTAACACTTATTTCAGGAGCAAGATGGGTGCATTTTCACCTATAATGGGAGTCACAACCGGCTATGTGCAGATGTCTACCAATGCTTTCACTTTATAACTCAGTTTCTAAAGGGAAAGCAAAAACCAAACAGCACCTCGGACATTCCTCAAGGATTATTGGAGGAAAGGAATCAGGACACCCTGAGGGAACTCAGTGACTCAGAGTGCAGTCCTCAGACAGATAAATTACACCTTGCATGCAGATTAACTGTGCAAGCACGTGTATGTGCTACAGAAGGTAACCCAACAAATGTAAGGATGGCAACTCAAAGACTAATTGTCTAAAACATATGAATCACCAAGTTTTCCAATGTTGCAGGACCTAACTGGAATATTTAATAAAAATGGAACCTATAATCAAGAACCTTAATTGCACATTAAATATTTGCCTTTGATTTTTTTTCCCTTTACACCTGGTTAAGAGCATTCTTGATGGGGAGTTCTTCTTTCCATGCTTGCTCCTATGTTGTGTATGCAAGCTCAGACTCACCTAGCATCCAAATGATTTTGCCCTGAGTCCATGCTTACCTGGACTGGGAGCTAGCTCCAAGGTACAGCAGCAAGACTTGAACCTCTTCTATCCTTCAACACAGGCCCAAACTGGATGTTACATGTGGAGAGGCTGAGAAGGGACAAAGTCTTAATTAAACTGTGTTGTGTAGCCACATGGTGTTGATGTACATACATCTGTCTATTTATGTGTTACCTGGCACTCACTGCTGCTTGCACCCTGCAAGACCTGATTGCAGTTAGACTAACTGGTCATTGCAGGTGCCTTCCAACTATTCTATTCTGTTGTGTTCTGTTCCGTTCTGTTCTGTTCCGTTCTGTTCCGTTCCGTTCCGTTCTGTTCTCAGACAGGAATTACTGGATTCCTCGCACAGACCTTGCTAAATTTCATCTGCAGCCCTCAATATTCTCCCACTGCCCATCCACAGTGGACACCTGCACCCGTGGCTCACAGCTCAGCTCATTGTTCTCCTGAATAAATCCTTTCCAAAATGTCAAGAAGAGCATATTCTCTCTTCTCTACATATGAACCAAGTATGACTGCACACATAAGGTTTAAGAGGGAAATAAGAGAATTAATTAGTTCAAGTTGTGGAAAGAGCATGTTGATTTTGCTCAAGAAAATTGTTATGAAACAAAATAATGGTCTTAAGAACAAAAGAGAAAGAAAGAGGTTGGGGAAAAAATTGTAACACAGTATTTCATGTTTTTGTTGTATTTGCTATCAACATTTGAAGATTTGAGAGATAAGAGTCTTACACTGCTAGAGTTAAATAGTTTGTAGTTACCTGGAACCCAAGCCAGCTTGTGCAAATACAGCTTGAAGTGTGGTCAGTCCAGCAGACTTTGTCTCTTCAGGCATAACCACTGATTTATACCTTACTCCATAAAGGTCAAAACCCACTTCCCACCATGCTACCAATGCTGTTTTGAACTGTTAACCACTACCCTGGAAATGCCAAGCAGTTCTATCATAATGGAGTTTTTTTACCCGAATTTATGCAGCCTGAAATCAAGGAGCCCATGGACTTTTGACATTTTAAAAAATAAAGAAGAGAGAAAAAGGGAGAGGAGGAGAGAGGTGGGTCCCTTTGTTCATTCAAAGGGCTCTATACTTTACACTACTAGAACTCCAGGACCTAGTGGATCTGAAGTGAAGGGTGAAATTCCAGCTAGTTTTGTTCTAGACCAGTAGGGTCTGGCTGACACATGCAGCTTGCCAGGATGTTTGCTTAGCACACACCCAGCTATCTGAGGAAAGGTAAGAGGTGTTAGTCATACCATGTACACTGCAACAAATACCCCACTGCTGACTTGAACCAGCTTTTTTCTTTCTGCTGCCCAGTGAGGATGTTGGGTTTGAGGAGTCTGAAAATACAGAAGATGATCTGAAAACCCAAGTTCCTTTGCAGCTGCAGACATCTAGTTATAAATGTTTTGCTAGGATGGAAAAGCTGCCAGTGGCTAGCAGAGAATGAGAGGTTGCACCTGGATCGGGAAAAAAGGCTACAAGGGAGGAGTCAGCTGGAAATAAACACCTGACTTGGAGAGGTTTGGCTTAAAAAATGAACAAATAGCAACAAAAACCCCCATGGGCTTAAAACACACAAAGAAAACAGCATATTGTAAACAATACTGTGAAGAAACAAACCTGGTATAGGATGATGTTGGAAAGAGAAATTAGACTTTCATCCGTACAAGGTTTCTGTTTGTGATTAAGAGATAAAAGAACACAGCATTATTGATGAACAGCTTTTGCCGTGGCCTTTCCCTGCTTCCCCCTACCCACTCAATTGGTCAATGGATGGTCAGCCAGCAGAACAGGAAATACTGATGGCCTCAGTCGGGAAGGAGGAGGCTGAGTCTTGCTGGCAAACTTGTGTCTAGTGTCAAACAAACATTCTTTTCAGTGGTGCCAGAGGTTCAGCCTCAGGAGGACATTAACTGTACAATGAGTTTACAGCAGCTAGCGTTTAAAAAGTAAAGAAGTCTGTACTGGTGATGGCAGATGTTGCAAATTGTTTCCACTTGTGACGGCGTCATGGGAGAACATCAAAGGCTTCCACCAGTTTCGTGGTTGATCGGAATGAGATAGGCATTGAGCCTAAACCTACCTTGGCAAAAGCCTTCTGTGTCCTGAAGTTTAGCTGTCCTGCCAGCCTTTCTTATCTCCAGTTCCTTTCCATAAGAATCAGGTGTTCCTGGTCATTTGGCTTTTGACAAAAGGCTCTGTATGGTTATTAGCTGTAGTACTATTCCCAGGCTTTAGGCAGGAGGGAGATTGTTGGGCTAGAGTCACAGTAGTGTTGACCTACTCATGATCTCTTTACTCAGTGTCAGACTGTTATCCTGACCAGGCACCTCACTGGCTCCTGCTTATTTTCATAAGCCTACCTGGAACAGTGACTTACTGGTGCCTCATTCAGCTGCTCCTCTGCAACACACTTTTGTGATTAAGAACCCAGTGGTAAAAGAGGAAGATGTATTTGTGTAATTATGCAGGAATTCTCTGTTAATCTCTCTCAATTATTTTTAAAAGCATGTTGCTATGGGAAAATGCTTCTGGAGTCAGTTATTTTAAAGCTTTCTTCTTAGATACTTAAACCCATCCTTCCACTATTTTCAGATTTGAGGACAAACCTTTATCCAGCTGGTGAATGTAGATGTAAAGTATGTTGTTCACTCTGCTGGGAATGAAGCATCCTACTCACAGCTCCAAGACCTCAGATCAAACCAGTGCAGTGCTTAATGAACATTGGCCTACATTGAAAAATGAAGAAAATTACAGATAGTAAGTTTTAAAATTTAGGACAAAGTTTCTTTTCCTCACCATCTTAGAAGCAGACAAAGTAGGAATGATACAGAGCTAATAATTACTTCTTTTAAAAACACAAAAAGAGGACTGGAGTCCAAGTTGGATGAAGTTCAGGGGCTGCTGTTTTCTTTAAGTGAATTTACATAAAACTTCTGTGAGCTTTAAATCAGACTTTCCATTGCATAAGGTGCAGGCTCCTGAGTTGTGACTGATACTAGGCATCTATATTCCTTCCATTTTAAGGGCTGGCTGCTACTATCATGGAAAACATTAATGTCAGCTTCACCTTTTTGCAAAGCAGTCAGGATTTGGTTTGGCTGAAGAAAAAATATTTTTGAATAGACCTCGGCGACCTTCTACAAATTGATAGCTGGCTTGCAACAGGCAAAGCTGAGTCACCAGTTGCACGGGGTTAAAATCCAACCCATACATCTGTAGCACATCTTGGATTGCCAGTGTAATTTGTGTTGTGACATTCTCAGGCTTTAAAATAACTTTGAGAACCTCAGATCGGATTTTGATTGGATACTGTACGTTACATGTAATATCTGGGAGGAGACAAATTTAGACATAGACGCTGTAAAGTTTGGGTATTTAGGGGTCTCCTGTTCTGTATGCATTTTCCTAGGAAATTTCCAATTCCTTGGAGGGAAGGAAATTCTGAGATTCCTATTGTTCTGGTGGATTCAATCTATCAGATTGTTGATGTGAACAAGTGAATTCACCCTCTTTTAATGTATCTATTCCTTGAGGGATATCTGACATGGTTTTGATGGAGGCCATAGTACTTGCAACCCCCTTTTTAAATCCAGCCCAATATCCTGGAGAAATTTAAGCTCTTCTGGGGTGGGGGTGTAAGGACTGCATCACTGACTTGACTGTACACTTTAAGGTGTCTATTGAACGTCTGAACCTCCTTCAACCTCTCACATCAAGTACTGCGCAACAAAGTTTTCAGAAGGTGAACTGCTTTGTTGCTGGCATGCTGTTGTACCGTGGAGAGAGCAACAAACTGTGTAACATTTCACATTTCATGTCCTGWTTTGTAGTCTCTCCCTTAAAATTTTAATTCGGTTCCATTTTCAGATTTCATTAACATTTTCAAAAGTATCCCCTGGGTAAATACTTACTGCAACAGTTTCCTTGTGTGCCAAGTTCCCAGCTTACAGCCCTCCCTGATAGCTTGACTGCAAAGTTGGCTGTGGGTTGGCGTTTCAGAAGTTGCATTGTAGTATTATTCTCAATAATTTGGTAAGTCTTAGCATTTGCAGGAATAATCCAGATCCTGAAAACACCTTCTATAATCCAGTGAGTGTTTTGGGAACATTCATGCTGTTACCCTTATATAGCAGGCACAGAACCACTTGTACTTTCTTATAAAGTGCTATAATTTTGCCCACCACAGTTTGGTCCTTTCTTTTTTTTTTGSAAACATCCCTTGCGGTTTTAAGAGCCTTGGTTTCCATTATCTCATTTGAAACAAATGAGGATGAATATTTGTTGCGACTCTCTGAAACACCAGGGTCACAGTCTGCTTGCACACAAAGCAGCTGAATAGTATTTCAAGCCTACATCTCCACTTAAGGATGTATTTTCATCTTGTACAGCATATAATGGCAGTGCCAGTAATATTTTTTTTTCTCAAGATAGAGTATATCATATTCCAATCAGGACATTACCATTTTCCTTTTTCTTTCTGGAATTCAGAAAACTTGATGTATCACTGACTTTCTTTGTTCATTTTGAAGAATCTCATAGATTTTGTAGGGATGTACAAAAGCCCAATACCTCCAGAATCTGCCTCAAGCAATATTTCCTCCTCCCTCCCCTCCCCCCACCCCCCCAAAAAAGAAACTGAAACAATGTAAAAGCTTTCCCTGGGCACTCAGTTACAAGTAATTTGCACCTGAAATTTGCAGTTAGAGAAACAAAATCTATTGTCACCAGGTTCCTGAATAGTGGAATCACTTCTGGAAAAAACCCAACAAACCAAACAAAAAAATTCAGGGCAAACAGAGAGAAAGGTTGTGTTTTCCAGAGCTATAGATGAAGCAAAGCATAAATTGTGGCTGATGAAGTACCATCAAAGTACCATGAAGTACCTCAAAACCACAAATAGGCAATTGGCATTTGATTGCAGTTGTCGGTGGTAGGGGAAATTTTGAGCAATACCCAATCTCCCTTGCCTTTCCAGCATCTGGAAAGGTTTAAATTTAATACAGATACCTGAAGGTAGAAGCCTAGCACACCTCTGTAGCTGAGGGTAAGAGCTGGACACCTCCAGAGAGCTACACCAAGTGCACTTAGCTATGTGCCTTACATTGGTTGTTGCATGTCTATCCACGCTAATCCTTTTCAGTCAGCCTTGTTGGCATGGTTCACCTCAAAGCATGTGTTTTTCTCCTCTATTCTTTGAACAGTAAGAACACTGTAGGATTTCAGGATTTTAAGGAAAATGCATTTTCTAAAAAATCTCCAATATCCAGCTAGTATGAATTATTTTGCTGGCTTCACACACACGCACACTGTATTTTTTGTCGAGGTCTAGGATGTGGTGAGGCAGAAGAATCATGCTCCTTAGCTATTGATTGTGCTGGAAAAGTGACTTCTGTAGTTCCTTACAAAGTGAACCCCAAAAAGACCTAGATGGCAGAGCGAGGTGACACCCTTCATCCCTTGTGTCTTGGGTAAGGATCTGCAAAATTGAGCCCCAGGAAAGCAGGGCTCCCACCATACCCTCCTCCCCCACTCTCCCTGGTGAGATGAGGGCTCCCACCAAGCAGCAGGAGAGCTAAGCAGATGCTGAGTCGTTTCACCTTGCCTTGGATTGGTGGGGAGAAAAGTGGCCACGTCTCCTCACTCAGGGATGTGATGCAGGAGGAGAGGAAGCAGTAAGGAGAGAATAACCTTTTTTGAGAGCTAATGTGGCAACCTCTTCCAGCTTTTAATTTTGTTTTCCTCTTCACTTCCTCACTTTTCAGGAAGGGGTGAGAGGACTCAGAACACATCCTGGGGATCTTCAGCTTGGACTGTGCCACTAAGGCTTGGCTGATACCCTGCGGAGAGACAATCTCTCTGAAATTCCTCCGAGGCTAATAGGAGTCTGTACTCCTATTGTACTCCTGTACTTTGGGCCTGAAGAGAACAAGTTTTATGAGTCTCTGGAGAGAGTGTGAAAAATAACACCTAACTATTTAATCATATTGTCCTCCCTGAGAGTTGTGGAAGAGGACATGGCTACACTCCTGTTCACAAGGACCTTCTGGCAGTGAGTTTTCTGTCCCTACGTACAGCATGAGGYGAGAATATGGACCGAGAGGCCTTGACTTTCCACCAGACTCCACACACAAACCCCACCTTATTCTTACTTCCAGATAATGAATAAATAGGTGGTAATTAATAGGATCAGTCTGTAAAATCCTGCTTGGGACTTGATCTGAAAATGATACAGTAATACCATGTATTCTACTGGGTGTACATGGAATGCAGATATTCAACACATTGGTTGTTTCCAGGTGTTTGTAATAAATGTTTTCAATTTTTTTTTTCTGACAGGGAAAAAAGTGTCTATTTACTAAATTCTGTCATCATTACAATGTTTAGTCCCCAAAGCCAGAACAATTATTTTCCATTTTCCATTGATATGCAATGCCCTCCAGCTGCACTGTAGACTAGCAGACACAGGTGCTAAATTTAGTAGAATTAGAGTGGAAATGTACTAATTAAACTAGTCATGACAGCCACTGCCTTCAGCAGTGATGGCTTCCAGGCATCCTTGGGGAAAAAAAGCGTGAATTTACAGGTTTTCCAAGGAGCAGTGCTGGGCACAGAGGCCTGCTGACTGCAAGCCCCAGTTTGGCTCCATGGGGTGGAGTGGCACTTTCTCTGTGTTATCTCATCTGTGAGGTTCAGCGCCAGCCAGTAGAGGACTAACACATTCATAGCCTGGAAAAGGAGGTGAACTCAGCTGTTCTGAGGAGAAGGTAGCATGGCACTTGGGTTTTGTGCTGCCTGGATAGAAGTTTATTGTGCCCCAGATCTGGACCACCTCACTTGTTTGGAGCTCACGCCTGAAAGCATCGTTCTGCACTGCAGCGGAAATGGTATCAGCACGGCGTAATCCAGCAGCCAACACGCTTGGTATGCAAACTAAAAAGACAATTTCTCCAACTACCCCTGCTGAAGATGCAGTCTGAGATCGCTGCATTTAAGTGAGGCCCTTCCTAGATTTTGTTTTTTACTCCTCATGGAAGGTGGTAAAAATGAAATTTCTCTGAGTAATTTCTACCTTCATTTATGCAAGGTAACTACATTCCTTTTAATGAGGCCTTTTAGTGACACCATGGAAACCTCAGGATTTTTAAAGTATCTGAACAGCATAATTCACTGGGAATTGGAGAACAATTCTTCTGGTATGCCAGTGAAAAGAACTCAGCTTGTTCTCCTTGAAAATAAAAGTAAAGATCTTAAATCCAACAAACAAAGTCCTGAGTTTGGAGCTGTACTCACTTGAAGCGAAATTCATGACTGGTAATGATCTACCACAAAATGTATCAATTAAGTCCTGGTTGATTCCTCAAAATAGRTGTTCAAGATGCATGTGTTTTGTGCCAATACTCTCCACAGGAGTGAACTGCACTCCAAATTCTATTTGTTTGCTGAAACTAAGGGAAAGCCAGCAACGCTTCCCRCAGATCCCAAGCTTACTCTTTCACAGCTCACTCGAGCTTCTGGCATTTTGTTGAATAATTAATGAACGGGTATGAATGCATTTTGGAGTTTTATGCTGAATGTGTTATCAATATTTAAATGTACTGCGTAGCTGTATGTAGCTGTGTGCCGTAATCGTATGGCTGCCTTAAACTTATCCATCAGCTGCAACATGCAAAGAAAACCAGCACATCCCTTTTTAGACACCTTACGCTGAGCTGTCAGCAAGAGCAGAAATGGACTGTTAAGTAGCTGGTGTCATCAGCCGACTGCAAATGGTGGAGATACCATTGAAAATGATGAGGTGAAAACAATACAAGTAGACACAACAGAAGTATCCCCACAGGCCAAGCGGCATTTCATGCAATTGTATGAGTGAGCTCCTGTTGCTTGCTTGAAATTTAAGAACTTAACTTAAACCATAAGTGCAGCTTATCAGTTCAGCACAAGTAAACTGATAAGTTGAGCTCAATAGGTTAGACTTTGAATATCGCTGTCATCTTCGTTTTGCATACTGGAGAGATGGAGGAAAGCTCTTGAAACAAGAGGAGGGAAAAAAGACCCATGCAACATTTTGAATTTGCAATCGAGTGAGTATTAATATAACACAATAGATCCAGTGGTGGTCTGACCCTAAGTTCCTATTTTACAAGATGAGTATTTTTATGAAATAATTTTTTCTGAACAGAACATTATTTTCTCTAAGGTAAGGGCAGGAAAACTACATATGTCTCTGTGCCCTCGAATTCTGTTGTTTACTCTTTCGGGTTAGCACTTGGCACCAGTATGTTGCACAATACATAAGAATTTAAATCCTCGGTAGCTGAGTGCTAGTCCTTTGTAAACAAATTTTGGCTGTTTCATCCCTTGATGCAGAATCCATTGTGGCACACCCCTAGACTTCTGTCTCAGCTCACTTTTGACCATCCCCACGTACGACTGGGCTGTAGTTTCACCAGAGCTGTATTCCCAGCTAATTAGTGCATAGCGGTGAGCTGGGGAATAGTTGGGTGACATCCATTGTCTGACACAGATAGCAGCTAAAGGTGTGAAATTTCAACAAGGTTAAATGCATGGATAAATTACCACAAGGAAAAACACATGCTAACAGAAGCTTTCTCTGTTTAGACCACACACACAACTACAAAAGAAACCTCACTTCAGCACTCTGCTTACTATTTCAAGTTACATAGACTGCAAGTTTCATTCAAAGATCATAAACCTGCATTCAAAGGCTAATCTTTGCAGCTTGCCATCTCATATATTCCCCAGGGTCATTTCAYAGAGGGAGTGATGGGGGAGGCACAGTGAGTGATGATTTGCAAAGGTCCCAGACCATGACAGGTCCAAGTCTGGCATGAGGATCCAGAGATTCTGATTGTCAGTACCCGGAGTGTAATGCACACCAGACAAGTCTCTCACCCATCTATCTTCCCTAACTCCATTTTCCCTCTGAAAGTCAAGAACTGCCAGAGCCAAGAATTGTGTTTGAAAAAAGCCTTCTCCCAGGCCCCTTTAGCACTCACAAGCCACTCATGAAGACTCTGTAATTGGTGCAGTGGCTGTGGAACTACAGCCGATCTACATGTGGAACTACAGTAAAATATACTGAGAATAGAGACCGTTCTGTACTGTCCATTTTTGTAAGCATGGTAATGAGTCCCCAAGAGACAGCCAGTAAAGCCCAATTATTCCATCCAAACAGTCCAGCTCTCAGARGTTGGCTGGTTTGATCACTAATTGTGTGCTGCTGGAAACAGCAAAAAATGAAGTAGGATCCTGAGGTGTTACTACGAAAAAGTCAACTTTGATTAGGCTTTTGATGTAATTTATTCTGCAAATCTTCCAGTTCCCTGCTAGAGGTCTGACAAGCAATCCCTCTGTCCTGCACTGCTGCTCCTAGAGAGAAAGTGCTTGGTCATGATTGGCCAAAAAAACATTGGGCAGCAATTACTTTTCAGGATATAARCACTCCTTCTTAAATTGACTATAGCAATCGTTTAGGAACAACATGATTTGCTTCCTCCCCTGACAGACATTGTGCTGCCTGTGCAGTATTTTTCACAGGGCCAAGTCCCACTCCACTCACTCAGGTCAAGTAGCTCATTTGAAGTGACCTATGGGGTCATGAACTGGCATCCCTAAGGGGTAAGATCAGGGGCTTAGGGTGGGAATGGAAGTCTCTGACAGTCCTTCCRTAAGCCAGCAAGGGGCCCAACTCAGTAAGCCATTGTGCAGCCTTGAACTTGGGATTTAAGCTACACCAGTGGTTTTAATAGTCTTATTCAGAGAGCATCAGGGTAGGGCAGGCATTTCACTCTGCCAAAGAAAGTATCTTAGACCACGGTAAGTATACTCCAGGGCAAGTATGCCTGTTCTTTTATTARTTGCAACAGTATGATATTTCGCCTCAGCCGGGTGCATCCTATGAGGTTGCCTTTCCCTTCCCTCCCCCCTCACAAACAGTTGGGACCTGCCCTTTGCATGGACAGTGGCAGATGTTCCCCTGCTTTCCTCATGTCTCAGTGGAGAACTTGCTCTAAGCCCACAGGTAGCTTCATCATAACTGTTATTTACAGACATCTGGTAGCTTATTCTACCAGAATGACTTTTTTCTTTTGAAAAATAAATTTTAAAAAATTCCAGCCATCTTAGCTGAACTGCCACGAATTAGAGCAATTATATTGAGGAAATAATTCTGTAATGACTGGTGCTAAGTCCATGATAGACAAACACACAGGGCTTCCTCATCTGCATGTGCTGGAAAATCACAAAAATCCAGAAGCTGCCACGCCACAGCGAAAGTACCTCAGTGATATTTAAAGAATCATCAATATCATTGAATTCAGAGGGATAGAATTTCTAACTTCCCTTGACAGCACACAACCTAAGTGTAGTTAAAAATACAGCCAGTGGGTTTTCAAGTGCAGAGTAATGCAGTGCTAGCAATTTAAGGTTTGTGCTGTTATACACAGAAGTTGCACACTTGGCAATTTCAGGTTTTAGTCCTAGAGGTAGAAYTGTGAGATTTATAGGGGATGACAAAAGTGATTTTGACCCACTGTCCTTTTCTGCAACTAGTACCTTTGCCCTTCACGCCATTGCTCTTGATGAGCATTTGCRACACGGAGTCTGGGAATGGCATAGATGCTGCACTGGTTCAGAGCAGCTCACTTTCAACTATGAAAACTAAGACAGAAAGCTGGTGGGTCCTCCCCAAGGCTCTTCACTAAGACTAGTAAGTACTTATTCCTCAAATTCCTCAGCAGGTCTCCTTTAGCCAGGAAGCATTGTTGGCTGTTGCATGCACAAGTGGGGCTGCAGAACGTGCTGTGTTTTCTCTTTGACTGAAGTGTCTGCACCCCCACTCTGTCTCCAGAGCACACTCTGTATGCTCCACTTGCATGGGTCRTATGGTACTGGCCAGGTCTTGACAATACAATATTTAATTTTTGTATGCCCTCTGGCATGTAAGCCCATTTTCTATAGTAGCTCCACAGATGGAAGGATTAAAGGCACCTATTTTTTTCCACGTGGATTCTCTGCTGTAAAGGATCAGTTCATTAGCTAGTGCGTTAATAAGAAAGTTAACACAATCTTTCCCACTGAACCACCATCTATTTCCTGAAAATGCACAGAAATATAGTATCATTGATATCTCAAGAACATTTATCAAGTCAGAATGAAATTTGTCMACAAATTCAAGAATAATTGTGTAGGAAGACAGACAGACAACATGACTGTTCAAGCTTTGCTTATCTTAAGAAACCAGGCTACAAAACCTACAAATGAATACAACAAAGACAGCAGAGGCAAGCTCCCTCTCCCCCAGGTCTGTAAGCAACTACATCCTTCCTTTTGATAAAGAAAAGCAGTGTTTGTCCCGAAGGAGAGGAAGAAAACACAATATCAAAAGCAGCCTGCATAGGAAGTATTCATAGCAGGCAAAAAAACAAAACAAAACAAAACAAAACAAAACAAAACAAAAAACTCATAGCAATTTCAAGTTCTTTCTCTCATCCCTCAAAAAGCCCTTTTCCTCCCAGGAATAATTCACAATACTGGGCAGCCTTGCCCTCAAAGCCTTATGGCCAAAATGGACTTGCTGGTTTGAGCATTTGAAGGCAAAAACCCTTTGGCCATTTCAAGGACAAATATAATCCATTCAGGAGCATGAATTTCAACATGGGCCACTTTTGGCCATTCAGTGCCTGTGATTTGCTACTGAGGGGTAGAAGGAGTAGCCAATAGTCAGAATAAAATCCTGTTGGAAGCAGGAAGCTTATATACYAGTCTATGGCCAGGCTGGGATGCTACACATAATGGGACAATGAAGACACTGCAGGAAGTGACAATTATTTTGTGGGCTAAGCCCTCCCTTGCTAACAATTTTGATAACAACAGTAAAAACAATTCTTCATGGGAAACCCTTGTGTACCACAGACGAGGGATAGGAGACTAAAAGGAAGGGAACTAGTGGAGGAACACAGCAACATTTTTTTAAATTACTGATTTGCATCATAATTACATAGCTTGTTCTTTGTTTCTCCCGCTATAACTTTCTTGTTTACATTCCTAGGCCAGACATGGCACTGATTTCTACATTCCAGCCCTTGGTACCGTCTCAACATTTGCGTCTGCCTTGCTCTGTCCTGCTGGTTTCTACAACAGTCAGATCCTTTCTCACCCAACACACAGTTGTGCGCTGAAGTGAGTGTTTCTGATGTACTGGAGTCCAGCTGTGGTCAGTGACCTCAGCAGAGGCAGTCAGAATAAAGCAATTGGTTTGTGCAACAGCTATCAGTTTGAGATATTGTTGTTCTGGGGGACAAGGCTGAAAGATAATTAGACTTTTGCAGCCTTTTGTAAGGTTTAGATCCCTACCCATCCCTACCACCTCCAGCATTTACTTTGTGCTATATAAAGGTGAAAATAGCTGAGAGCTGGAGACTGCATTTTGAGAGCAGGCAGCTCGAATAAATCACTGCCATAGGACTGGGATCCTAAATGCAGATAGACAGGCAAAGAGGTCATGCAAGGAGTTGATAAAAATCAGGGGAACCTCTTTTGATCTGTTCCCCTCCCCTCAGAACTTGCTCACATCGTYGTAAGCACTGGTGGCACCAGCAGCAGAAACGTGTGCCCTGCTGTTGCCAAACACATACAGATGCTGGCCATGCCCCTTACACTGGGAAACTGGGACTTGGAGCTGGGAGACCACATGCCAGCCATTATTTCATTAGAGCAACTACTCTGGGGTGCATATTTCTCCAGAGATAAGAGACCCCTCCACAGTTTCACTGACCTCAGCAATCTTAAAAGCTGGGACGAGGCAGTAGCTCTAACTTACAGACTCCCATTKCTAGAAAAGTTCTGAAATATCTTAAAATCACTCTCAAATCAAGTTTCCACTCTTTTTACAGGCTGAGCTTTCCTTTTCCTCTCCCACTCTGACATGCTCTATTTGTACTTAGAAGAAAACAGAAAAAAAGCAACAGCAGGAAAAAAATTGTTGTGCAGAGATGAACCTTGGTGATGTAATCTTTCTATGTCAGTGAAAACTTACCCTTCTCTTTTGTTATTTGGATAATAAACCCTTCAGAAGGCTTACGCTACCTGGCAACCACCAACGAAACAAGAGTTTCTGCTGGCTCTGGTCAATGCTCTGCTTTGTGCCAGACTGCAGAGCAGTATGAGCCTGGCATCCTAATCTGGTTTAGGTGAGGTTCTCCATCACTCCTTCCTTTCACTTGCCTTATTAAATCCTACATCGGGCACAGCTCTYGTGAACCAAGCCTCGCTGTGCAAAACTCAGGCAGGCCACCAAGCTTGTTGTGCATGTAATTTCTCACCTGTGCTGGATCCTGAATACTGCATGAGCCTTCCTCTCTTTTCAGGTGGGTTTTAACCTGTGAGTGCTGCACAGTAAACTGAGAAGCTACTGAGAAGCAGTATTGCTTTCACATTCCTGTTTCATTCCATGCTTAATAAACATGAAACTTGCTGACGCTATAAAACAGCATCCAGGRGACGATTGATACACTGTAAGTATTTGTATAAGCACAAAGTTATAATCACGAGTCCTGCTATCCAAATGCGTGTCTAAGCAAAAGCCTTGAACTATAGTTTTCCAGTAGATCTTAATGAGACCACAAGTTAATAATGCCATGAACTTAAAGGACTCCAAGATTTTGCATCTTATGTGTTTGGCAATAGCTTGACTCAAACCCTGTGATTTCCTTATTTGCTGTAGTATTGCCAGGTTACAGAAATAAAAGTCTCTGAAGAAAAAGCTAGGAGAAGAGAAAACAGGATTGGCATTTCTGATTATCTTAGTCTTTTATGTTGGTATAGATTTTATTTCAAACAAAAACATGTAGGTCTTCCAATGGTCTACTTCTGCTCCTAATTACTTCAAGCATACACCACAGTTAGATCAAGACTACATGTCTGTAGGYGAAGTCCCTGAACTTTGCATGGAACAGTAAAAACTGCCATGTGGGCAGGGGAGAAATAAATTCTGTTTCTTTCCTCTCCCCAGATTTTTTTTTTAGTCAACTTATAGATAAATTAGGGATAATAGGCACATTTTTCAAATCTACACAGTTCCATGAAGTTTTTCCCTCAGTCTCAAACTTCAGTCAAAAGGAAGAAAGAACAAGAAATGAGATTATCACCCAAAAATGTCCTATTGTTGTAAGAGGAATGAATGAGTGAATGAACAGGCAGGCCTCTTGCAACAGTATGCTCAGTGCTGCTTATCCTAAAAAAATCCCTGTTAAATAACCAATTTTTTTTCAAAAAGGAAGCAGTGTCAGTCAAAGATCTAGAAAGGCTCAAGTTAAAGTGATTAAACCTCCAGAGCTTCTCGTTCTAAGGAGGAGCTAGAAATGGAAGATGGAGAAGCGTAATAAATTATGAATGATCCAAGGTGTAGAAATTCTGGTCTTTCTAACTAGAGACACAATGGCAAGGGGACAACTGATGGCTCTAAAAGGTGATGACTACAAAACTAGGAGATAGGGTGAGTACTTCCCAGAGAGTAAGGACTTAGGTGCCCCAGGGTGCCACAGCAGAATTGAGAGAGAGGCTGGACCATTTCTGTGACTACTGGGGATAAAGTTAAAAATAATTACACAAACTGAAGAAGAGAGATTAAATGTTATGCTTCAGACCCTAAGCCTGTCTGCAGTTACTAGAGATCAGGGTGGGACTGAGATGGGAAGGATTATGGAACAGGACTCTTGTACATACTTCCACGTGTCACCCTTGGGAAGGGGATGCTGGGGCTTGTGTATTGTCTGTTTCAGGGGAGAGTTTTATAATGGTGAAGCCTTTGCAGTTCATATTCACACTAGTGTGACTCCGAGGACTTGCTTTGGAGACCAGGCTATTCATAAAGATATCTGGCCTGGAAACTCTTGGTTTCTATTAATATTTGGGTGACAATATCCCGGAGACAATCCAATACCTTCAATACCTTCCTCCCTGCCTCTTTTCATGCATGCTAGCTACATCTCTGAATGCATGCTAGTGCTTTAGGATTCACTCACCAGTAGTGCAGCAGTCACAGATGGCTGATTGTGCTTCAAGCTGCCTCAGTAGCACGCTGAGCAGGTGTTGGCTTTGCCCTGCCCTTCTGACAGGGTTGGAGTTATGTTCCCAGAGGAGCAATAACCCACTCCTGAAGGTGTTCTGCTAGGGGCCTAGCTAGTATCATGCTGCAGAAATTTTATTRTTGTTAACCAATAAGTCTTAGAGTACAATGTTAAAGAAATGCATGTTCCCTCCAAAATATCATTAATATAATTGCTTGAACTAAAATAAGAGTTCCAATACATTTAACAAGAAACCTTGAAATTAATTGCGTTATATTCCAAATATTATTATTTCAAGCTTCACAATGAAAGAGGGACCATCAACTGAATATCTGCTGAGGATGATTGTTATAATCAGGAAAAAGCTGGTTAAAGTCAGCACATATTGAAAGACTGTAGGATCTCTGTTTACTTTCCAGAGAAGCAACACTACAGACAGTGACAAATTGTTGTAATTACAGTGTCTCAAGCACTAGATGCAGTGTGTTCAGTTAAAAAATATTTAAAATATGGATTTTTCCATCTGTAATTGGGCAGGGTGCTCTGCAGTGAAAGCATCAACAGCATCCGTAAAGATCCTCCAGGCGTGACCTCGTGTCCTTGGCTGCAGCTGAGCCAGAGCACCAGGCAGAAATGTGTCTGCACTGGGGTAAGTGAGGGCAGAAATCAACCGAAATGAGAATTTCAGCTCTTGCTTTGCCATTGCTCTATTAGTGGTTTTTTTGTGATTGAAGCAAGCAATTCCCAAGCATGCACGGAAAGATGATCCTATTCATTTTAAGCATCTCTCATCTGGCTAACTCACTCTGTAATCTAAAATTAGGGAGTCTCGGGGGAATATAATCTCTTTTGGTCTTCTTTTCTGCTGATCTAATAATATTTGACCATAAGAAGCTATACGAAAGAATCAAGCCCGTTGAATCGAGTTATGGACATAGTCTCACTTTTTATTGACTGCTCCTCCTTAGCCAGCTGTGAGATCAATTCAATGTGTCAACAGCCTCAGGTGTTGCATCATCTGCCTAAGGTGGACAGCAAGAAGGAATGAGACGTGTTTTACTGGAGGTTGCATCATTCTTTCAGGTTTTTCCTTAAGAGGTTGAAAAAAGGCTAGCTGTGGTCAGACAGGAGTCCATCATTGTATTTTCTTGTCGTATATGTATGCCAGCTGCATCCACGTGGGAAGCTATACCTTGCTCTCTGTCCCTTGCACAGTCTATTTTATTCCGGGAATCACAGCATTTCTCACATGCTGTAGCAATGCCTGGCATTTTAGCTCATCCCAGATTAAGCCCTGCAAAATGAGGAGGATGTAGGAGGGTTTGGAGACAAGTTGCTGGAATGAAGAACAAAGCACTCCGTGCTCGCCTCAGGAGCATGTACAGTTTATGGGAGCACTGTTAAGAGACTCAATTTTATTCCTAAATTTTAACCACTAATACAGTGATTAAAATAAATAGAGCAGTATCACCTTGTAGGAGATGCTGACAGCCCCTTCTTCTAGCAGATAGTTATACTATGCATAGCAATTCTTAGATGATTGACAGAAGCCCTACATTCATTCCTGAAGTTCAGAGAAAATCTGGGAGCCAGAGCATGACTTAGGTTTGCTGATTGTCATAGTTGTTACAGTAAGAGATTTTAAAACTTCCTATAGTTTCTGCCTCACAGGCTCAAGCCTTTTCTGCAAGTAACAACACTGTGACAGGATATCATAGACAGAACCACACATAAGATGCCCAACACTTTTCACAGAAAAAGCACAATGGTTGGGCCATTTCTGCAAGATGGAGGTATGAGAAGTCATTAATTTTTCAATTTTATGTCTAAGATGATCCAGTGCAGCTGGGCAGCCCAAGACAGCGACAGAAGGTACCAAGGGCTTTTCAGGAAAAACACGTGTAGGACAAGGACTGGAACAAAAAAAGTCTATGCCTTCTTCAGTATAACCCCTCCCAAATCTGGGATAAAGCCAGGCTACCCTAATCCTGTTATTCCTCTACTATGCATCAACATCTGTCCAGCTGCTGGCAAAGGAGCTCTGGATCTCTAGCACTGACTAGCCAGGAGAAGGTCAGCTTGCCACTGCTGTCAGCTGGTCTGTGTATGGGGAAGAGTGATCCACCAGCTGGCAAGTCACACAGATATCAAATTTACAGAGCATAATTTTTGCTGTTGTTTGGGTTGTTTGTATATCTTAGTTTAAGGTAGATGCTTGTGTGTAGCATAGGAATGCTTTACATTCCTTGCAGAAGGGCAAGGCAAATCACCTACTTTAATATTTATGAAAAAGGAGGCTGAATTATTACACAGTCTTCAATAAGATACTCCATACTATTTTTCCCCTGGCATTCCTCTTCATTCAACACAATGAATGAAATTTTCTCACTTAATCAGCAGTCATTCAATATTTTGTCTTCTTCTTGTCACTCAGTGTGTGGCCCTTGGCTTTCCTTATGGTGCTCTGTTCAGTCCCCACTCTGAGGACAAAATTCACTGTTTCCTTATGGCCTCATCCTCACTACAGCATCCAAGTGCTTTGAAGTATTAACAAACCTACTTACGCAATCCCACTGAAAATGCTGTATTACCCTCATTTTGCAGAAAGGCAGCTGATGCACAGAAGGATGCAGCATTCTGGAAAGGTCAATGTGACATATTCAAAGTGCATATTCTGCTATTTCAGTCTAAACTTTTCGGGTTTAATCCTTCAAATGAGACTGCAGGTGGGCACACACAGAATACCAACTGGAAAAAACTGAGAGCTGCAAAACTTCTGCAGTGCCTTGCAGGAGCTGCATGGCATGGGCTGGAAAGGGATGTCTTTCTCTAGGACCACATTCAGATGCCAAAGGCTCCGTTCCCCTTATACCAATGCCTGCCCCATTTGTCATGTATCTTCTAAACTTAAGCTCTCAGTGAAAAAGAGGTAGAAAACAAGGATTCAAAGTGAATGGGATGGGAATATGTGGAAGGAACAGGGAAGACATCTAGTCCACTCACTTTCCATGATGCAGAAAGAGTTAGCCCTGCCTTATCTTACGCTCCAGAACCAGTAATTCCTCTGTCTTTCCAGGTAATTCTATGTCAGCATTTTGCTGTTTGCAGAAGTGTTTGCATTTTCTTTGTGAAGGCTAACCTACATCTCCTTGCCATGGCTCAAACCTTTTGTCCTACCCACTGAGGACAGAGAAAGCACGTATGTCCTCGTTTGGGGGCATTGGCTTTTTCCCTCAGCTCCAGCTTCTCACCAGAGCCACGCTCCGCATTCACGGTCCTGCTAGGAATGCAGCATGTGATCAAACGAGAACTGTGCCCACGATACAAGATGGTGGCATGAAAGGAGGAGCAAATCAAGATTTGGAAGGCATCCTTGATGATTGCATTGCCTGGCTAGGTCTTTGCTGCCCACCACGATGATGTTCTTTTAACATCATTCTTCGTAAGTCTGTTTACATACACGCATATTTTTCTCTTTAAGTCTGTTTATGTCCATGCGTATTTTAGTAAGCCCCACGCAAGTCCAGAAACTGATGCAATAGGTATCACTTCAGCAGCCAAACAGCACAGATCTGGTGACAGCCCTTCCCAAAAACGTGACCAGAGTATTGTTCGAAGTTCTAAGACTTACTCTTTGATGCTTCAAGCACATACTTCCTCTAATGCTCTTAAACAAACATCCAATTAAATTTATCAGCCACTGACATTCACATGTTCGATGTTGATTAGGACCTCTGCATTAAATTAAAATTTATGTCCGAGCTATTCTACCATGTGGCTGGCTACAAAGTAACTGCCCAGGAGCAATTGTGCTCTTCTAATCCTACGCCATTTTCTCAGTACAGAGCTGAAGGTGGTGGGAGGCTCTCCCTGGGCATAGCCTTTACTGCTCACATTAGCAAAGTTCCCAGGAAAGGAGTAGAATAATACTTATAACTGACAGGAAAAAAACCCCAAAACTCTACTCATTGGATCTCAGTGCATCTGGAACTGTCCGATGCAGCTCCAGAGATGCTCTGAACATGTCCAGCCAGCAGGATGCCCTTCTGGTGAGAGCTTAAGAGTTCAGTAGGAAAACCAGTTATTCAAGGTGAATTTTACGAATGCCGGATAGTAAGGAACAGCTTGCAAAATCGGTCTTTAAATCAGCTGCCCCAAGGCTCCCTGCCACTACTGTATGTTTCTTCAGCTGCAGAGTGAAATAGCAACAAGTTTCCCTCTGTGAGTCTATGCTCAGTGGAGAACTTGATGTTGATTGCTTCATCCTGTCCGAGATGAGGCTCACTGTGAGGGCTAGACTTCTGCCTGGAGAGCCGTGCTTATTTGTAAGAGGGTGTACTTTCAGCTTGTTGACAGCACCTATGAGGCAGGAGTGTATATATGTTAAGGATGGGCGGGGATAACTATTTTAGAATGTCTAACAGTATAGAAAGAAATAATTCATGTTGTTCACAGTGCTCAAATGAAGTCACGTGTGGCTTAAAAAATAAAACAAACAAAACTCCCAGAGGTTGTGTGTACACTGTATTCAGTCTTCGTAGGTATTTATGTTCTGTGATACAGCTTCAAAAGCTTGCAGTAGTAATTTCATTGTCCCAGAGTTGTACCAAACACTTAACTCATCAGCACATACCTCAGCAAGAACCTTTCTACTTCTACATCATCCTCATCCCACACATGCAAACCACACATGCAAAATAGCCGATGTTCCAGATTCCTTCAGTTAGAAGAGTGGACAGTATTCAAATTTTATCAGTACAGATTAATTCTTTTAATAATAAAGCGTCAGAGGGTACAAACTGTAACGGGAAAGAAGGAATTGCCTTTTAACAATGTATATTGCAAACTTTTCAAATTATCTGAAACAATCCACTTCATTGCTGCTCATAAAAAAACTTCAGCAATTCACACCTAGGGGTGTTTACAACAGAAAACTAGACAAGTAGTTTTGACAATTCAGTGCTGAGAAGCTAAAGAAAGAAAAGGAAAAAAGTACCACCTGTCCATCCCTGCTCCTAACCTTGTTATTGATACCCATTGTCCATCTTGTAAGTGCTCCAGGAAGAGGCAGAGGGAATCACAAAGGAAAATTTAAGCTCATTACTGGAAAAATTTGCAGTGAAGCACTCTATAGAGTGGTGTCTCTGAACAGCTAGTAAGAGTACAACCAGCTGGATCATTCAGGAGTGGATTGGCCAAAACACCAAAGCATGCAAACCCCCATGGGCTCAGTCTTTTACAGACAAGTCAAAATGAACCAACTCAAAGGCTTTCTCTCTCTTTAGTTATTATTCCTGGGACAGTGGGAACAGAAAACTGCCCAATTCTAAAGGTGCAGGGACTTTTGTGAATGTGCTCCAGCACTGAAATCAGTCCATCGTTGTTCCTGAGAAAAAACATTTCCTGTTTTTGCAGCAGGAAGCCAGGGTCTCAGCGTGATCTTCCACTGGGGATAATGTCAGTTTTCTCCCCCGCTAGCTTGTCCTGTGATCTTGTCATTCAGCTGCCAGGGCCATCCGGCAGGCTCAGGTAATCATCAAAACAACCCCAAAACTACAAGCTTTCCACAGTCACCGACTGTGGAAAACAGCTAATAAAACACAGCTGATGTTATGTGGGTCTGGAGCTTTGCTCACAGTGGTTGTAGAGCTCAGCCTTTCAAGCCCAATGCCTATTTTAATGCTCCCACATGCTATGCTCTGCCCAGCCCTCCCCTCATTGAGGCGAGACCAAAACTACCTCCATAGTTGTAGCTTGTCAGTGCTGCCAATACCATGTATCCACTTTAAAAGTCAAGTCCAGCACACTGTGGATACCCTGTGTTTCTAAAATAAACTGTTTTTTTCCAGTTTCCTTTGCTCATAGCTAAACTTGAGAGCAGCTGCTCTGACATAACAAGGGAAGGCTCCCGGACTTCAGGACGTAGTACCAGGTACAAACAAGAAATAAAGAATTTCCTTTGGTCCCACTGATACAAAGTTGATGGTGGGGATTCTGTTCCCCAGGTGKTGCTCAAAAACTTTTGCCCATTCATTCTGCTTCAGTGACCCCTGGTTTAAGTATTAGCTCTCAGCAATACTGGATTAGTGAACAGACATGAAAACCAACTGTATTTGAAAACCCCATTTCAAATACTCCTTCTTTGAATTTCTTCCCTTTGATGCTGATATTTCTGCTGTCTCCAGTGTTACCTACAGAATCCACTGGCAGCAGAGGGCTGAAAGTCAGCTCAACAGATGCTGCAAATGCCACTGCTCCCACTGAGCTCATCTGAGAGACTGGTGGCTCTGATGAAGTGCACTGAGACTGGGAACAGTGCAGAAGAAAATTATGCTTCGTTCTGGAATTAGTATAGGAAGGCATACTGTTCACCCAAGCTTTCTCCAAGGCTGTGATTAATGTACAGAGATGAAATCCACTAGTCTTTAGCAGTCACCAGCCTCTCTACAAGAACATATCCGTCTCAATTTCTGCTTCCCATGGGCAAAGGCCGCTTCACAGTCCACTTATTAGAGAGTAGAACAAACATCTTCATGCTTTTTCCTTGGGTTGCCCCCCATAACTAGGCCCAGCTCTATAGAGCCAACATGCATCCATCTCGTCCACTTCCTCTGTCTTCTCTGCCACGTGGACTATGCAGTGCTTGGACAGCAGAGTTTATGTGCCTCGAGGTCTCTGCTTCCAGGGCTGCCAGGTCTTGTCACCCTTGTGTCTTTGTGCTTCCTTTAGATCACTTTCTCACTGGTTTTGTTAACTTCAAGTTTTTTGGGTCATGGATCATTTCTTCTGAGGCTGAACAGCTTCTTCAGGTCCTGCTGGTTCTGGCACTTGAAATCATAAGCCACTTCGATATCTGTGATGGCAATGTGGTGCTGACACTGGACAGCTTGGATTCTGACCAGAACATCAGCCTGGCCTCCCAAATCTAATTTCAAACCTCCAGTCACAGAGTTCTGACTTCAGATTTTGATCCAGACCTTTTTTTCCCCCTCTTTGAGAGACTCTTGAACAAGTGTTATAAAGACTAGACTTGTGATTCAGAAATGGTTTGGTAATAACTCTGACCCCTTTCTAAGTAACATCTTATTCTACTGCTAAAAAGTACTTTTAAAACTTGTGGAAATACCTCCTTTAACACATTTTTAGTGAAATAACTAAATAAAGCACTAGGCATTAATTTAAAAAAATAGTTATAAATGTTTTAAACAGTTTAAAACATTCTTGGTCATTTTCATATAGCAACTGCTGTTCATGCAGCACCATTTAATTTCAGCCATATATTTATAATCACTAAAGATTTTTCCCAAATATGTAATTTTCTCCATCATCAAAATATCATTGCAAGCAACACCTCATGGGATACATAGTAAAGACAGCAAACCTGCTTGATTAGAGTTGCAGGCTGTGAGCTAAGCAACACTGAGCAAAATTAGAGGTCACCTGTGATTCCACAGCATTAACCCTGTGCCTGCAATTAATACAGGTAGAGGCTGATTTTGAAAAGTCCACCATTTTCATAGCCCCAGCACATCATGCACAAGCGGTCTGATGCCTCCAAACCAGAACTGGGCGCAAGGAAAGAGTGCATCAGCATGGATGCCCAGAAATTGCGTCAAAGACTTTCAAAAGCTGAAATACTATCAGTGCAAAAAGCAGGAACGAGAGAAAAAGAAAGTCAGTGGAAGGAAGGAAAGGGAGGGGGAAATGTCCTTTGACAACAGACAGAGGATGATGTTTTTGGCACAGCCAATATGCTAAAGGAACGAGAACAATGGACAGCCACTGGAGGCCTGTGAGCAGTTCATGACATCTATTAAATGCAAAACACACAGTCCCACTTTGACTATTTCCTTTATGATTACTGTGTAATGGGGAGAGAGGGAGTTGAGCTGATAAGTGGTGAAGAGACTACATGAAAAATTACAGATTTCATTGACAGCTGAGAAATGAAAATGCTTTCAAGATGGGACCCCAATTGCTGATGGGCACCTGGTGGCTCTGCTGGATTGAATGGATCTCTAGATGTCTTCACCTCTGATACATGCACTTCTGTGAAGCAAGAAAATATTCAAGCCTGAGAGCTCTTGTTCAATGCTCAAGTTTATTCACTCAAAAGTTTTCGTAAATGAAAATCATGTTGGCACACTCAGGTCATGCACTATGAAAAAAGTTTCCTTGAAAGGAAAAACTTTCCACTTTTCTAAAAAGGAATTTGTCTAGAAGTCCTGAACACAATGAAGTAGGAAGGATTAAGCCAAGAGGTTGCAAACAGGAAAAATCCTTGTTTGACCATATGAATAGATATGCACGATTTCATTCTCAGGAGATCTCACTTTATTTCTTTCTAAATTGCAAATGTGCAGAACTGAAATGCTGGGGTTTCTATTTCAGGCTGTTAAGCATATTGGGTTCCGAGAGCAATTAAAACATGACTAACACATTTGTCCTCTTCTTCCTTTGCTCGTTTGTATTGCTATGGTTTATTTTTTCCAATTTACCTATTTTTCAAGGTGGTTCTTTAATTCTTTCTGGGGTGTGCCTTGCATTTGCTTTTGTTGCCTTGTTCCCAGGAGCATATGGGTAAGGAGCCTAGCTCTGCATGCTGAGGTTTAAAGAGATTAAATGAGGCTGGAGAGAGCCTGGCTCTGTTGTACTCGTCAACAGTTCACATCCTGGCTGGTAAAGGCTGACAGAAATTTTTTTCCAGTTTCTTCTTGGACCACAAGACTTTCTTTAGCAAACTTCATTACTTGGCTCTGGTATAGTCATTTTTCAAACTGGGTCTGTGAATGTCTAAACCTAAATAAACAGGAAACAATTCTAGTCTTGGACAATTCAGGGACTGTCAACTGCTGTGAACTCAGACAGTGGAAGCAGAAATTTTGGGTGTTTGAGAAAGGGGGAAACTTTTGTTCATTTTCCCTTGTGCTAGACTGACAAATGAAGACTATCCATCTGCTGGAGTGGGTGGGGAAACTCCCAACATCTGGATTTTTGCCAGTGGCCCTTACATAAATTAGGTATTCCTGCTTAGGTGCATCTTGAAATCCAAGTACAAGACTACAGAAGGAGTGGAAAATAAGCCCCTGAATTCAGAAGTGTAGCTGATCATATATTTGAGTCAGGTTGGAGCCTTTGTCAGGTAATGGGATTCCACAAACCATGAATCACTCCAGCTTGACTTAAAAACATCTAGTGCACACTATTTAATCGTGCCACTCCAAGACTGATGATGTTTCGTACGATCACATCTCCTGCTGAGTCTCTCCCTGCACCCCCTTGTACTGTGTGTACATTCATCAGCATTTGCTAGAACAAGACTTCTGGGAATAGAAACTGGAAGACATCCAGATATTTCAAGCTTGCAGGCTCTTTGCATCATGTCCTCTGCAAAACAGGCTTCCTTTATGAGGATGGAATAGGCAGTCCATTGATGCCTGTGTTAACAGGACAGAAGATCACCATGCAGCAGGCTTCACAACAGCAGGGAGTCCTGACAACTGCAGCAATTTGCAGGAGATGCTACAGACCTCTGAAGCGCTCTCCCCCGCTGAGACCATGGGCACCCATCCCTGTTTCCTACTTGCTCAGTCTGGGCCACATGTGGTCTCAGTGTCAGCAAGCTCCAAGGTGCAGCACCCAGATCCGCATCCCACCACAGCTCCCTGCTCCTGCACAGTTTGGTGGAACCAGGTTCTGCACAAGGAGAGCTCAGTACACCCACTGATTGGAAAACAGCCCCTTTTGCCAATAGCAATGCCAGAGGCAGCAGTTTGCTACACAAAGGGCAAGTGAAAAGAGTGGAAAACTCTTGTCGTATCTCTCAGGTGGCTGAAGACCATTCATTTTGAACATGGTGACTCTGGAGAGGGGCTCTGCGTAGCTGTGTGCTTGCCTGGAGAGTACCAGAATGTGCCAAATATGTAGAGCTGATGTGAAATGCGCTGTAAGATGTGATGCAGACATTTAAGTCACCTGGCTAAAAGAACAGGCCCTGCATCCACAGGTGAGCATTGATGGCAACGGCCGGGATTTCAGGAGCTTCAAGGAGTGTGCCGAACTCCTTAAATCGGTGATCTCCGCGAAAAAGTAGAGGGCGTAAAAACCGACCTTCAAAGCACTGTTTGAGGCACAGCACTCTGGATACTGTTGTTCTGAGAGGTAAAAAGGTAACTCTTGAGAGTTCAGCTACAGAAACTTATAAATAATAGCCACCCACCTGCACAAAGTTGAACAAGTTACTCGTATCAGCATGGGACATGTAATAATGTTTGGGGTTTGCCTTGCACGGTGTCAGAATCATAGCCAAGGTTAATCTGGGGCACAATTATTGCTAATTATTTTCCACCCACAAGAAGGACCGGAAGGAGGATCTGGGGAACTACAGGCCTGTCAGCCTGACCTCGGTGCCCAAACTTGCGGATGTAAATGTTTATTTCTTAACAAAAACAAGAGGAAAATAACTTAGAAATTCTGGTTTTATATTGGCTTAACTTGATTTCCTAAAGGTTAAGCAATTTATAGAAGCTTTTTGAAATAAGCAATTAAGTATTAAAATACATTCTAAATGTAAGTGTTTCAAGATCTTTTTGATTCAGCTCAGCTATTGACTGAATTTGACCCAGGATACCAAATAACGGTGTTCTAAATTTTTCAGTTAGTCTGTAGCCCATCAGAAATGCCCTGTTCCTTTCCAATTAGGAGTTGGTCCGGCAAGAATAACAGGTTCTGATTGAAACTAGACTGCACTTAATCATATTGTGCATCTGAACTTGAGTTTCCTTTAGATGCTGAATCTAAATTTAAAAAAAGTCTTCCAGGCATGATTGCTAGATAACCAGTCTTCTAGAAGAGGAGCATACATTCACACTGAGCTAGAAAGAAAACCTTGCAGAACTAAACAGAGAGCATCAGTTAGAGGACACCAAGCAAATTATCAGCATTACAGTTTCCCTAAGCAAGGGGGATGTGTTGTCACATTATCCAGCTCCTTTTCAACCTCCAATGATTAGGTACTCCTTCAGTTAATTTCAATATGCTTATTATACTTCTAAAATCAGAGGAAGGGTCCAAACAGGTGGAGATGCCGTAAGTAGACGCACATGAATGCCCTGACCACGGAGATTGGTGCCATGCAGACTCTCATCTTGGTAGATGAACCACCAAAGGAAGGACAAACCTCAGAGAAGCCAAGTTATGGATACAAACCCTTTGGAAAGTGGGTATTATCAACCCCTCAGTCCACAGCATGTATTTCTAGTTTCTTATACCGCTTGCCAAAGATCACCAGAAGACCAAAAAAGTAACACACAGTCATCTGTCTGCAGATGAAGGATGACTTTGTCCCTTTTTTTAGGAGATTCACACTGGTTACACTTATTCAGCATAAGATCTGCGCGGGGTGTGGGTAGGGGAACTTAGAGCACAGCTCACCAAGTAAATCCCAGCAGCATTTCTGACTCAGACAGTTGCTGTCCCCACCTCCTGCCTGTACAAGGAGCCACCACCAAGGARTCCCTGAGCTGTGCAGGGGAGGTGGCAGTGCTAGGCTAGGGGCACTGCCCAGATCAGCTGCAGCACAAGCGGCATGAGGTCAGGCCAAAGTATGGCCAGGTCCTCTTCTGCAGAGGAGCATTCAACAGGCTCATGGCTCCAGGTGCATGAACGCAATGCAAGGAGTTAGCATACCGTGACTGTTTATTTTTTTCTCCAAATCTGTCCCCACTTGTTTTACCCACAGACTGTGAGGAACAGTTTTTAGACCTTCCTGCATTATCCCATTCCCCACATCCCACAGCTCATCTGGTTTCCTACAGCAGAACTGTGAAAGTTCCAGAGGGCAGGAGATGACCCAAAGGAACACATGTTCTCATCATTCTTTGCAGCTAAGCAAATTTGCTCAACACTTGTGTGTGTTATTCAAGCGGCTGCATTGAACATGGAGCACCAGATTCAGGAGGCACCATGAGCAGAATATTTGTACCCTACTCCTCACTAAAATGAAACTGAAGAAAGGAGGTAGAGTTGCCAAAAAATAGTCTAGTTAGACACAAGCATTTGACAATTAGAGTTTAACAAAAAAAAGCAAAGCAAACAGAAAAATTCCCAATACATACATTGTTTGGGAAATATTTTGAATTCAAATGGAGAAGGCTGCAGCAATAACAATGGGCTATGGGGAGCAGCACAAATGCTGTGTTTAACTCTGTGTCTCCTGAACAGTCCCAGGCTCCCAAAGAGCAGTGTAATCTTCAGCACTGGGACTTGACACCAGGAAACACAAATCCTGATAACAACCCATGATGAAGATATCATAACCTTGCTGGAAATGTTCCTTAAGCTCCTTGCCAAGGAAAATGGTGGAGCACAAGCTATTTAGCTGCAATAGCTACCTACCCACTTTATTAGTGTGCACTGAATTTGTTTCTTTTAAATGTCTCTCGGGGGAACAAAGAGCGGAAACGGGCATTACACTTGTTGCATATTTACCGCTGAACTCATTCAGCTCCGTTACAAGTGGGGGAAGATTTCAAAGCCTTTGCTCACAAGTTGGAAAGCTTACTCAGAAGACTATTCATAGATACAAGCTAGGTCAGCATTTCCTAACTTTTTTTTTTCTTTTAAGTGAAAGAATTTTTTAAGGATCTGAAAAAAGTCTTGCATAGCCAGATCACATACTCTTCAGTAACAACCACATAAAAGTTAGGTTAACCTTAGAGTTCATTTATTGATTTTGTTCCACTCCAATACCTCAATTAAATTTGTTTGCTTACATGACTAATGATACATATGAGCGTCTGGTCTTGATTTTTACCTCCTCTTCACTTGGATATTCATCTGCTGATATATTACAAACCACAAGTGAAGGACTGCACTAAAAGACATTCTCTCTGCCAACTGGATAAGCCTGGTTCCACAGAATAAACCAAAATTTAACAGCTGCAATGCTCAGTGTGCATTTTCCACAGAGTATTGATGAATTGCTGAAACAAGCATTGGGAAGGTCTGAACTTTTGCATTTTACCATTAACTCTTTATTGCTACTGAAAATCCTGGCTCTGGGTTATACAGGTCTGACCCCTGTTTACCCCATCTTCTGGACCTTCAGAATAGTTAGACTCATCCAGTCTGCAAAACGACCTCAGCTTGGGCTTATCAGGCATAAACTATATGTTCAAATGCAGCAATGCTTTTAAAACCTCATAAGGTGATGGGGTTCAGAATTGCATTGCAAGAAAATTAACAGTCAAGCTTCTGCAATATCAGACCAGAGTCAGTTTAGGAGCAAAACAGATGTAACTAAAAGCCTGATACTCTAAAAATACTGATACTCTCTATTTTAAAGTCGGTTTAATCCTCTTGGCACCTTCCTCTTGGATATGACACTGAAGTTACAGGGACAACCTCTTGGCTCTTACTCAGAGGGCTTTTATCTGTACTCTAGTAACCCTCCACGGAGGAGTAGCCCTGGGAGGCATCAGTGCCTGCATTGCTTACATAAGTTTTTGTCCCACTGGGACCTTCAGACACATATCACACCTTCAGACATCTGTGTAGTTCAGGTAATTAAACAGGGACATTGTGAACACGTATTTAAATTTTAAATAAAGAAGGAAAACAGAACAATTGAAAAAGCAGCAGCTAATTTCAACATGAACAACTGTTAATTCCTGTGTTTCTTTTATGGCCTGAGCCTGTTCTAAATGCTGATAGTTAGACCTGTTAAAAAGCAACCCTAGGCTCTCAGAAACTAGGGAAAGGGTAAATACATATAGGGGCAAGAAGAAGAAAATAAGATCTTTCTTAAATAAGATCTTATCTATCAGTAAACAATAGCAGATTGACTATGCAGAGCACTTCATTCTAATATTTGTGTCATCAGAAAAGCAAAATCCAGGAATAAACCCCAAGAGAATATGAAAGCATGTGTTCATGTTTCCAGATTTACTGTTGCTGGACTTTCCCCTCACCAAGAGTAAACAGAGCCACAGAAAGACAGAGAACAGGAGGTGACTAATAGCCATAACGTGAGCGTCCCTGGGGCTGCCTGAAATTCTTTCAGAAAGTAAAAGAAGAGCTCCATAGCACTCCTGCCAAACTTCCCCCTTTTTTTTTTTCTGGACATTTTCAAGCTAAGAGGTTGGAAAATTTTCAAATATTGTTTACAGCTTTGGAGAAGTCATATTATTAGCAAATAGAGAAGAGGAAGAAAAAAATAATGCATTTGGTTTTGTCTGTTTTTTTGAAAGCATCACCCTTTCCCTAACCCATAGCTCCTCCCCTTCACTTCAGAGATAGCATTTCTAGTGCTCCATGTTTTACTCAAAGGCAAAAAGCAACCATCTTCTGTGGTGTGGCACATGTACAGTGCTGCAGCAGGGTTATGTACCTCTGTGCACAGGCAGCTGCCAGCATGGTTGGCCTTGTCTCCCCCTCAGAGCAGCCCTGAGAGGCACTGATAAGGCATTTTCCTTCTCCAGCAGTGACTATCAGCATCCATAAAGCAAAAGAACCACCACAGTTGTTGAATAAAACGTTTGGAAAACAGAGCTAGAGGGGTTCATTTCTCCTCCCCCCCTCACTCCCAAGCAGGATAAAAAAAGCACCTGACTTGATGGAACAAAGCCAGATTTTCTGGTCCTATTGTTTTCTACTGCTGAACAATGACCGTTTATACTACAGATAAAAAGCAAACTCTGCAGTGAAACAGACGAGACTCGGGAGGAACAGCACAGGCAGACTTGGAAGGAGTCCATGGAGGAAAGTCCCCCAAAAATGTCCTGTGACAAACCCACAGTTGGGTTTTGGAGACAACTTCTTGCTGGACAAGTGGTCTACTTCCTTCCAGAAAGCTGAAGTAGGTGGGTACAAGCAGAAATAAACACAAAAGCCCCAAAATAAGGACAAAAATGTAAAAAAAACCCAAACATGTTTAACACAAATAAAACTAGCTTTTTAGTCAGAAGTGGGATTCCCCAGTTCCTGTTAAAAGCCAAAGTTTTAGGTAACTGGGAAAACCAGATTAAAGCAAAATTGTTATTTATAAAGACTAAAAAGGTAAAGCAAGCCAAAGTGCTCTTCATTCTCTCTGAGTCAATTTAAGGGGACAAGGTATACCACAGCATGTGTTATATGCTGAATCAGCATTTTCATTTGTATATTAAAGGTGAGCAGGGCTATTTTAAAGGCAGAGGGAAGCCACCCACAGCGGGATATTGCTGAAAAATGCACAATGCTGAAAGCAATACTTTGTACTGGAGGAGCAGGAGTACACCCCCAGCCCTTGCCACCACCACCTTGAAAAGGACCAGAATTCTTTAAAGTGCTTTAGAAACTTCCTTCTTCTCACTAGTAGATTTGGACATTTCCTAAATATTTGCTTGAAGATAATTGCTAGAAGCCCTGTTAGTGTGAACCAGGTATCTGTGAGTAGCCAGCTCCCTTCTCTGGAGCACAGCAGCCTGTCCTACCAGGGCTGGTGGTTGGCCACCTTCTCCACAGGAAGGATAAGCAGTAATTAGAGACAGAAATTTTGAAGGGTAAACCCAGTATGCAAGAGAGGGACTAGAAAGCAGRCTTTGCTCCCTACGCCTTTTAACTAGTTTTGTCTTGAACAGAGGGCACTGAACTCTAATTTTCCCCAGCAAGGGGGAATAGAGAGGGTCTGCGATGCTCTGAAATCTGTTGAAAATTCGGTAAGAAATTTCAGAAAAAGTAGGAAAGACATCTTTGCAACCAAAGGAAAGCCTCTGAATGGCTTGCAGAAGCCAATACTTCTAGCACTAAAGGTTTCCATCCAGGTCAGACATCATTTACGTTGCTCATTCATGCTATAACTTAATGGAGAAGAAAGGCAATTTTCTCAGATAACCCCTCCCCAAACACTTTATCCCATTTCCCCTTTACAGAAGATGACTTTGCAGTATCAAAACTGCCTATCCAGCAGTGCTGTGCAGGTCAGGGGGGTGCCACCACGGGTCTGCAGAAAATGGCTCTTTTCCCCAGCCGCTTTGATGCCATCCTTTGCACCTTGTCCTACAGAAAGGCTTTCCAAACCCCCACCCTTCTGCCATAGTGCTGAATGGCATTTCTGTGGTACTGCTACACTGTATGGGATCTACCCCCACCTTCTTCACTCCCCTCAGCTGCTGTGAACACGTCAGAGAGTCAAAAAAAGGGAACAGCAGCTGACAAATTCACTGGCCAGAGATGAACTGAGACTTCTCCAGGCCAGTGGCAAGTGATGGGAAACGTGACAGATACAGAGCCATAAGCAGGTAACACTTGTGTAGTAGGATCATTGTGTTGGATTCTGTGAATTTGTACTGCTGTGATTGCCAAATGGCACACATGCACAATTTAACACTGCCCCCTTCCCTCTTTTTCAGCTTTTCTTCACCGTTCCATTTTTTAAGCAAGGCAGAGCTGTGTCCCAGCCCAAGAGCAGAAGCCATGTCGGGATTGTAGGTGGAACAACCCTCCCCAGGTCAGGTCCCCCTCACTCATTTGGTCACTAATCCTAAAACGAGCAACAGTGTGTTAATTCTCTCCCCACAGCCCCCTGCTGTTTCTGCTACTTTATTATCCTTACAAAGCTATACAGAGGGGAAAACAATCTGTTCAGAATAATTTGGGAGTGAAGGATTCAAAAAAAGAAAGAAAATAGTGACACTGTTGTAGACAAGCACACAAAGAAGCCTTTGTGTGCCAGAGCAAGGGAGCCAGCGGAGATATCTCCATCAGTTTACAGTAACAGAGCAAGCTAGGGTGAAATTAGCAACAAACTCATTAGGATGCAATTTAATCACACTGCCCAAAGGCAGGCCCACTAAATAATCTTGCTGGTTTGCCTTCAAACGTCCTTGAGCGTTATTTGATCACTTTACTGGAGGCAGGGTAGCTGTTTCTCCATCACTGTTATGCAATGGGATATCCCCCGTAGTTTGGCTTAGGCAGGTAAGGATTAAAACCCCTTCCCTACCAATCTGCCTAGCACAGCAGACGCAGATAGGGGCAGCTGGTTTACTGCAAATGTCTCTGCGTTGAACCCTTGATAGTCTTACCACAGGCTGGTTCCTCTTCTTCCTCTTTACATGTTTTCCAGCCCCTTGTATCCGGTGCAGACTTTGAGATAAGCCCTCAGGACTGAAGAGCAAAACATAGACAGAGGAGCCAGCCAGCACCCCTCCTACACACACTGCAAGCCCAGGGGTCATCAGATGGGTGAGGCAAATGAAGTCCCACTGAGGTCAAGCCCTGCCCAGCTAAAACGGGAAGTGGAGCGAGTCCTTGACCACAGCTTGTGGGATGGTCAGATGTTTTTAAGCCAGCTGTTGTAGTTCAACCAACTCCTGTCCCTCCTACAAATGAGGTTATAAATACCCATTTTGTCAGCTGTGCCGTAGACTCAAGTTCCTCAGTTAGTTGAGAGAAAAATCCAACAGTGTGTGAACAAGTCAGTGAACTGTAACCAGGCCTTTAGTGTTATCTGTCTTTTATAGACTGGTGCTCAGCGAGAAAGAGCTCGACTTCCTCCAGGGCAACCAAGGCATGTCACAGAGCCAAGTTGCCAAAGTTAAGACTGCCTGGCCTCATTTTGCTGGGAAAATGACAGCATTAGCATTTGACACATGTGTGTCAGCACCCTACACTACATGTCAACACTTATTTTTTATAGACCCATATGGCAATGGATATCAGAGGCCAAATATAGAAAGTTTTCCTAAGGCTAGCTCTACACTTACCTGAGATTCATTACACTAATGACCCTGTTCTCATATTAGTCAGTGTAATCTGTGAAGCATTCAAAATAAAGCCTTCAAGTGCCCTGGAAATCAAGATATATGATTAAGGCCAGATAAGGGCAGAAGCTTTTCAGTGATCTTCTGCCACTGTTGTATTCAGAGTTCAGCCAGCCTATTAGGTTACTCTAATTAAAACATTTCTGCTGTCTTTCCTAGCAAAGCTTATGCATTTGAAATTGTGCATAAAGGCTTTAAGGGTGCACTTTGAAAGCCCTGCAAAAGGTAGTGGAAAGGGGAGATTGCTGTTCTTGCAGACCAGTGCTAGTCAGACTCTTCATTAGAAATGGGAGCAATCAGCTAGAAAATGAAACAGACCGTGATGCAAGATGTCAAGGTACACTCTGGAAAGACATTCTTCACTGAGACCTCAGGATTTGCTGGAAGTTTCTTGCTATTGCCAGGGGATCAGCAAGCCCTCAGCACAACTCCCCATGCTGGGGAAATTGCCACTGGCAAAATTCAGGTGTTTCATCCATTATTCAGCAGCTGCTGCCACCTCTCATTCACATATATCACCTGGGCATAAATAAGTAAAATATCATACCTACAAACCAATGTCAGAGGAGAACATTAAAAGCTAACGAGCAAGCAGGCTTCTTGCATTTGCTTGTACTACAGTCTGACACTGACCATTTCACCAGCAACTCATGCTGAGATCCAGATCTTGTACCATTTTTACTCAGTTACACACCAGAGAAGCTTTTTCACCTTCTTTTTCAGTGACAATTATCTTCTTTTTATCTGGAAAAATGTTCCACACCAACCTATTCCAATAAATAATGTAGGAATTCTAATATAGGCCTTAAATAATTTCCATTAAAAGTGTTTGTGTGGAGTATGGCATGTTCCAACCTCTCACTACTGCTTGCAAGGATCCTCATAACTCAGCTGTAGCATTACTTATTTTCTCAAGACCAAGTTAACAAAAAAGAATCTAATCTTTTCAGTGTTGCCACACATTCAAGGGAGATTTCTGCACCCCTAGGCTTTCTGTGGAGCCTGGAGTTCAAGCTAGGGTAAGTCCTGAAGTAGTAGATCCTGCTCGAGATCCTGCCTCATTAACCAAGGCAATAATCACCACTAGACTTCACGATCCTTATTCCTGACCTGCCTCCGGGACCACTGCACTGGGCAGGTTAGACCACTCTGCATTCTCACATTGCCAGCTGATCCTGGGACAGGCTTCTGGATGCTACCTTATTCTGGAGAAAGATATTGCAGAATGCTAACAACATATGCAGTTTGGTACATAGAAACCATGAACTTTGCATTCTCCCGCTTCTCAGAATCAGTAGCTCTCTGAGTCCTGCTACAAAGCTGCTGAACCAGTGTGGCCAAGCCACAGCCAAGATACCTAGAGCTCTTACATTAAACACAAAAGCAAACCTAAACAAAACAAAAACACACACGCAGAGGTTTAATTATACACAACCACATTCAAATGGCACCATATTTGATCAAACTAGAAACTAAACCTTAAGGGAAAAAAACCAAACAAACATACTTTTCTTTCCACCAGGAGTCAAGACTGTCACTTGGCCACACAGTATTACAAAGAAAAGAAAAAGAAGTAAGAAGTGGTCAGGAGGACTCAAACCAGCTGTCCTTCTTTATCAGCAAATTGTGTAAGTAATTGCAAAGGAATTCATGTAACAAGGGCTTTTGGAAAAGAAATCTAGAAAAAAAGTAAATTATAACTACTATTGGTTGGCCTTTGGACATCTCAAAACTTAATGATGTGTTTTGGTTTGTTCATGAAGAAAGTAGCATATGTAAGATCTACTTGGAGATTCGTTTCTCATAGACCCTAATAGAGTGTTAGATATTCAACCATTCTTAGGGTGCTGCTGACAATGTCAAGTGCACAAAGATTTTTACCACCTGCTCTGCCTGTATCTCTTCAAGGTACTTCAGGAAATTAAAACATCTCTGAGTTTCACACAAAAGCAAGAGGTTTCTAAGGCAGCACAATAAAATGCTGATATTTCAGAACTTACTGGTTCAGCAAAACTGATCCAGGTACTTAAAAGCTCATTATAACCTAAGGAAGTCAAGAAGAGCCTTTGCTCAAACTGTAAAGCCAGACTCTCTTATCTAATTTTCAGCTTACTGTAAGGCAATAGAGATTTTTAAGAAGTGGTTTATAGCTAGTCTCTACACTTAGGCACATTTGTATCAAGAAAAAGTAATTTCAAACTTGGCAGCATGTGCAAGTATATCTGAGGACCTCTACTTCCCAGTAGTGCTAACAATCTGGATAGTGCATTCTTCAAAAACAGGAGTAGACTTAAAACGTCTTCCTTATGGAAACAGGGCGTGTTTCTGGATGTTCACCTTAGCTGCTTTCCGTTAGCATTTTCCTCCTAAACCAAGAAATTCCTTTTGATTTATTTGATTGAGGGTGTCTTTACTATCATGTAAGTTGACTTCAGCCAAGTATTATAGAGGATGTCATTACTTCTTAGACTTCTGATCATCTGTGAGTATTCTGAACACACTGACTCGGCAGAGGACTCTGGACTCAGAAATTTGCTGCTAATCGTACAAGAGAAGAAGATCTCTTAATCAAATCTAATGAAAGTTTACCCGCAGATCAGTAGAGCCCTGGAGAAGGCACAGCTTGTGTCTGCCTAGCACCCATCTCGCCTTCCCTCCATCCATCAGGCTCTAACTAAGCAGGAAGTTCAGTCCACTGATCAAGTCAAAACTCTTTCCAAACACGAAGTCTACGGTAAGACATCACAAGCACGGCATCCATCAGTGTGAGATCCTGCAGCAGGGGCTTTTCTCCCCAGCCAAGGGGCCTGCCTGATAAAGGACAACCACAATCAGCAAACACTTAGCTGGTGAGGCATCACCAGGCATCGGATCAGGGGCACTTCTAACCTGGCTTCACCCAACTGCTCCTTCAGCTTTTCTTGATCTCTCATACTTAGCGCATTTACCTCCTCTTTAGAGCTCTTCCAGTAGTGAATGGTTCTCTCTCATTCCTGCCTTACACCTGCTTTCAAAAGCCCCGTGCTTGAGGGTCCTGACTCTTCTCTCAACAGCTTCCTTCCCAAGCTGTGCAAGACTCATAGACCACCGCCAAGCCCTTTTATACATCCCCTTCTCTACCCCATAGATTCTTCTTTAGCCTATTCACAGACAGCACGGTCTGATCTGAGTCTGCTGCACACACAAAAGAGATTCAGCCTGGAATCCACTCTTCTCCTTGGAAGTTTACGGTCCAAGCCACAGGCAAAAGACAAAACGGCTCTTGACGCAGATGCTTGTACATAAATACAGCAGTAAAGCTCATAGAGATACATGGCACCACAAAAACACTCCATCCCAGCTCCTAGCTTTCACTGAGCTTTTGCATAACATTTCCACTCCCTGCTAAGAATGGATGAAGTCCTGGTTGATCAGTTCTGCCCAAGTGGGAAAGCCCCAGAAAAGCCAGTAGAATCATACCACAATGAAGTAAGTGCAGGATTTAACCCAATGAACATTTCCATATGCCTTTCTGCTTACCATAACCTGGTGTTTCTAGAACTAGAGGTCGCTCCATGGATTGTACAAAAAAACCCCCAGAAAACAACCGAAACCCAAGAACCCCCAAAAAACCCCAATAACAAAATAATCCCCAAACTGGCTGACTTCTGCTTTGGGAACCCTTTATATAAAGTTGAAGCAGTTAGTCTTCTTTAAGTTACATCAAAAAGAGATAAATCATAACTAAAATTATATGTACTCCCCAGAAGAAAGGACAGAACATGTCAGGGTAAGTAAGGCCATCTCAGAGAGCAAGGTTCAGTGTCTCAGAAATGCCTACTCGCCAGTGAAACACAACAATTCACTGCACAGGCAGATGCATGTCAAGGTCTGCTAAGAGATAATAAAACCAGGCTGGAAATTAGTTCATCCTAAACATCTGTGTATACACCGCAGAGCTTTCACTCATCCTGGGGGGAAATCCGTAGGCTGTTTCTCATTCCAAAAGAATTAGCCATCCTGTTCTTGCAGTGAGTCTGTTCACCTTACCAGGGCACAACCTGCGTAGGAAATGGCATCGATCTGCTCTAGCCACTCAAACTTCTCTGAAGCAGCTCCCGCACAGCTTGACAGGCTCATTTCCCGGGAACATCCACTACATATCTGCTTACCCTCGCACAAGGACAGAGAAACAGCAATATGAAATGTCAGAGCTTGTCAGGGCTTGTCAGCTTGGGAAGGGTTTCACTGTTTCTCTTGGGCACAAATGCTCTGCACCTCACACAGGCTAGTTTTAATGGTGTGAGCATCACTTGGGAGGAGGGGAGACAAGATATTTACCATTGTTATTGTCTTAAGAAAACTTCAAACAGTTGATGCTTTTACAGCTTGACTGTGGGGAAAATATCAGGTTTCTTAGCTTGACAGAAGTCAGAGAGAACAGCTATATTAGCAGGGAACCCACGCAGAAAGACTGGGAGACAGATGCATGCCTTGTTAGCACCACCTTTCCAGGGGTTGCTTGGCTCACTAAGGTGATCCATGTCACCTCATGGCAGCTTAGTCTCCATTTGATTCTGGTTGGCTAAGTTTCCGTAACATCAAACCGCAGCTGGCACTAATTGGCACCTTGGCTGGTCAGAAAAGTGAGTAAAGATGTGAAGAGGCAGGACAGGCACCCCCTGGGAAGTCCAGTCCGCTGGATTTAACTTGACTCTGTGTCTTAGACAACACTTGATAAAAAATGCAGAGACTGCTTGTACTGAGATCATACCAAAGCTTAACTTTTAGAGTATCAGAGAGAAACACCACTGGTATATCCACAATACATGCCCTTTGTCAAGTGTAAGGAAGGTAGCTAATTAGAAAATCAAGAAATTAGATGTACTATGAATTTTTTTTGAGATTACCGAAACAACAAAAGCTACATAGCCAAGGGGAGATACTTGTTTTGAATATAACCTTCAGTTTTACTTTTCTAAGATSTTATTATATGAAGACTAAAGCGATTTGAAAATCAGGATTTAAAGCAGACCACTCTCTCTTATGGCCAGTCAGGACAAGGTAGAGTTACACTACAGAAAATCAGAAAGGAGGATGTATTTTAAGAGGAATTTATCCTGATGTTCAGGAATGCCAAGTAGGAGCCAGAGCTCCATCAAACACCAGCCTCTTGTCTGAAACATGGTCTCTGCATATTGTCAATATGGATCTCTTTCCTAGCTTTCAGACCACATCCTGTATCACTTATTGCTAATTAATCCCTGAGGGGTTTAGATATTTAATATTGCAAAATGAGAAGACGTCTAAGAAGCAAAAAAACTAAAGCAAAGGCACCTAGGCTTTAACGAAAGAATTAATCACAAAGAGCCAGACTGCCTCTGGAAGCAGAGCCCTGCTCAGTGCAGGAGCAAATGGACATCACCTCCARATACATTAGAAATCTCAAGTCCAAGCCTGGAAAGAGCAAAAGCAGCCCAGGAAGTGCTCTTAATTATGACATTAGCCTGAACTCCTTCAAGGATACTGTGGGCAGAGGATCAACCAAGCCCACAGTATTCACTAACTCATGGCAAGAAAGCCAGTGGGAAATGGGTCCAGGACTTTGCCAGAAGTAGTTTCCAGGTTAGCAGGAGATTTACAAGCAGTCACTTGTAACTGAAAACTAATCCATGGTCTCCATGACCTTTATGTTTGATAGAGGTATAAATGTATTGGCAAGTGCTTGTAGAAAAGATGCCACAACGGGATGACTTTACTGGTAGAACTTTCCTCGGTTCTGCTGGCGAAATAGGACAAACTGACAGATAGAGACCACTCCAAGGACTTCTGTCCATATTAAAATGGCACAAAAGAGAAAACCAAAGAGTAACTTTGCCTCTTCGCAAGACGTTATTGCTCTGGCAACAACCCTCCATGTCTTGGAACAGCTTTAAATAGCACAAGTGGGCAAGACTTCAGTGGGAAGTCCAAGTTTGCCTCTGTGGAGAAAGGCAGAAGTTGGCTTTGTAACACCTGAACTGCCCCATGGGCTCTGTCTGGGCTTCTTGAGCAAGGCATGAGAGGATGCAAAGGTATTGCCTTTGTGCTCCGTGTGAAGATACAGTCCCCCTGCCTGGAGCACTGACATGACAACAAGTAGCTCCCATGCTCAGGGCAGCTGCAGTTTCTGAATTCATAAGCCCAAATTCATAGCCAAGATACAGATAGCATCCTTATCTGCTTCTCTGTGGTTTCCTGAAGAAGTACACATTTAAACAGCATTTCAATGATGGCCTGTCATGCCATGGTTTGCCTGAAATTGTCATTATCTCTAAAGCACATGTCACAATGTCAAGATTGAAATAAACACATCAGCATTTTACCCAGTTGACAGAACACACCACCGTCTAAGGAGACAGAAAAAGTAGGTAAGACAGAAAAGTGATCCAGGATGGAGTAGGGGAAACGTAACAGCAGCACACAAAACTTTGGGAATGCTAGGTTTGCCTTGTGTTCCCATTCCCACAGGACGATGTGGAGCAACTTATTTGCAAGGGAAAGGGTGTCCACATGTCTTGCTGTTATTACTTGGAGGTTCTTAACTCCACAAGGTGCATCAGGCCATCTCTGACTACAGCCACTGATAATTGTAGAGCATGAACAGGTACTGCCTGTTGCTCTTAAGCCCTGCAGTGGGCTCTGTCTCCGATCAGTTTCCATCAGCCAAGCCAGTGTCAGATGACATTCTAGGTTTACAGCAGAGATCACCATTCGCCGTGCCAGCTCTAAGAGCCTAATGACAAACTCTGAAGTTGGAAACTGTTTTAATGGGAGTACACAAACACAGGAAGTAGTAAAACTTTTCCAAAATATCCAGTGGGGCACAGCTCTCTCTCTCCTTCCTGTGGATGTTAGCAAATAATAATGGCCACAGTTTAGTTAATAATTACCACGTGCAGCAGGCCACCAGATCACACTGCCCAGGACAAAGATACAGGCTACTTCCACAGTGTCAGGCAGCTGCTCGGTCTGCTGGATTAAGCCTACAGCTAAAGCATCTTAGCTCTACCCATGTCTCATGAATGTGATGCCCTGTGTCAGTTGGTCTATGAATTGTAGCTATGAATAGTTTCACCAAGCCTTGGGGAGGTCCTGAGTACAATGGGGTCCTAGTGTTGTGGGTGAGTTGAGTCACTGGAGTAAGGAACAAAAATGGTAAGGCCACGGGCATGTTGGCTGGTCTCCAGTTATTCTCTGATCAGACAGGCATTTGAAAGTTAATTTGTGAAATAATGTGACTGAAGTCAAACCGTAAATGAAGTTTCTTAAAATATATAAACAAATAAGCATTGATGCTGCTGTTTCTGGGTTTCTAGGGTACACAGAATGTCAAGTGACTGATGATGCATACAGAAAGCCTTTCAACAAAGGAGATCAGTATTTGCTGAAACAGAGCACACTATGGAGTTTCGCTTTTGACAGAGCTGAATGCCGGCGTGTTCAATCTTCCACACTGATGGACCCAGTCAGCTTGGAGAAAAAAAAATTCTGTATCACTCCACACCTTGTATGGTCATTTTTATCAGGGTGAAATAGAAGGATTTTTTTTTTTTTTAATATACGCACTTTGCACAGTTTTAAATGGCTATACAGAAATATAAAATAAAGAGCATCAGCCCTAACAGCAATTGAAAACAAACAAAAAAAAGGAGACAGGGGGAAGACAGATACCTTTCTTTAAAGTGACCATCATTCTTGGATACTGGGTAGGATATTTCAGATTATATACACACTGTGAAGATTTAATTTAATTTGTTTATTTTCTTCCCAGACCAGATCACATTTATTCTTATAAAGTCTAAAAAAACCCAAAAGTGTGATGGAAATGAAGGCTGAGGCAGGGCAGATTAGTAATGAAAACTATGTCAGTGCACAGTGCACCTGATACAGAGTCATAACTTCTCCATCAATTGAGGCAAACTTATCTATAAAAAAAGATTATGTAGAACACAGCTACTAATGCTCAAAGATGTACAAAGGTGTTTAGCCATGTTACAGTTATGAAAACATTTCTCGTTGAGGAGGATTTTGTTTTGGGAACCAAGGACTAGCAGATTGCTATTTTCTTCCCAGCTGTGATGGAGAGACTGTGTGTGACATTGGGTTAGCTGTCATTTCCCCATCTGTGTGATGTTTATTGTAAGTACAATCTCTGTATCACAGCAAGGTCACTTTAATCCTGGAAGTTTCAGCACAAACATAATCTATCATTATTCTTAAACGAAATTATTTACAGCACCTGCAAACTAAACTATTATCTGTATCCACCAGAATTAATATCATACTCTGAGAGATGTCACTGAAAGGAAATCTCGAAGTATGAAAGAAGAAAGCATGGCCTTCCTAAAAATTGCTGTGATGGGAACTGTCTTTTGGATCCTGGATATCTGTGCAGCTGTTTCATCTGCTGCTTTCTCAGTTTGCTGCGATCTGCTGAGAACAATTGACTCTTGTCCTCATTTATGTTCTTTGGGTTAGAAGTTGGAACAAAGAACTAAGGGCAGGGGTAGGTCTGTCCTCTCTGTTTTGATGATTTGAAAACAAAACTGCTCGCTAGCCACAAGGGGCCTGTACTGGCTGCCTGCATTTGCATCCTCATTCCTAAACCCTGAATCACGGTGGGAGCACCGAGATTAGCCAAAGGACTGCATGAGATGACTCATGCAGCATACATACCTGCAGGGGTTTACAGTCATGCACCCCTTTCCCTCACCACTCTTACCCTTGGTGCTTCTGTCTCAGTCCTCCTTCATATTTTTAGCCTTTCGTTGTTATGTCTGGTCTAAGCAGACCGCAAATGCTGGTATTCTACATGTGGTTGTGGGTCGCTGGGCTGCCTCAGCTGTCTCAGCTGTCTCACGACACATGTTAAGAGAAAACTATAAGAACCTTACAGTAGCATAGACCTTTCTTGGCAAGGAAAAACCCTCCCAAACCTGACTAGTGAAGTGTAGTTTGGAGTACTAAACAGCCAAGAATACAAGTCAAATAAAAATACTTGGTATTGCATTAAATGTCCTAGCAGATTTTGCTCCTACTGCCTCACAATGACTGGCAGAGATGTCTATCAGAAGATATTTGAGAGACAGATGCATCAAAACATGAGGGTGACACATGCATAGAGCCTTTTATGATATAAATAGGATGTCATTAAAATTCTTTGTTACATGCAATGATAAACACACCACTTCAGATTATTAACTTTGCAGTACCACCAGTGATATAGGAGAAAAAGCCGGGGCATTTCCATTTAAAACTCAAGATGCTGACAGTGTTCTGTAGCCAGGGATTGTCTTCCATTTCTTGTGGGTTTCATAATTAAAGTAAGAAGAAGATAAAGGACTTTCCTTTGAGGCTTGCAAGCTCCTAATGAGCTTGGTTCTGTGGTGAGAGTTAGTGGAGCCTGATGCCTTTCTTGAACAAACAGTCTCTGTCTGTGCAATGTGTACACAGCTCAGTGAATTTACTGAGGGTGAGCTGGGAGTACCTAATACTGCTTCCCACCCTCTACTACTGACTCGTCAGAAACTGATGTCCACCCTGTCGTGTTAATTTAGGAAGAAGGTCCAGGCCAACAGACTGTTAATAAGGGTATGGTGTCTTTTACTTACTGTAGGGAAGTTAATCCTGCTCTTTGAGATTGTTTAAGAGTAAAAAAACCCCAACCAACCACCAAAACAACAAAACCAAAAATAGACCAGAGGCCCCCACACGCTTGCACCATAGACGGAATGAGGGTGAGCTGTCCAGATGCTCACTTACTTCTTCCCTGACTCCACAGAAATTAGTCTTGATGCCCAATTCATCACCAAGCTCTCTGCCAAGAGGACTGTGAAAGGTGCCAGACAGCACTGATCAGTGTATGATCAGCATCTCATGATCTAAAAGGGATCGTGGCATTTTGTGCTAGCTGAGGCCATGGCAAACTCAGTTTTGGGTGCATAGGCAGTGCAGTAGAGCTCAAGCCTGAAGTGTGGGAGTCAGGCCCACAGAGCTACATTTTGGATCCTCTCATGCACAGCACCGGGTGCAGGGGCAGAGCTAGTCTGGGTCTGGTACACAGGCCAGGCTCAGCTGGAGCCTGCCCTAGGAGCCTGCATATGGTGGGGAAGGTTGGGTTGCTCTTTGCAAACAGATGATTTTGTGCCCATTAAACCACACCTTGTTTACAATTGAACATGGTAGTGAACAGCTGTTCCCGTTACCATCAATATTCAAGATGAAGTTTTGAACCCTATCCATCTGGAGGCCTAAGGGAATGCTATCCGAGATGTACTCTCCAAAGATGCTACAAGTTGTGTGATCTGTGCTCTCACTGCCACTGCCTTGAAATATTTGCTCACCTTTTCTGCCCACACACAGCAGGATCATTTGGGAAGTTTTTCTCTTCCACACCACTGAGTCAAAGCTTTCTTTGAAATACTGTTATCTTTCCAAGAAAACCATGCCAAGGTGTGTGTGTGGCACAACCCACATGATCTCAGCCAGGGGACAGTTGAGTAGTATAGTGTGTACCCTGGCTGCTATTGCTTAGGTGAGGATCTGAAAATCATTTATACTGAATCCATGCCCCAAGCAAGTCTGATAGAGATTAGACATGCTCACACAAACGCATTTCTGTCTGAAGGAGTTGGTGCACACGGTGCAGAATTTATATGCTTCACGGGATAACTAGATCCAGAAGCATCTTTCCAGATGGCACAGATAAGCAATAACTGATCTACCAGAGCCTGCTGAAAATTAGGTACTACATTTGTATGTTTTTAGGAAACTGGAAGCAATGGAATTTAACTATATTGTACTAGCAGTTTGTGTCACTTGGTTGTAAGCATTTTTGGTCTGGCTTTAGGAAGATCTTTGTGTCTTTCCAATAAGAGCAAAAGAAATGGTGCTGTGCTGACACACATTGATCTCCTTGCAAAGCAGATCTATGTGTTAAGTTCCAAAGAGTCAGCGGTGTTTCTCCCCTAGTGCTGCTGTGCAACTCTTCACCTGATTCACTGTGAAACCTCCCAGCCCCTAGGACTGGTTTACACAAAATAGTTCCCACCAGTTTAACTACAATGAGTTATTAAACTATTATTCTGTTAATACTTCAGAAACTCATTTGAGGACACAGTTGTATTAATTTATAACAGTTATGACTTATAGAAATTTACCTTTCAATTGGTGAGTTGTCATACCAATTTAAAACTTCGTTTCAGGTCCATAAACTAGTAAGACATAATTGTTATCAGCTGAAACAGTGCGTTTCCAAGTGATGTTTTCCATAACTGATTACAGTTAAGTCAGTTCGACTATTTGTACAGATCAGTCCAAAATCCCCTGCTCCAATTACATGGTTTTTAGTTTCAAATATTGAGCAATGCACAAGTGAATGATCCATCTGTCCCTGTGGTAAACAAAAGGGTAAGGCAAGCAGTACTCGACCTTGTTTCTAAAACAGCTCCACATGCAGAAAATGTGTTGAGGAATCAGAGTGAAATGACAGCAATGAAGAATTTGACACACAGATATTCCTTGCAGTCCCTCAGCCCACAGCTCCTCAAAGACCCCCAGCTTTAAGTACAGAACATTTACCAAGTGTTGGGTTTCATGTACATATTTCTCTCCTGTGGTCACCCCAGACACTAATTGTGGCCTTGTCTGTGTGGTGTAGCTACTCTTATGATACATATGGGAATAGGTTCATGTTTCCAGAAGCTTGGTGCTGGCATTGCTGAAAACAAGTTGAAACAAAAGAAGCAGTTCAGCTAAAAGCAAGTGCTCCTGGTAGGGTGATTCTCCCAAACTAGTTTTACTCATAACTATCAACTTCAGATTAGTTAGCTATAAAACCAACTAAATAAGTCGATAGACTTAATTTTAATAAAATTAAATAACATCAATGAAAAAAGATTTCTTCTAGGATTTCTAGGATGGGAGAGGACCACCAAGGAAGACAGTCCCTATGCGCTTACCTGATGGTGCTGCCAGTGAAAAAATAAATGGCATGAAACCCCTTTGTTTACCTATCGAAGCTTGTTTAATCAGACCATCACCTGCTGCAGACTCAACAAGAAGCAGCCTGGGACTCTGACAAGTCAGTCTGGGGAGCAGGATGCCCTCAGGTCAGGCTGGAGTGCATGGGGCAGGGTGGCAAAGCAGAGCTTGCTGCTGGCACACCTCAGGCTCCTGACACTGCACAGCTGCTCACCAGGATCAGGGCAGGGAGCCAAAGAACTCTTCGAGCTCCTTTCCTTTACTGCTCTGTTCTTTGCTAGCAGAGGGAGAAAGTGAGCATGAAGGGGTTGAAGTAGGCTGAGAGAGAGCATTGTGCTGCACCGTGCAGGGGACAGTCTGCAGTCTCAGGAGGGGCTGATGTTCACAAGAAAAGAAAATAGCTTCACCAGAGGTGAATAGCTCTGGTCACACCTTTTCCATAGCCCTCAAATTGCACCTGCCCCAGGCCAGTACTGCTATGCAGGGTGAAGTCTCCTCCTGCTGTCCAGTGCCACCTGCTCTGCTTCTCCCTATGGAGGTTTTTAAGGTTTTTCTGTACCTCATGGCCACTGGGCTGGGTTTGACAGCTCCTTGGAAGCAGTTTGTATCCTGCACTTCCGTAGTTTTCCAGCTCAGTGAACAGGTGGTGGGTTCTTTCTCAGTTTCATAACAAGAGGAGGATTTTTTTCGATTTCTGGAACAAAAGTTTTTTAAAGCCCTCTACTATTTTGGGAGGGCACCAGGTGTCACAACTATATGCCAAGCTATGTTGAATTTTTCTTTTGTTTCAGCTGGATTTCTTTACAGAGTTGAAGTTAACTTCAGTTTTTCCCGGATTTCTTTTTCCTGGAGTTCCCTTTGGACAGTCTATGCCATCCAGGCAGAAAATTCAGCTTCATTGCTACTGTTTGCGTTGCAGTGTATTAGTACTGCTTGACATGATAATTTCATGAGTGCAACTAGTGTGAATCCAACTACTTTGCTTTTGTTGTTCTTCAGCTTTTAGCGTGCCACTTAGCAGCAATAAGTGGTCTACGAAGTCTAAGTGTAGAAACGATCCTGATCGTCTACGTACACAATGTCAGCCTGCACTGCTGAAGCCTGTGTCGCTGCTTACTCATCTGATCTATGGCAGTACCACAGGGCAGTGAAGAAAGAGCTGCTAATACTAAATCCACTCCTTTCTCAAGGCACCCGTTCCTTCACTGCACTCCACATCTCCACGCTCTTGTTGCTGTAATGCTGCAAGCCTGATGGATGGCCCCATGCCCATCCATACTGGCCATCAAATGCCTTTCAAAAATCAATTCAGACACAAACAAGGGGGCCCATCATTTTGCATGCTCATTTTTCTTCGGCGGGAGCACGCAAGATGTCTCARGGTGGAAGCCAGCCTTGTTTTAGCTTCGCAACCATTTCTTCTTTCTTCTGTGACTTTTGTCAAAGCTTGTTAACACTTAATCCCCCAGAATGAACCTCCATGCTCTCTCGTTCTCTAATTATACACGGTATTCCCTCTCACCTCCAAACACTTCCATATTGTAAAGTAAATATGCTGACACCCAGACCAGCCTTTTACAGCTTTGGAGAGACTTCCTRCACCCATACTGAGGACAGCCTGCTTGTCCTCTGCAGCCAAAATCTGCTGGGCAAAGAAGAAGCCAGTTGTCAGAGTTCCCTGATGTTAAGACTAGGCTAAGAAAGGCTTTTTTTATGGCAGGAGAAGAAACAGCTRATACATCGGGGGCAGATGAACCATAGCCTTGCTGTTCCTATCATGTCCTCTGCCCACCCTGTAGGCAATTCCTATGAAAGCTGCCTTTGCCAGCTTGCACAGCTGTGCTAGCTCTTCTGAAACAAGGGTTCTTCCTAGAGAGCTTCTGCAGCCCCTTTCTACCCACTGCACCCACATGAACAGCAGAACCTGAATTAACCAAAGGGGTAGGAATGGAAGAGAGAATAAGAAATCCTTGTGTGAGGCACTTGCAGGTAAGTGTGCACTAAAAAATGAGAAGCCCTCTGGCAAACTTCGTGGCRTGACTCACTTTGAGGCAGCACAAAAAGGGAGAGAGAAAGCGTTATTTTTCCTCCACGTAAATGGAAAGAAATCTTGGGCTTGTGGATGGATTCCTTGAAAGGAATGGTGCTCAAGAAACAGGAGGAAAGCCACCGAAGAAGGCTAATAAGATTCGTTTTCCATTAGACAGAGACAACAGTTCTTCCTGGAGCACCAATACAGCATTTAACCAGCTCTGAGCAATCCTTGTCACGGCTTTGTGTACTAATTCATAAGACTGCCATGATTCACCGGAGGCTTTTCTTTACCTCTTGAACAGAAAAGCAAGAGCCAGCTACTAAATGGTTCGGTACCCTGCAGGGGCTGCTTGGTATCCATTTGTTAGGCCCGAACAGTACAAAGCACGAAGGAAGAAACAGACACCGGAGAACTACTTCCTAAGGGACCAGAAAAGAGAGGGAGAGATACCCCTAAAAGGTTATTTCACACTGGGGGCAGCTGGGATGGAGGATGTAGATAAAGCTGTACTGAGCCAGATAGGGCACAGGACATAGTGCAGTGCCTTCCCTTACAGCACAGTGCCTCCAATTGTGCCTACAAGGTAGTCCCTGCCCCAGCACCCTGTTAGCAGCACTACAGGACTGCCAAAATGCCGTTTCAGGCATTTATGTAATGGTTAGTTTCTGCCAGGGCCTGACACAGCTGGGGGAAGGTGGCTGTAGGCAATATGATCCACTCTGCACAACTGAAGGTGTTTGTTTAGTTATCTGCCTCCTCAGCCAACATAGTTTTGAGAGATGATTTCTCATGTCCTGGTTTTCAAACAGACTGCAATAGGAAATACATCAGATGAAAAATGGGTGGACTTCTGCTGAGATGACTTTTGTTTATAAGCCTTTAAAATTATTGTAAACGAGTGGCAATCCAAAACCAGCAGGTTTGATGGGGTTTTTGGTTCAAAAGATCCTGCTTTATTGTCTGTATTAAATAAGGGATTCAAATAATGTAAACAAAAGGAAAATTGCCATCTTAGATGCTTACAGCCTTGTGAGCTTGCAGTAGGGTTGGTTCTGGATCTGTTTTTTTCTAGCAGAGAAGTCGCTACATTTAACCCAAAGGAGAAAGCATTATTCCTCACCTAAGCTCAGTCTCAGCTGCCACCCAGTGGAATTAGAAATCTCTGCATTATACCAGTGGCTCCTACTGCTGCCTCATCACTCTTGTCTACAAGATGTTGGTGACCAACAGTAAGATTTGACTTGTCTGCAGTGTTTCCTGCCCACAGATTCATGTAGCACTTCGGAAAAATATCACCATTTCCATTTCTCACGAGAGAAACTGAGGCACAAGAGCCAAGTCATCTGCCTGGTTACACTACAGGCTGGAAACAGAGCTGGGGATAGATCATGCCTCTCATGATGATGTCCTAAATATGGTTGGCTGCTGACCCAAAGAAGATCCTATGGTTTCAAGATTTGAAGCAGAGGCGACAGCACCAAGCAGGGGAAAGACACAAAAACATGGTGGAGGTTGGGGGTGGGATTAAGCTTGTCATTTCTAACCTGAACAGCCAGTTCCCTTCTCTTTGTGTTCTTCTGCATTTGCTTACAACCAAAATGAGCAAGCAGCCTGGTTTAAGAGATGCCCGCAGGGATTTCACAAGCTGTCACGAGTTACCTTTCRCTCTAGGAGAGCATGCTCCGGTTACTGCAACAAAACCCTTGGCATATGGTAGGATGTAGAGGGGAAAGACAGAGCTGTCTGTACAGCTGGCAGTGCAGCTCGTTGCAAGAACTGGTCAGCCAGAAAGCCAGAGATACCGTGAGTGAAGAGTGAAGAGAGACAGGCACAGCCCTAACAAAAATGCTGGCAGAAATTGTCCTTGCATTAAGCTATGACCCCCTTATGTGCAACGGGAACTTGACATACCTATCAGGTCTTACAGCAGCCCTCACGTCCAAAAATCCCTCCTCTGTCCACTCACAATGAACATAAGATTTAAGCTTCTATGAGCTTTTTCAGTGAAAGAAAATTAGGAATAGCTGGAATATTTCTTCTCCATCCTACGCAGGCACACAGCTCTGAGCTGCAGCTCTCTCACAGCAGGGACAAGAGCTGGTAAATGCCATGCACTGGGATGGATGGAAGGCCCACAGAATGAGGTAGTGGCAGAAAGAGGAGGTATTTATATCTAAAGGCAGTGCGTATGCATGCCTACACTTATGTGTATATATATATATATGTATAAATATATCACTTGAAAGATTACAAAAAATGTCATACTTATAAGACACACAGATTCTGAAAAAGCAAATAAAGCCCAGCCTTCTCTGACCTAAATCAAAATGTCAGAATAAACATATAAACAAGTTATTTTTCAGAAGAGGAACACTTTGTGCCTTCTGCTATGCTCCAGAACATCACCCAGCAAACGACCATTAACAGCAAGAAGAACAGAACTTTTCTATAAGCTTATATCCTACTGCTTAAATAGCTGGATTTGAAAAGCACATCTCCCAAGCCTCTAGATCTAGGTAGCTCAYAACACAAAGAAATGACCATTCGGGTTTAAGGGATTCAGGGGAGACTGCTCAGCATCCAGCAGCTCAGGCTATTCCTGGTCAAACAGGAGTCTTGCCTTTCAACCCATTTTCCAATTTGCTGTGCCTTTACTCCTTTTACAAGGAAAGGTGCAGCAAACACTGGGCAGGAGGTGAACATACATGTTCAGCTGTTTGCCGAGGTCGCTGAAGACCCACTGTGGTTTGAAAATATTTTCACTTTGCTACTGAAAGCTCACATCACTGAAAGCCTACTTCAAMCCAAGAGCCAGCAGCAACTCAGTGCCACAGAATAATCCCAGATTGCAGTAGCATTATCCCTATTTGATGGCATCATCAAGCAATTACAAAGATACCCCTTTCTCGATTTACCAAGTGGATACTACTTCAGAAGCATTTTCAAGCTTTATGTCTTAAAGATAAAAAATGACCTACTTAACTTTTCATCATACCTCTGGAAGAAAAGACACTTTCTAGTGCTATGTGAGAGAATTTTAAAACAGTTTCCATAAAAAAAAATCAATCCCTGAATGGAGTTTGCAGCAGCAGCAAGCCTCCCTTGGTGTTACATAACCTCATGCACCACTGCATCAAAACCACAACTGGTACAAATCAGCGGCTGACTGACTTCAGTGATCGGAGGCTGAATGATATTGATGAGGAAGATGAAGAGAATGAGCCATGATCTGTAACTCAGGCAGCCTCATGCAGCCAGATCTAGGCACAGACAAGTCCAAGCAGAGCAACTCCATGAAAGCTCCAAGATTCAGTGGAGGGGGGGAAACAACGTGGGGAGAAGGGGAGGGGAAATTTGTGTAAACAGAAACCTTATTTACCCAACTAACTTTGTTAGTTAATCTGTTGCTCTGGTTTCACTGTAAATTAAAGCCAGAAAATGCACTCTGCCAGCCAATCCTGTAACGCTGGATGACATGTCCAGGCACACAGGCTGCTAAATTGCCACTAGCCTCCAATCTGGAGCCATATAAGACACACAGGTGGGCTGGTGGGCTTATTCTCTCTCTAAACAGGCCTCGACAGGTAAGATACCATCATGCTCTGACTAGACAGTCAGACATGTAGACATCAGACTGCATCTATGCAGTGCCRTCTGTCTCTCCCTTGGGAATGTGCATCCTTGGGTATCCAACTGCACTTCCATCTGCAATTCCTGCTGGAGCCCATGGAATGACCTCTATACACATCTGTGTCCAGGGTTCATTGATATGTTGACATGTATGTTCTAAGCCTTACGCATTAARATCAATACTGGCACATTTGGTCGTCTCATTCTTTGGCAAAAAGGAGAAAGAAAAGTACAAGGTTAATGGCCAAAAGGAGAGTARGGTTTACAAAATGATTTCCTATAACATCTAGAAGCTAGTTCAAATAAAGCTACTTCAAGTCTCAAGCAATTAAAATTCTCCACAGACTGCAGTCAATGAGAAAGTTCAGCTGTACAGCACTGCTACATCCTTATTTTGGTTCTCTGCCAACCACATTATAATAAAACTATAGGTGCAGGTCAAGCTCATTTTCAGAACTTTTCCTCTACAAATACACTTTTTTTCCTAAAACATTAGTCACCTTTTCATCATAGTCAGAYCCTAGAGGTATGATCATTTGTTTATAGCCATTAAAAATTAGAAGCTYTTATTTTCAAGACTTTTWAAATTCATAATGTGGAAACATGTTTGGAATGGCAAAAGACTGGTCAAGTACATTAGTGTATGGCTGAGCTGTAAGCATTGATCTTTAAACAAGAGCTGTAGATAACATTGTATACATCAATGGAATATTTTTAAGGCAACAAAGCAGTGAAACATAATACACACAAAGTAAATATATCTTAGTTTTGAAAAACRAGAAGATACCACAGGTATTTAACTTTCTCCATGAAAATCACCCCACAGAGAACACCCACTCTTTCCCRCTGATTAGACAGGATTTTGAAGTATCTAACTTTGGTCCTCTCCCCTGTCTTGTTAGACATCCAAAATAGGCAGTTTAATACATCTATCAAGAATCCAGCTTCCTCATAGGTGAGAGAAGCTATCTATGGATTGAAAGGTGCTTTTCAACTTTACCTACGTCCAAAAGATCCAAGTGGCCTGCTTCAGAGACTGCAGAAGCAGCAGGAGACATCATGGAGGCCARCTGCTGGACATAGTCTCTGTAGCTGTGGACATGATATATGAGGAATTTAATTTTGAGAGGAGCTTTGTTCAAAAACACTGCCTGGACAACAGCCTATGACAATTTATCTATCTTTTCTTCTATTGTTAACCTGCCAGTCAGTAGGGAACAGCAAACAAGAACAGCTAAGTGGAAGGGACAGCTGAGAAAGGATTTAAAAAGTCCAGAAGTGGGTATCAGGAAATGACAATTTCAGTGTTTGTTTGTAACATTTTGCTTAGCACAAAAGAGTCATTCCAGAGACACAGAAAATGTCAGAGTTATTCTTTGGAAACTTGTATTCCAAATGATACATCAGTATTTTGCAGTTATTATGATGTYATGTCCAAGAGAAGGACTGCCTTGTATTAGCTTTAGTACAATATGATGCTTTCTGCTTCCAAGATGCTTAATGAGTCATTAAATTATTGAACAGACAGGCTACCAAGAAAACCAAAATAAACCCCTCAATAACAAAAAAAAAAAAAAAACCCAAACCAGAGGGAAACAGACTTATTTGGTTTTGCTTTTGAGAACCAGTGTAATAAACGAGAAATATCTAGTCAACATTAGTCACAAACACCAACTCTTTTGCCTGCATGAAATAAAATTACTGGCAAGATTAAGAAAGAAAACTCTTTCTAAAGAAGAGCTGCTCTGGCCTGGTGCAATGACTGCAGGAGTGTGGCTTATCTCTGGAGTCTAGTGGGATTTCTTTGCATTTCAGGAGAAAGAAGATGGCATTCTTTCTTGTAGCACTCCTATGCCTTCCCTATAAAGTGCTTGTCCACTGGATGCAAACCAGAATACAAGATCACCATTCCTATGCCTGCCTTCCCCACCTTCAGGCCAGCTGCTTGGGGACAAGTAATTGGTCACAGATTCCAGTATACAGAGATTGCCACTGGCTTCTCTGCCTGGAGAAGTGGAAGCAGACATCCCAGGACATATCTCCTTTTTTGCTCACTTTTGCGTCATCCCGAGGCCATATTGCTTATTGGARGTTGCAAACTTCTTTTCATCACTCAGTTTGACATTGATCTTCGTTGTTATTCAAATTACTTTTAGCACCAAAACTCTAGTCCTGCTCAGTGTGAAAAACCACTTTCTGCAAGCATTTCCTCATGGCTATAACTTGCCACCCCAAATCAGCTATTGCATGGGCACATCAGAATTTGGAGTGCACCGGTAATCAGCATAAAAGCATGACCTATTGCAAAGCCTCTGACTGAATAACGCTCACAGAAATACCTCTTTCTGGTAGATCATGGAGAGAAAGTCACATTTATGACTGAAACAGCTGGAATGAAAAGGATGATTTCATTGATTACTTCAATCAATGAGATGACTACTTTTCCTCCCATAACTCCCACTACATTTACAGCCTCCTAAAGATATCACAAAGACCAATTCCTTTCATACCAACAACATTACCAGTCTAAGCAAATAAAGAGCCATCATCCAGCAGAGAACTACAGGGGAACTAGTCAGGGAACAGAATGATCCCCCTGTTATGCAGGAGGAGGCAGTCTGGGAACTGCTGAGCTGCTTGGATATTCATAAATCTATGGGACCAGATGGGATCCATCCCAGGGTGATGAGGGAGCTGGCAGATGAGCTTGCGAAGCCACTCTCCATCATTTACCAACAGTCCTGGCTCACTGGTGAGGTTYCAGACGACTGGAAGCTGGCCAATGTGAYGCCCATTCACAAAAAGGGTAAGAAGGAGGATCCCGGTAATTACAGGCCAGTTAGCTGGACCTCAGCACCTGGTAAGGTTACGGAACAGTTTATACTGAGTGTCATCACGCAGCACTTACAGGATGGCTGGGGGATCAGACCCAGCCAGCATGGGTTTAGGAGGGGTAGGTCGTGCTTGACCATCCTGATCTCCTTTTATGACCAGGTGACCCACCTGGTGGATGCGGGAAAGGCTGTGGATGTTGTTTATTTGGACTTCAGCAAGGCCTTTGACACTGTCTCCCACAGCATACTCCTGGAAAAGCTGGCAGCCCGCGGCTTGGACAGGAGCACTCTTTGCTGGGTTAAGAACTGGCTGGATGGCCGAGCCCAGAGAGTGGTGGTGAACAGTGCTGCATCCAGCTGGYGGCCAGTCACYAGTGGTGTTCCTCAGGGGTCTGTGCTGGGGCCAGTTTTGTTCAATATTTTTATTGATGACATGGATGAGGGTGTCGAGTCTTTTATTAGTAAATTTGCAGACGACACTAAGCTGGGAGCGTGTGTCGATCTGTTGGAAGGCAGAAGGGCACTGCAGAGAGACCTAGAACGATTGGATGGATAGGCAGAATCCAATAAGGTGAAGTTCGATAAGTCCAAGTGCCGAGTCCTGCATTTTGGCCACAATAACCCCCTGCAACCCTACAAGCTGGGGATGGAGTGGCTGGACAGTGCCCAGGCAGAAACGGACCTGGGGGTAGTGGTTGACAGCYGACTGAACACGAGCCAGCAGTGTGSCTTGGTGGCCAAGAAGGCCAATGGCATCCTGGCCTGTATTAGGAACAGTGTGTCCAGCAGGACCAGGGAAGTAATTCTTCCCCTGTACTCAGCACTGGTGAGGCCGCACCTGGAGTACTGTGTCCAGTGGTGKGCCCCTCAGCTCAGGAAGGATGTTGAGACGCTTGAACGCATCCAGAGGAGGGCAACGAGGCTGGCGAGGGGCTTGGAACACAAGCCCTATGAGGAATGACTGAGGGAGCTTGGGTTGTTTAGCCTGGAGAAGAGAAGACTCAGAGGTGACCTTATCACTCTCTACAGCTTCCTGAAAGGTGGCTGTAGTGAGGTGGGGGTTGGTCTCTTTCTCCAAGCAGCAACTGACAGAACAAGAGGACACTGTCTTAAGCTGCGCCAGGGCAAATATAGGCTAGATATTAGGAAACAGTTTTTCACAGAAGGAGTGGTAAAGTACTGGAATTGTTTGCCCAGGGTGGTGGAGTCACCATCCCTGGATGTGTTTAAAAAAAGATTGGATGTGGCACTCAGTGCCATGGTTTAGTCGAGGAATTAGGGCATGGGTTGGACTTGATGATCTTGAAGGTCTCTTCCAACCAAGTGATTCTGTGATTCTGTGAAAGGTTACAATTTTTTTCTCTAAAATTGTCTGTTAAATTCCAGGCTAGCTCCTCTATGAAGTGCCCTAGTGCACACTGCTGCTGCTTCATGTAAGAGCACGAACACTGTCAGGAAAAGCAATACCTTGGAGAAATTCCATCAAGCCCATGCCTCAGATTTGAAATAACATGTTAAGTGTATTGGTTGAGTCTTATGCTGCCTTCCACAGGAATGAATGCAAAGCAAGAAGCAGCCAAGAAACACGATGGTAGGGACAGAGTTAATGAAAGGAACTGATTTTCGTTCTGGCCCAGTATTTATACCCAAATTGTCAAAATCGTCCCTTAATCTGTAAAGTTTCTTCAGCATATGGAATTTTTGGTGAATATTCAAATATATACATGTACACATACATATACACACAAATATACATGTATGCCTGTGTACATATATTTAACTCAACTATTTATATCTGACTCTATGAACAATTTAATTCCTTTAAAGACACTAGAAAAGGGTAATCCTAAACACAAATTTTCCCTAGTAACAGCACTACACCAGTAAGAATGACATGGTGGACTCTTTCCAGATTGCCATATTGTAATCATTATGATATAATTGCAAACAAGAACAACATGTAATCACAATATTGAGTATATCACCTAAAATGTTTAAAACWATATTTCTTAAACAGCTGAAATAATGTATTAGCTAGGAAAGGGGAACACTCAAAAAAGAATCCTGGCTATTCTCACAGCATTGGCACAGAAACGAAGCTGGGGGACAAACTAGAATGGGGAATACAGCTACTGAACAAATGGATATCTGCAGCAAAGAAATTATGTTAGTGTTTATTTTATATTTATTTAATAAGCTACTGTCCTGAAAAGCTATGTGTCAAATCAGATTTGGAAATCCCCACTCTCACAAGTGATCAAAGAGTGATCATTTGCAAGAGCAGCTTTACGTTTTTCCTACTGGACAGCCACAGTAGGCTCAAAGCCTCCAACCTAAGAAATGCAAATTGCAATTTTCTTATTTAGTAGGTTTTAATAAAAGGCTCTGTCTAGCATGAGTGTGGAAGGCATTAATATTTATGCCCAACTGAAAGAGGGCTGTTTGTCACTTAGTGCCATCCCTCTACTGAAGACCTTAATCTCTCTAGTCACTACTGCTCATATTTCTTTCCTTTAAATTTAACTGCCTTCCTTGCTGTGACCTATTTTCTAGAGAACATATACTCAGCTAATGCTGGTACATCAAATCAGAACTGTAGCTACACTTCCTTTGAACAGAGATACATCCTTTGCATTTGAAACATAACACATCAGGGTTTTTTCTGGCATTTATTTCTAAATGGAAACACTAGATCTATTTAGCTAGGCTAGTTTAAGCCTAGCTTAAACTGAAAATCAGTTCTTATTAACAGCCACAAAAGCTCGTTATTTTCCTCAAAACAGGCTGGAATACCTCTACAAGTAATTCAGTTGCTATCTCTTACACAATAGCCACATGTTCCACAATATTCAATAAAAATCAGACTGGAATAGCTCTGGTGATCTGATTTTTGATACATTTGTTCCCCTGCTCTACCTCTGTGTGCTTGCTTGCTGCTTCTGAAACCTCACCAAATGTAGTAACTCAGAAGATAAAGCTGAAGCCAGAGGGAGGAAATGCCTTTGTGATTCTTCCTACAATCAGCTCAGCACAAGACATGCTCAGCTCTGCTTCAGCACCTTGTTTCGTCTCAAAGCCTTTCGACCCCACAAACATATTGCAAAAGAATATTTACTGTCATTGCCCAGCAGCAGCCCATAGCCTGTGCAATGGGTGTTCATCTCCGCGTGTATCTTGGGATGACCAGGAGCTCTTTCCATCAGGCAACCCCAGCAGAGCACTCTGAGGTGAGGACTATAAGCTGTGCTCCCCCTCACTGCAGGAAAGCTGCTGAACACTCACATGGGAGCTGCAGGAGCTCGGCAGGTACCAAACATCCCACACAGTGACAAGGTGCTGCTGGGTGGAGCAGTAATGCGTGGAGGAGGCAGCCTGATCCACAGCAGTGGCAGGATCCTGGAAGCAGCTTGGGGCAGGGAAAGGCAATAGGATGTCTGCTTGCAGGGGTTCAGCGGGAGCCAGGATCTTTCTTCCYGCTGAAGCCAACTTCTCCCGAGAAACGCAGTCTTACCTCTCAGCTGTGACTTAGAGCTTATCTTCATTTCACTGGCTTCAGGTTAAGTGGCCTAAGTCACACCTCGTGGGGACCCCCGGCTTGCAGAATACATGCATTCTCCCCAGCTCCCATGACRGGGGGATTGTGCATTAGAAAGGGAGATCTGAGACGGGTTTTGGCAGGGGAGTAGGGGCAAGTTTCTGTCTGGCAAAGYCAAGCCTTCGTATCTCCCACTGTTGAGATGCATCCTTGGCCATATGTTGCAACATGGTTGGTACAGATCCTTAATGGCTCTGACAGAGCAGTTTTTCTCATTCTTTGATAACTGCTCCTTGACCCTGTGTTTGACCTGTGCCTTTAGAAGTCCTGTCTCTACTACTTCTCCCAAAGACTGTTTTTTATGGGTTATACAGAACTCTTGATCCCCACATATCTGGATTTATTTTAAAAATACCTCTTCCCTGTCCCCTGCAAAAGGGCATTGCTGTTAGCCTGTGAACTGCACATATTAGAAGACAAAGTTATTACACAGACAAAGAAATCAGAGCAAACCTAACTACTAAAAAAGGCTCCATTAAATCTTCTGTCATGGGCCAAGAGTCCCATCTGGAGCTCCTCTCACATAAATGGGCATCTTTTCACTTGCTGCACTAAGAGCTGGATCAAGACCTTGGCTTTTGTCCAAGACTCAGTTTTCAAGTGCAGCACTTCTCCAGAACAGTCACCTGTGTTTCGGGCGAGAGAGCAAACCAGAAGAAAGGAAGGAAAGCAAAAGGAATCCCATCACGTTACCCCACCGATAACCAAACTCCCTACAGCAGAACTAACAGACTTAAGCCAGTCAACATTTCCAGTGCAGCCCAGCCTGTGTCCCAGCTTAAAAAAGTAGCCGCTGCTACTGCTGTTTGCATGACATTTCAGTCCAGTGAAATGCTTCTCTAAGCTGCTTTTGGAAAAGCAGATGTAAGCTCCTCACTCRCTTAGATATTACTGAAAAGTCTACCCTGCTTATATTAATTAAAAAGAGAATAACACTCATTATGGATCCTAATTACCACTAGATTCAGCAGAGGGTTCTGTGTCATATATCTGTGATGTTTAATGAGCATGTGGCAGATGTTACTCATCTCATTTAACACACAGCTGGCAGAGCTTCTTCTCACAGAGTGTGATGGGGAAAAAGAACCAACTACAAATACTGCTTGGACCTAAACTGTGCTTTGCAGAAGTGTTTCTGGGTTGCTAGTTGACCTGGGTTTTGTTCTTTTTGTACCCTTTATCACCAATTCCTAAAGATCCAGCTTAATTTTTGCGGAGCTAGAAGAGCCTCACATTTTTCCAGGACTGCTGCATGACTGTCAAAGATGAARGCAAAGCTGTAAGAGGTTATTTTTGTGAAGTAAAAGGGATAAAACACCACAGAGCCAGGCAAATGCTGGTTGACAGAGGCACACATGCAATTACTACTGCATATCTCAGAGCTGTCCCAATTCTCTCCAAATTCACAGAGAATTGGGAGCTCTATGGCTGCCAGCAGCATTAAAAAGTGACACCATAGGCATCTCTGTCAGGTGATTAAGAACACCAATAAATATCAGTCAAAAATTCTCCCCATCAAGGGGCATCTGCCTTGTCAGGAGAACCTTGTGGCTGGCAGGTGGCTGTTGTGGTGGCCGAGCCTCAGCACCAGGCTCTGCCTGGCTGTAACCATCCATCACAGCAAGTGGTTCCTTAACTCTTCAGCACTGGCAGCATTACAAGAGCACACTATTAAATATGAATATCTCACAGTGTTAAGCCRCCAACCTCCATAAATAGCRAGGCATTCATTTTAATCATTTTATTGGAATATGGAAGCCTGGAAATATCTTACTTTGGGATTTGAATATTTATTGCCACTTGCAATGTTCTACTGCTTGGTAAGCTCCCCTAAATGGTTAGCTGCTTCTTCCATCAAAAACTCATTTTATTTTTCTCAAGTACTGCAGAGCTGTACTGTAGAAGTTGCAAACAAAAAGACATCTGCAACTTGAGCTTTATAAGAAAAAYGCATTTTAAAAATCGGGTGGATTTTTGGGTGTATTTACCCAAAGGGCTCATTTTTGATTGTAGTTAACTGAAGGTTTTAAATCAATTAATGAAAATAAAACAAGTCAGAATAAATCCTTTGATCATCTTGCCTGGAATATCAGTTAGTCCCCTGAGTGTTTTTATCAGCATCTATGAGATGCAGCTGCACTCACCTTGAAAATTGTGTTGATGCTTGCTCAGATAAGTGGTTCTGTGTTAAAGTGGCAAGGAACTACAGTTAAACTGTGGAGAAAGAGAACAAGACAAGCCACCAACTTAAATTTCTAATGTAAGATTTTGCTTCCTTTATTGCTTTTTCTTTCCCCTTTCTCTTCACTACAGTCAGGACTTGCAGGAGAGTGTTAACCAAAGTTACCCGATTGGCAATTACCGCTCCAGAATATGAAAGTTTTTGTAACAGGTGGCTTAATTATCCCCTAGCTCCTCTCTCCAGGCTACAAGTGTGTGCAGAGGCTCTGTACTGACCTTTTCAGAAAGGCATGCTACCTCACCCTCTGCATTTGTGGCAAAGGCTTCGTGGTAAAGGCTTCCTCAAATTTTGTAGCAGAGGCAGTGGTTTCTTCAGCGACAGTGATGGGACCAAGGCTTTCTTCAGGTTTACAACAAACTTTGTSTTTCAATACAGCTACTTCATAAGATTTTCGTACATGCCCTGCACCGCTGTAGATGTGCCCAGCATTATTCCTGGGTTCAACCAAGCACTCTACAGAGCTGGGCAGAGTCACAAGTATTTTACCATGCTATCAAGGAGTGCAAAGACAAGGAGATCACCATTGCATCTCTCCTGAAACCGCATCCTTTTACTCCATTTTATTTGGAGGAAAGAACAAAAYGGAAGTGTACGATTCTGAATAAGAAAGCCCTTTTGTTCCTTACACAAGAAAATCGCACAACTTGGTTTAGTAGTACATTTTGCAATGTTGCCTGTTTCCTGCTCTTTAATACTCAAGGGACCACAGAAATTGGAGTGCTTTTGGCAATCTAAGAAGGCTTAATGGTAAAGGAGAGCGCTACATTTCACAGTAAGACAAGGGGGTTAAGAATAACATCTCTTTTTCCAATTTCATATCAGCTTCTAACTGGGGCGGAATGACCATTATGGATACAAAGCACATTTACCCTGTCCCAGATGCACTGGTTTTTGTATTTGCTCTCTGCAGATTTCCCACTCCAAGAGCAGCCGTATCCTTGTAACCATGGAAACCGCTCATGGCAAATTCCCTCAAAACGCAGAAGCAGAAGGGAGGAAAGGAAMAAATATTTTAAGAAGGTTGCACACAAAGTGAAAGACAGCATCTTGTCTTCCTGCCTTCAAGACAGGAGAAAACCACTGTATCCTCRTGATGGAGAGGGTTTGCTGTCGGACTGGTGACCTCCCTCACCGGACAGCTGCCATTAGACAAAGCCCTCTGTTTCATCTTTAGCATTGCAGTTCTACTCTGTGAAAACTTGCACAGTGTCAAAGCTTTCTGAAGATTTGGCAGATCAAAGGACACAACACTGAATTTTCATGGCRGTATATGACAACCTTGCATCATGCCTAGGACAGATGCACTTTGAATTCAAAATAGTAACTTGGATTTTTGTCTTCAAAAATAAAAAARAAAGGTATGGTCCTGAGTAAAATCATAGCAAAGGCAGAGTCTTATCTGAGCAGACCTTGGTCCACCTAGTTCAGTCTTCTGTCTCCAACAGTGCCTGTAAATGAATTAGAAAACAAATGCCACTGGGAAGGCACTTTCACCTTAATACTCTCCCTTGCCTTAAGGGACTCCCTGAGCCTGTTGTGGTTTATCTGGATAGTAAAGCTCAAAGAAGCTCTATTCCAAACACTTTTCCAGGCTCCTTTCCAAACCATCCTTTGGCAGGCAGTACAAGCAGCCTCATTCACTCCTCAGGAACAGCCACCTCCCCTTTGCATTGAGCCTGCCTCCTACTAGTGTCACTTGATGGGCCATTGTTCTCATGCAAGAAGAAATAACAAGAAGTCAATCTCTATTTCCCCCTCCTATGTCACTCRTGATTTTGTAGATCTGTATCATACCATCCATCTTTGGAAAAGGACAGTGAAAAATTCAGCCTACTTAACTTACTTGAAAGAGATCATCTCATACCTTTGCTCACATGAGTGAGCTTTTCTTCAGACTTTCTCCTGCTGTGACACATCTTGAGATGAGAGGACCAGAACTGCATGGAGGGGGTGACCCTTGGAGTCAGGCTTTTTTATCTCTGCTCTCTTTCCATGAAGTAATAGTATTTAATCTTTTATTCCATTGCTACTGAGCACTAAGCTGATGGTTTCGTGGAACTATTATAAACCCACAGCTTCACTCTTACRTGAGAATAAAAGTCTTAGCTCAGAATGTTATATATGCAGCTACGATTACTTTCACCCAGGAGTTACATTTACCTGCACTGAATTTCATCTGCTATTTTACTATCCATCTCTCAAATTCAGGAGATCATTCTTCAGTCTACCCTTGAGCTCCTCCAGAGCACTTGGGTGATTAGTACCAGCCCTGGCAAACAGTTCATTTTCATGTTGTTTATTTGTACCTCAACCTGCTCCGGAATTACTTCAAATTTTAGGCTGAGCATTTGCTGAATCACTGCTAAAAAGAATGGCATAGGGAATCTCCTGAGCTTCTACAGTGAGCAGACACAAATAATTGTCATCTGTGCAGCAGTCTTATCCACATGGCTCTCCACATGGCCCCGACAACCTTCTGGTGACTGTTTTGTTCTCAGTGTTAGGCTCTGCAGCCTCTCCTCCCCTTCCCAGGGCCATTGCTCAAGGTCAGCCCTGAGATGGTGAAGCTGTGTGACCTTGGACCTGACTGCTGGGAGCAGAGCCCTGGAGAAACCTTGCTGCAGGCAAGGTTTCCTTCCAGTGTATTAAGCTCAAGCCCTTGCTCTTGGTCCCTGCCCAAGCTATGCTGTAGGTGGCCCTGTGCCCACCCTTGCCCCTCACAAACCCAAACCTGACCAAATAATTTAACTTCCCAGCCCTGGACCTGCTTGTCACAATGGATGCCTCTGTCAAGATGGACTCCTGGCTGCCCCTGGTCACCACCACCTGACTCCTCTGCTCTCTGCCTGTGACCCACCAYGAGGCACTGTCCTACCTGCTTTGCTTCACCTTCACTCCTGGCTCCCCACCCTCTGTGGAGCAGCCTCGGCCCCATTGCTGCCTGGCAGACAGACTGGAAGGAAGACCAATTCCTTTTCCTGTCTGATTCTCATATTTGTATTATATTATCATGATCAATTTCGAACTCATGATGACTAAACCTGAGGAATGGTTTTGGAGAGAGTTGTGGAGAGGAGGAAAAAAAAGGGACCTCCAGTTTATTCTGATGTTAGAGGAGGAGGCTCGGGGCTGCGTACACCACGCACGTTCCCTGTGCGTGACCTTGGTCTGGTTGCTTAACTGCTCCCTGTCACTTCCTCTTGCTCTTAAAAGGGATTAAACTTTTCTCCTGAGAACAAAAGAATGCTCCTTACTTCCTTCGTCCCTCCATGTAACAAATGTCAACAGCAACCACCCTGACTGGAGTTGGGAGAACTTGGAAGTTTACCATTAACTTTAGCAAGTCAAGAAAGAGGCTTCATTTACAGAACAGGGACAAGATGAGCATTTCTGCAGAAAATCTAGACCTCTGTGTTCAACGTGTATAAACACACTAGCATGTGGTTGGGCATCAGATATCATTCCTAAGCCTTGTAAAGATACGCTTAGAAACTTGCACAAAACAGCTTTTCATTCTGAAGCACCTAAAATCTAGTAGTGAATATAATACAGTAAATGGCTTGTGTCAATGTAGCTGGCTTGTAGCCTTAGATGGCTACAAGCTTAGATGGTTTCCCTTCTTAAAAAAAAAAAAAAAWTTGTATTTTGGCAACCATTCTACTACACCAGCCTACAAAGGAGATGGCCTGTAGTCTTCCACTGACTATGCTTTAGAAAATTCTCTTCTACAGCACTAATTATTAAATAGCCTTCAAAAAGAATGCCAATGCAGTTTTGACAACTGTGCATTGAGGTACACCTAGARGCACAAAAAGTTAAAAATAAAAGTCAATCTAAGCTCTATAGTCATGTTTCAGGAAGCTGTAAGTGAACTTCTTCAGGGGAACAGAAGCAAGGAGAGCACCTTGGAAAGACAGGTTGTCAAAACACCATGTTTTATTGGCATAAACCCTGCCTGATATTAAAATACCTAATCGTTTTTCCTGATTTTATTTAAGAAAACTAATGCAGTTTTACAGTGCTCTGCATTTTAAATTATGTTTTTCCTGCCTTCTCTCCTTCCTCTCTCTTTTGTTGCACTCCTCTTAGTGGTAAAGTGACAAGAGAGGAGCAGCGAGAAAAACAGTGATACAAACATCAGGGGGAGGGGGAAATGAAAAATTAGAATAARTCTTCTTATAATGAAACTGTTCAGGGTGAAAATTGACTTAAGAAAAGCCTTGCCATAATGGCATGTATAGAAATATATGGAAAATCAGGCCTGGAGGCTGAAACAATATTTGTGCCTTGTTTTGTTTCAAAGCAATACTGTTGGTAATGATTTTAGGAACATAGTAAAACTTAGGAAGGCAATCTGTCTCTAAAACTGTCACCTTTCCTCCATCCCATTCATATCACTTGCTAGTAATATAACAACTCTACAACTTCTGGCTCTTAAAAAAAGTTAGCACACCTACATTCCTATCTATTAATATTTAGYTTATCTGCTTAAAATATTTATCTTAAATCAGATTCCAGCGTCATCTCTAAGATTAAGCAGCATTGGTATTAACAGGGTAAAATAAAAACAAGCATGGTAATTTYCTCACTTTCAACTTTCGACATTAGTCCTGCATTTGAGTGGCACCTGCCTCAGCACCAGCCTCTGCCTGGCTGTAACCCATCCATCACAGCAAGCGGTTCCTTAACTCTTCAGCACYGGCTTCTGAATAGGGAACTTCATGCATCTACCCAGAGTATGGGAAAGGTTATTGATAATAATAATTACAATTGATCACAAGACACTCCTCAGCTCTGAATATTAAATGGAATAAGGGCTTGGAATCCAGGTCGAAAAGGTATCAAGAAAGGGCTTAATATTTACTACATAAATAGTAAATACATAAACCTAGGACACAGGCCGTAGTCAAAGGAAGAGGCCCTAAGGAATCAGCATTTTTCATTTCATGTTGTATTCTTTCTCCAGGTCCTTGCCATTCAAAAGGTTTAAATTGTTGTGCTGGATCTAAAGAYAGAGATAAAAAATCCCTACCTTAAATCTGCAGGGTGGTGCATGAAAGGTAATGCATCTGCACTGGGTGATTGAGCAGCAGATCCTGCTACAAGCCTTGTGCTGACACTAATATAGAGGTGAGTTATTTGGGAACAGCTTGGTATATAAATACCGTGCAGGACTGTGCAGAGCAGAGACATTCTGAGTCCTGATCGAAGTAGAAATTCAATTTCACCACTTTTTGAAGTGTGGCAACAGCCAGGTGGGAAGCTGCTTTTCCCTCCTGGGGAAATCATTCCTATGCTCTAGAAAGCTCACCACAGGCTTTAATTGCTCAGAGCAACACTTCTTCCAAACGAGTGCCACATACACCTCCTTTAACCAAGGAATTTGACATCCACAAGTGCTGTAGGTGTCTGTGGGTCTAATCTGCAGCCATGCCCTCTGCTACAGTTGTAAGCAACGGGCACAGCTATTTTTAGCACAGCAGTCCCACTGGATACGTGTTATGGTGGAGGCTGCTTCTCTGACCGGAATGATAACAGGGCCATACACAGGGAGCATAATTTCCCTCTTCAGACTAATTAAGTGTGGTAGGGGAGGTTTCCAAGTGAGAGCATCTAACTGCATATAAAATGAAAGATGTTCATGTTCCTTCGCAGCTATTAATGAATCACCATTTAGATGCCTAATAAACTTGCACATTAAATTCTAATAACATCCTGCTTCCTTCATTAACCTCAAGCACTCTACTGGTGAAAAAACTCCTATTCTCCTAGTAGGCACTACAGTGCCTGATACTTTCTAATCAAGCTAAACCCCTAAATCTGGATGTGCAATCTCAGAGCCACCTAAAGTGGTAAATCCATCTTTTCTATTTATCATGTCCATGCAACTGCTCTGCACSTCTCTCCTGACTCACTGAGATATATAATTCTCTGCCCTGTTGCTCGCTTCATAAAAATCCTGTTTGGCACTGCGTCTCTATGAAAAACAATGYCTGTTTTCCATGTAAATGCCTCAGACATCGTAAGCCAAAGTACTGTAGGTTTATGATATACTGCTATAGTACCAGTTACTGTATCCCTTGACTGGCATTCTTGCTCCTGTTTTGCTGATATCTGCTTATACCCCTTAGCAGCCAGCTTTTTCTCCCATCAGTCATGCATCCAATCACCCATCCTCCACAGCTGGCCTGCCACCTTCATCATTTCTCAAGTGGTTAAGCACAAAGGAGACAAACTGAATCAAAAGTCTTCTCACAGCTCACAAACTGCAGTTCTGCAGGTTTCAGTGCAGATTGGGTAAATGTCCCTGTTGTCTCCTCAACTTGAGGAATGGGAATACCGGCCCTCTTAACCTGGTCACAACTAAACCCCGAGATATTGTGATATTTTCCCATCTGTGCTTCAGCAGTGATTAAGTAGGAAGGAAACCAAACTGTTCTTTCTGAGAAATGTATTGCTTGCACACTGAACATTCCCAGCACCAGTGATGGTGCAGGTTCCATAGTGATGTCACACCTACCAAACCCCTGACCTCCGTGGACCTCCTGCCAGAGAACACTTCCACTCTTCCTCTGGCAATGATTGTATTTCACTCCAGGAGACACAGCTTATATGGCTAATATGGGTTCAAATTCGTGATGACTATAATGCCAGCTTGTTTGCTGGATTAGGTATTTACTAACTCTACAGAGAGAGGATGCCGATAAAACATTTCAAGTGAACTGCTCATTGATTTCTACAAATATAGGCTGGAATCAGAAAAGAAATGCAAGCAAACCTCCCTGGATCAAAGTCCCTAAATTGATTATTTTTGGAAGCTACAGGTGAATAGAAGTCATCATTTTATTCTAAAATTCAGGACAACATTAATTTTTCATAGATGTTAATGTCACATCAGTGTTTTCTAGCACCTGAGTCATCAAGAAGTTATACTTTCCAGAACAAGCTAACTGTACTGTCAATACACATGTTGCACAAAGAACATGTCCCCGGGCATGTAACTTCTGTAGACGTCTCTGGGAAGTATTTCCCTAGAAGAGGAAAAAAATCACGCTTATATCAGGAAATGCTTGTAAAGATGAGGCTTACCATAATAAGCAAAACAGGGGAACTCACTCTGAACAAAGCAGGGTGGTGACAACATCAGTCACCCGGTAGGCATCAGGCACCACACATTTCACGGCAGAGGGCAGCCCAGGAAATCCCCACAAACACTCAGGAGCAGGACACCGGGCAGCCACTCTTGTAGTCCACCCCAGGAATGCTAAAGGTCCTGGATGGAGCTGCAGAAGAGCCCCTGGTGGGAGGGTGTGGGTGAGGTCCCGGGTGAGGTGGATGGTCAGGGCAATCCAAGCCTTTGATGGCCGTCATGGCCCTCACCTGCAGCTATCTGCACTTTTAATCCTCCACATATGGACATGAATCATGCAGAGTAAGGTGTGTGGGGGACTAATTGAGGCAGAACCTGAATTCCTAAACTCTCTACATGAGCTGTGTGGTGCTTTAAAGTGGCAATCACAACAAATTTTGTCGCTGCAAAATGTCTGTTTCCAAAAAGTTCAGCACATTCACTTTGTATAAAGGCACCTGGTCAGACACAGACATCTCCTCCTTTCAACAAACCCAGCCAGGGCTGTTGACATTCCTTGCAGGATAACGGGTGAGGAACAGCATGATTCAGACCCGGACACTGCCAGACCAGAGCACTGACAAAGATGAATTATTCCAGCCTCAGGACTGAAACTGTCCCTGGAGATCTCCTCTGTTTGCATTACAATCGTTCGTTCATTTCTGCATCCCTCTCTTCCCAAGCCATGCCCGCCCTCCCTCCCTTCCACATACACACACTGCTTGTTTTCCTATCTGAAGGTCACTTCGAGATGGCTGGATGCAGCATGTGGTATCGCTGTGCTCGACCACTGAAGCCAGCTCCCATAAGACAAAAGGAAACTTGGCAAAATTTGGGACATTTCTCTTCTGAAATGAACGCATGTTCATTCAGAAGTCATGGAATCTGTTCAACTTGATTTTAATGGCACAAGGGAAAATAATGGACAATGGTTGTTTTGCTGATGGTGGTGGTGCTGATGGGTTCTTTTCCATTTTACATAACAAAGTTGGCTTCTGGTACATGTAATTATTTCTATTTCCAGCCAGCCCAGTACAAGGTGATACAGCTAAACAAGATTACTTGCAGATGGTTTCCAAACTAAACTGCAATGCTAAATGGAGCTAACTTATTAATGGAAATTATTAAAGCTGCTTGGAGCCCTCCAGAATGCTCTAGCAACTCCTATCCTACGGTGCAAGGCATCTGCATGTCCTGCTAGGACAAAAACTATGCACTGCAAAATTCTGTCTTGGCCAACTCTTGGTGTCCCATCTCCCCTTCTGGGATACCAAAGTTCAAGCTGTTAATTGTCTCGAAGCATTAATTTTAAGAAACATAGGCATGATAACAGGGATCGGGAAAGCCCATGAAAGTTTGAATTCATACAGTTCAATTCTAAAAGCATCCCACTGGTTTCTACATTTTCACTACTGCTGTGATCTTTTGGGTAAATAGAAATTCTCCGTTTCTTAGATCTAGATCTATTATGTTTATTACCTTGGTATTTTGCCCTTACCTAAATCTCCCAATGTATGTATTACTAACAAAGTTAATTAGAATGAGAATGGGTTTAGAGCAAGAAGAAATTATCTGACAGCACTGAAAATGGGAATGCTCTGTGTGATATAAAACTTGAGAACTGCACTTCAGGGTGTGAATATTTCCACCAGAAAGCAATTACATTGATGAAAGCTGATCAGGAAAATAGCCTGAATAATTTGTGTATGTGTGGGGAAGGGAGTTCAGAGATAGCTCACTGGAACACGAATGAATATTACAGGAAGCAATTAGAAAATGTTCTCTTTCTTTTGATTTTTTTTTTCTTTAGGGTTTGATGTTGAGCTACAGATTATTGCTGTTATGAAGAACGGCCTTGGAATCCAAGACTGAGCTTTCAAAAAGTAGTTGATGTAACAAAAAAATTAGAGACTGGTGGCTAAAACATAGCATAGTGTGATACACTTTGTCTTCCCCAACTCTCATAAGATTTGGCAACATTATAATGTCAGCATATTTCATGACTTGAGAAATAAAAACCAAATGATTTTGTCATCACTGCTCCTGCCAAGAGACACATACCTTCTGCTCCTTCCCTAGACACCAGCACACTTCAGCTCTGTTCTGCTCAGACAGCTCCTAGCAAGGACTGGTACATATGATCTCCACGATGTGTGCCAAGCGCAGAAGCCAAAGTTGAGAGAAAACACAGACCAGCTTTTCAACAACAAGTCTTACACAGGAAGTGGCTTTGCATTGTGTGGAGACGGGTTTGGGGATAAAATTATTGTGCCCCTCATTTCCTTTAGAATCATCAATATGTTAATTAATGAATAATGATGTTAATTTGTTATGTTTCTGAAGAACCACACACAGCACCCAGCTGGATGGCAGCACTTTGCATCCCCTGAGATATTTCTCTCCGGGCTCTGCAGACCTGGGCATGGGGGATTTTACCAGCTACAGTGGGTGCACAGGGAAGAGGTCTTGTTTAGAAATCTGGGACATAGGATTTTATTTTAGCTCATTTTTCTTAAATGATGAAAGGCTGGTGTTTGTTTGTTCATTTTTTTGCATGCAATAATGCAGCAAGAACTGAAATCTGCACCATGTTCCATGTCCCCCGAACATCAGGGTACCCGGCAAAAATAAAGGTACTTCCAAAACATGCGGAACAAAAATTCTGAGCATCCAGCATCTGGGCCCCAAGGGCAACCACAGGTCTGTCTGTCCCTACCATCTTCTTGGTTTCCCCCATCTGCTCATGGCACATCCTGGCCTGTCCCTGGCCCATCCTTATCCTCAGGGAGGTGCCCCAGTGCTCTCAGTATCCTGCTCCTGTGGGGTGGTGGGACAGGCTCTGGCTGCCCAGCTCTGCCCTCACAGCCCCATGGGAGCCCCTGCTCCATTGACCCTCACAGGGCCCTGATATTCAGCTTGAGAAACTGGAAATGCTCACGGCTTAGCTGGCTTTCATATGAGGAATGTGGCTGTACATTTTAAAAATCAGCAATACTTATCTATTTATTTTTAACACATGCAATTTGAAGTGCATTAGTTATCATGTGGTTAATAATTCATTGGAAAATTCAAATGAATCAGGGGACAATATTCCATCAAAAGCCAATGACTGTGCTTTCCAAAGTATCAGTCAAGGAAAACTCAGTGAGAGCGAGATGAAGTAGAATTACCCAAAGCAACAYGGTAGGCTGACAGCAAGGTCAGGAATTGAAATAAAATACTCCAATACCCAGTCCAATACACGTCTACTAGATGCTATTTCTACTTCAACATGGTAAACTAAAAGCAATGGCAGAAGAATTAAAACTAATGAGAGTAAAACGAATAAACAAATAAAAACCTTCCCAATTCTAATTCAAGAGCCTGCTCAGAAAGTCTTTGAGTGAGTGATAACATATTCCTTTCCATTCTAGAAATTTACCGTATAAGAATCTGCTTTGTCTTCAAAAAGAATAATGGYCAGATTTGATTTCACTGATGGTCTTGAAAATACAGAAATCCTCCATTAAGTTTAGTGACATTAAAACACATACACCTAGACCCAGGATCAACAGCTAGGCAGAGAGGTTTCATATGGATACACACCATGTCTACAGTATGAGTAACACGTGGAGCACAGAAATTGCCATTACTTAGCATGTTTCCAAAACTACAAGGAAAAGAAAGAGGATTTGGCATGTCTGGGAGAGTGTACTCAGACAAAGAAAAAAAAAAAATATAAAAAAATGAAGGCACTGTTTCAAGCTGCAGAAGTGTACTGAAGGTGAGTTATTTATTTTATTTCATTAAAATATATTTTAAAACCATACTGTGTAAAAGAATTAGGATTCTCAATAATTTATTATTTACATTAACAAATTCCATTTGACTGTTATTCTATAGAAAGAAACGAAAAGTCTGCAGAAGGGAGTTGTATCAGCTTTTTCAGGACCAAGCAAGCCTCTTTTCCAAGAAACATGTCCAAAAATGCATTCCTTCCCATTTCAATCCCTTCAAATTAATATTTGCAAACAGATGGCAAAAAGCTCAATGAAAGGTCATGTTGGTGAGTGTTGAGCACTCACAGTGAGAGCTGGGAATTCAGGATGCTCTGCAAGGGAGAGAACCCAAGGAGACTTTAACGTCGCACTACTCAATAGTCAAGAGACTGCGGGGTCCAATCCTGCTCTTGCTCCCACTGTCCTATCTCTGCTGAAATCCATGGCATCACACAACAATGAGGCCTGCACCCAACCCTTCCAGGCAGATCTCAGAAAACTGGACTCAGAAAACAGATTCCTGGAGACAGGTTGGCAGTGGAGAAGGTGTTTTTCCTACCACTGTAGGCACACTGCAGCATTCTTCTTCAGTCCAAACACAACATAAATCTAAGTGTCTTCCTTCCCACTCTCTGGGAAGAAATATGCATAGGGAATTATCTCTCTGATGTAAACAACTGTAAGCACCATTCACATATGCTGGTCCACATGGAAAAAAAAATGTTATCAAAGTGCCTGCTGTAGCCTTGACCCTTCTTAGCGGAGCAGCTCAGCTTTCCCATCGGCTTTCCATTCTTCTGAAATCATACAGGTACCCAAACATCACGCACAGTTCATTGCAATGCCAGCTGTTGTCTGCTTTACTATTCCAGGAGAGAGCAGTCGCCCTTTCAGTGATTATGTAAAAGCCCACGATTAAAAGAAGTAAAGCCGTCAGCTTGTGTGTTCTGTTTCCTGGAGGCACTCAATGGTATTTCTGACATCTCGTGTAAGGCACCAATCATCCGGTGGCTGAGCAAAGAGCGACCCACAAGACCTCCATTAAGCAACTGCAGAGGGAACTGACAAAGTTCGGTGGGTTTGCTTGTCTTCCTGCTCACACAGCATAAAAAGTGTGGTCACGCCATCTGGGGAAGTTTCTGGTGGTATCCGAAAAGGGGAAGCCTCAACTTGCCCCGCAAGGAGCACGGGTGACAGTGTGCTGCTGCAGCACAAGTTTCCAATGCCTGTGTCAGGGTGGCGATTCCCACGGACATAGCAGAGATTTCCTGATCCCCAGGGAGCTTCTGCTGCCTTGCTTTCACAGAAAATGACTTTGCTGTCAGCAGCAAAGCAGTTACCTCCTTACAAGGTGTCTCCAGAGCACACAACAGAGGACCACACTACAAACCCAGCTTTGTGGTGCACTGCTGCAGCTTCCCTGCTGTTGGTCTTGCCCGCACAGCCTTACTCACAGAGATGCAATGCCGGAGATAGCAGAGCCTATGGACRAAGAGGTTGGCTGGATGCTGGCTGACTGCATCACGGAGCAGCCTCAGTCCAGAATGTCAGTCTCAAACGGGACCAGGTGGTAGTATGTCAAATTGGTGACATAAGCTGTTGGATCATCACTGTCTTCCAGCTCTGAGGTAAAGTCACTAACACTTTCAAACCTAAGGAGAGATGGAAAAAAAACCAAACACCAAAAGGCATTAAATCATTTAGAAAATCAAAGGAACTGGAAGAAAAGTACTAATGGAGAGGGAGAAGTACTTGGAGCTGATTCCATCCACACCTCCTTCTCCTCCCGACACCTATGTGTATAGGAATAAACCATGGGCCAGTGAGAACCATGATGTATGCAAGCAAATAATCTTGTCACCCCTGACTTTCAAAGCTACCAGTGAGGAAGGGAGGAAGGAAGGAAGGAAGGAAGGAAGCAGCAAGTGAGCCTTGGAAGAGTGAATCACACAGTTGAATTCCACATCCTTGTATTTTGTTCCCAAACCACATGGCAATAACACAAAATGCCTCTGCTTTCACATAAAAGTGAAGAGGAAACTGCCTTTGTTTCCCATCTGAATTTGGACTCTCAGCCTTTCACTTCACAGGTACCTTCTTTGGGTTTGGCTTTTGTAAGAGGCCATGTGTCTAAACCACTTAGGAATCAATTACTACAGTGTCCTTCCTCCAGAGCCTTGCTGTCCTCCCCATGGCACAAGGTTTAGGTTTTGACAAGCACAGAATCTCCAAATATAAAGAGATTCCCAATTTTAGTTTTACTTGTTTTGGTATTTTCCTCCCCACTTCCCAACTCCTGTTTTATAACCTGAACTTTTGCAAGGATTATCCACACTCTCATACCTACTCTCAACCAGAAAGCATCAACTTGTTAAAACCTACACTTTCCTCAGTTACACACACTCCCATTCCAAGGAGGCTTGAATTTCTGCAGTAAGAAACACTAACTTCTTGCTAGACAGCCTAGCAGTTAAAGGCAGTCACTGCAGACCAAGGACTGAATTTCACCTCATTTCTAAAAGGAATTTGAAGAACTGTCAAATTTCTTTTTCTCATACTCTCCCTTTAATATTTTGAAAGAACTTTCATTCACTCTGACAGAGTGAGAAATAAAAGGAAGTAGAAACAGAAAAACTGCACAAGATGGAAAAAGAAATCCTAACCTATCTCTGAGTTTAGCATATCTCTAACCCATTTTGGGCTGGCCTGCTTCAGCTCTCTGAATGGCAGATAAACAGATGAGCTGTAAAATAATTAACATTTAAAACCTTCATCTCACCTACACATGAACCAGCTAGACTCTTTAGATAAGTCGAGGAACTGCAGACATCCCTCTAACCTTACCCTAGAGGGTGACCTAAGAGTCARGTGTTTCAGAGGACCTGCAGAAGACTGGTAGGGTAAACAAACAGATAAATCTCCCACTGCCATCTCTTCCCAAAATTCTATTTAGAAGCATCATAGATGGTTATTGGATATCCTGGTCTATACATCCTGCAATGTATGGCCACAGTTCTGCCTTTTCCATACTCCTACCCAGTCCTTCTCATCTCTCCTTTTTAGCTACGAGAACCAAAAACGAGAACATTTTTTGGAGCAGAAACTCATGGATTTTCTCCTGCAGTGCTGTAGCTTTGCTCTTCGCTTTAAATGAAACAGCAATGAGACTGAACTTTGAATGTCTATTACCCTCATTCCTCTAGTCCCTCCAGGCTGCATGCTTGCCTGCGTGTGTGGGAACATGTACAGAAGGGAGTTGACTTGGTATCTTGCAAACACTTCACAGATCGCGTTGTGCTGTCTTATGGACTGCTAGTGATCCAGAAACAACAGATTATGAAATACCAGTGGGGCAGACAATGAAGAAAGCAATGAAGAAGAGGAGTCAAGAAGGCTATTCAGATTCTGCTCTCTTTCTCTTGTCAATAATATAAAGCTACATTATTACAACTGAAAGGTCCCACAGATTTTGTCATTCTTCAGCCTCCTTGATAGGTTACTACAAGCTGAATGCGAGGTGCAAAGCAGTGGCATTCAAATGCTGTGGTTAAGCAGAAAGCTTTTCTTGCCACCAAAAAGGAAGTGTGTGCACAGAAGTCTGCAAAGCACTGCTCTGGAGTGCTCACAAAAAACCAAACTCAATAAACCAGGACTGTTTATTACAGGCAACAGCTGTATGGGACACCCAACAGTTAAAAGCTTTTGTGCTCTAACCAACAGATCTTTTTCTCAAAATAAACTCTGCCAGCTACTATGGAACTGCAGAATACTAAATGCCCAAACTGCTGCCCTTACTATTTTTACCTCAAAGTACCTTGACAGACACACTGTCTTTCACAAGAGCCTACTTCTTGTGCTGTAAGACAAACTTCTTTATCATTTTAACCTCTGTTAATGCATTAGAGTTGCTACTCAGATTCACCGGGAAGAAGAGGGAAACAAGGTACATAGAAGCTAATGGCTTGGACAGTTTGGGCTTAAAGAATGAGTAATGGTGAATGGAGTCAAATCCCTTTGGTAGCCATTCACAAGCAGTGTTCTCCTGGGCTCAGTTTTGGGGCCAGTCTTGTTTAATATCTTTATTGACAGACTAGACAAGGGGATTGAGTGCACCCTCGATCAGTTTGCAGATGACACCAAGTTGGGTGGGAATGTCAATGTGCTGGATGGTAGGAAGGCTCTACAGACGGATCTGGACAGGCTGGGTTGATGGGCTGAGGCCAATTGTACGAGCTTCAACAAGACTCCTGCACTCGAGTCATAACAAGTGACCCCTGAAGAGCTACAGGCTGGGGGCAGAGTGGCTGGGAAGCTGCCCAGCAGAAAAAGACCTGGGGGTGCTGGTCAACAGTGGCTGAACATGAGCCAGCATGTGCCCAGGTGGGCAAGAAGGCCAATGGCATCCTGGCTTCTATCAACAATAGTGTGGCCAGCAGGACCAGGGCAGTGATCGTCCCCCTGTGCTCAGCAGYGGTGAGGCCACACCTCGAATCCTGTGTCCAGTTCTGGGTCACTCACCACAAGAAAGACATTGAGGTGCTGAAGTGTGTCCAGAGAAGGGCAATGGAGCTGGGGAAGGATCTGGAGCACAAGCCTGATGAGGACCACCTCAGGGAGCTGAGTTTTTTTTAGCCTGGAGAAAAGGAGGTTCAGGGGAGACCTTATCACTGTCTACAACTGCCTGAAAGGAGGGTGTAGCCAGGTGGGGTTGGACTCTTCTCCCGAGTAAAAAGTGACAGGACAAGAAGAAAGGGCCTCAAGTTGTACCAGGCAAAGTTTAGATTAGATACCAGGAAAAATTTCTTGACTGGAAGCGTTATCAAGCATTGGAAGAGGCTGCCCAGGGAAGTGGTTGAGTCACCATTCCTGGAAGTATTTAAAAGATATACAGATCATAGAATCATAGAATGGTTTGGTTTTGAAGGGACCTTAAAAACCATCTAGTTTCAACCAACCTGCCATAGGCAGGGACACCTGYCGATAGATCAGGTTACTCAGAGTCCCATCCAGCCTGGTCCTGAACACCTTCAAGCCTGGGGAGTCCACAACCTGGGCAACCACTTCCAGTGCCCCATGACCTTTATCRTAAAGAATTTCTTCCTAATATCTAATTTAAACCTACTCTCCTTCAGCTTAAGGCCATTCCCCCTTGTCCTATCACTACATGCCCCCATGAAAATTCCCTCTCCAGCTCTCTTGCAGGCCTCCTTTAGGTACYGGAAGGCTGCTATAAAGTCTCCTCAGAGCCTTCTCTTTTCCAGGCTGAACAGCTCCAGCTCTCAGCCTGTCTTCATAGGAGAGTTTCTTTCTTGTGTGAGGTGACCCCAGAGCTGAATGCAGCACTCTAGGTGTGGTCTCAAGCAGAGGAAGAGTCACCTCCCTCCACCTGCTGGTCACACTTCATTGTATGCAGCCCAGGACACAGTTGGATTTTTGGGCTGTGAGCCGAGTTATGTGGCAGTCAGGAACACGGTTCAGTGGTGGACTTGGTAGCATTGGGTTTACTTGATGTTGGGTTGGACTCAGTGATTCTATGATGCTTTTCATTAACTCACAGGAGTAACCCCAGTGTAAATATGGCATGAGACAACAGCCCAACTCCTCTCATCATCCTATGTACAAGCAAAACCTGAGTACATCTCCCATTTAAGACTAAGAGCAACAGGGGAAGCATCTTCTTTTCCTGCCAAGAGGATGATTTTGTTTTCCCGGAAAAAATTATGTATCTAATTTCACCACCACTGTGCTGTTTTTGCATCTCCACCTGCGAAAATCTCTCCCATAGACTACAAGATGCTTATGACAATGACAGCACCATCCTGAAAATGAACATCTAGTACTGGAGTGAATTTGCTAAAAAGGCAGCTTATTCAATGGCACAGCCTCTGGTGCTGGCCTAGAATACAGAACTGTAAACAGTCTTGGCAGAGAAAGGTACCTCTGTAACAAAACCAAAGTATAAGTTCAAATGCATTTATTTAGCACCTTTTTCTCTCAAAAGGACTGCAGACTACTCTCCAAGAACCACACACAAAAGGACTATTTATGCCACACGGATGCTCAGCACACTGGCTTCACCACACTTTGCAACAGTATGGTGTACTGCCAACTAAAATCGGAGAGAAAATGAAGGAAGCAGAAAAGAACTACTTCAGAACAACACAGTAAGCAACTGCAACTTGAAAAAATGCTACGGTTTCTTTGGGAACAAGTATAAGACTTTTCAGCTGATGGATCACTGGACAGGTAGTGCTGCAGGCTACCACAGCTAACCAGTGCAGGGAATAAGCTCGTCCTGCTGAAGCTTCAAACACTTCTTCTCAAAAAATACAGATTTGCTTTGCAAAATGTCTCAAGTACATCAGCAGCCAAAATTGAGAAGTCATAAAGAATTTAATGTTGCCGAAAGGAAAAAAATTCCCATCTGAGGATATACAAGTCCACAAGTAATTAACTCTGATTTCAGGGTAGGTGACACGTAACCCATAAATCCAATTTTACTAAGACTGAAAGGGAACAGCGCAGGATTTTGAAAGATTTTAAAGTTTCCTTTCTGGGCTAATAACATATATTTAAACCAACAGTACAGAAAATTTCAGCTTTTGAAATAAGCTCAATTTTTACAAAACAGCTGTGCTTCACTGGTGCCATTATCTGCTGGCTATTACCTCTTGGCTATGAAATACAGCTGCAGGATGGGAAAATTTAGGGCACCATATAAAACACACCATATAAAACATTTGAAATTTATTAACTTCTTGACTCTTGACTTCAGATCCTTTGGAAAATTCAACCACAAATGCACAAAGTCAGGCTGTTACCCTAGGTTCATTTCTTCCACCACAGTTTCTGGGAAAACATTCAGTTTTTATAATATTAGTATTTTCTCGCTTTAAGAGTCTCTGACTTCAACAGGATGACAGTTAGATGATGGCAGGCTGATAAGTTTTCCTTGGGCTGGAGCACATTTTTAAAACCAAAACTAGTCTTAAAATATTTTTTAATCAATTTTTTTTTTTTTTAAATACTCAAGGCAAGAAAAGGCTTTCTTTGGTAAATCATTCCTATTATTTGTCACTCTCAGTACAAAGAGTGATCCACTGTGAACTATAACAACTTTAATTTCCAGGTACTGGCCTTACAGAATTACCTCTAGTGTGCCATTTCAGCCTCATTAATATAAGCTCACAAGCTTAAATGCTGTTAGCAAGGTCAAGGTTCAAAACAATAAGTGATAAGTTAATAAAAAGACTTCAAGAAATTACACTGGAGCCAGAGATACTCTCCAGCCCCTGACAAAATCTTGCCAAGTTCTAAACCTTGCTACAGACTGGCAATGACCACATTTTAAATGTGGCAAGAGAGATCACTGCATTCAAAGATAAAGGCTCCATCTTTTATTATTCTGTTTCCATCATTCGACTGGTGTAATGAAAAAGTAGGTCAACGTTCCTCATAAAAAGTATTTAAATGCTTCACTACCTGAAGTTTATTGAAATATCGATCATCTGGTACGACAGAAACCTGTAGGAGCACATTTCCATCAATACCCATCTGTCAACACAGTCACTGACTTAAGACCTACATGAATCAAGGAATCACAGAATGGTTGAGGTTGGAAAGGACCTCTGGAGATCATCTAGTCCAACCCCCCCGACAAGGCAGGGTCACTCACAGCAGGTGACACAGGAACATGTCCAGGTGGGTTTGGAATGTCTTCAGAGAGGGAGACTCCACGACCTCCCTGGGCAGCCTGTTCCAGTGCTCTGCCACCCTCAACATAAAGAAGTTCTTCCTCATGTTGAGGTGAAGCATCTTGTGCTTTAGTTTTTGGCCGTAAAAGCCCTCCTGGTCACAGGTCTCTGACCCCAGAATATCTACATGCGTTAGGAAGCAGAACTTATCAATAAGACTAGTCTAACTTCCATTTCCCCTAAGGAAATACACATGGTGCACCAAGTCCCAGCTGAGCAGCTGCTGACCCTTGTTCAATTACCTTCAAGGATGTATTCCCCTCTAAGGACAGTGTTTTGCTTCCCAAACATCCTACTACCCATTGTCATAGGATATGCCATTTGTTAGGATGTTTGCGTTTACAAGTTTAGGCTCAAACCAGCTCTCATCACAGTCATGAGAAAAAGAAATAACTCTGTTCTCCCTTGCCAACACCCCTACAGCAACCACAGTTCTGTTTTCATATACAGAGGATTGAGCACTTTGGGGTCAATCACTCTCCCATTTTATCCATTTTAAGAGGAAATCACTGTGGAGTGTTAGCAATCAGGCCCAGTAATCTTTAACCAGTCAGAAGGACAGCTGTACCAGTCTTGCTCTTAGGCAGACAATAACATTTCGCTAGGGGGGTGGGAAAGCTACAGTTTATCCGAAGGTGACGGCATTGCTCTTGCTCAAACTCCACTTACAAATGCTCTGCTGAATCTACATCCAGGTGCTTCTCTTTTCCATTAGGTATACTGTGGTCAATGACTATCGTTTCGGTGTTGGCTAAACAAAATCCATTTGATCGCATGATTTCTGTTGGGAGAAGAAAGAAAACAAGATGAGAAAAAAACTGCTGGAAAACAACAGCGTATCATATGTAATTGACATGGCTATGAACCGAGATGTGTGCATGACATTGAAAACCTGCACATGAAAGTAGGAGTGAACTGTTGGTTTCATAGCTTCTTACAGCTGCAAACTGCCAGTGCTCAAGCAATTCTATCCGCCTAATCGATCCACGACACAGAGCATCTGAAGCAACTACCACCACCAAATAATAATTGTATTTTTCTTAGACAGTCCCAGGCTTAAGCCAGTACAGCAAAAATAAAAGACATTAAAAGGGAAATAAAAAGTGACCTTACAAGTTAATTCAACCACCAACTCTAAGTCATATAAAGCAGTACCATGTTTTACACTGCCTTTGACCCTGCTCATTTGTTTTTCACTGTGCTAGAACCCTCCAATACAGGATATCTAAAATTTACACCTAATTCCACAGACTTACTACCATGGAGAGAATTGATAACTAAAGAATAATATTTGATGTGGATGAGAAGTTAATCCACATCTGTGCTGTATGGAAAGTCAAACCAGGCAAGTCACAAGGATTTCTTTAGGTCGCACAATTTCAGATGAAGCTAGGACCACCTCAGAATAAATACATATATTTTAAAAAATCAGCACTGACTTAAGTAGGATAACTCTGGATCTGCCTCAAGGCRTTATGACCCTGTGTTACAGCCTTGCATTATCAGCACAACAAAAGAAAATTATTCTGTGGCAGAAAATATAGTAGGCAGAAAACACACAAATTCCAGCTATATACACAGGTCAAGTAATGAACAGGAATAGAGACAGGAGAGAGGAGGTAATTTTTTTAACATTTACATGTTCCTACATTAAGGTAAAGCCAGAACTCAGTTCCATATTTTTCTTGTGAGTCATCTTTGACTTTCAGTCTGTACTTTACTGCAACTCACTTTAGCAGAACATATTTGGGGGTTGTGAAAACACTGAATCCCAGCAGAATCACACTTCACATCTTGAGCCAGCATTGTATGCACAATAAGGTTTACACCATAAATTCAAACTCAGCTTTCATCTTAGAGGGCGGCCCTTTCTCTCTTCTCCATCACCTACCACTTTGAGCAGGACCATGTTGGGGGCAGTTTGTTTTTTCAGAGAATACAAAACATTTTTGCCTGCTTTTCGAAGACTGCAAGCCAGGTAGACTGTGAATAACACCAATGCCAGTGTTTTCCTCGTGTCCTTGACATGACCTAAGAGTTACAGCGTTTCACTGCTGCATGAGCAGCTTTACACATTATCATTTACTGCCATCTACTGACAACTCTGCCAGACACCGAACCATTTCCAGTTTGCAACATCCAGATGAGGCAAATATCAATTAACAATGAATTTCCACCTATGTGCTTAACATTATTTGCAGCAATCACTTAAATGATAACACTAATTACTACAGGATGCTTTTGGATAGCTGCATAGGTAGGAGCATCCTCCCCCAATTAATTAGGTATGACTTGTCTCTACCAAAAATAATTTAGAATTAAAACATGCTGTTATTCAGCTGACATGGTTTCCACAGCTGCTCTGCATACAGCCTGTCAGGAGAACTCCCTTTGCCGCCAGCCTCTGTCCATCAGACAGGCCCCCTTGCTCTGAGTTCAGGTCTGTCTTCTCTCTGTYGTACCCACCACGTGCCACATTCAGTCATGCACACACGGACTACATGTGCCCTGAGGGCGTGCACGCCCTCTTAAAAATGATGGGAAACCCTTCCACACAGCAAAAAACTCCAAGCCAGAGCAATGCTTCAGCTCTACGCAATTCCAAATACATTTATTCTTGTTATTTGCTGTTTGCAAAAAGAGCAAGTTATCACCAACAGCAGCCACCCTTTGAAACATTTTTACAGATTTAGTTTGGGGTTCCTTCATTTCATAATGGGCATGACCCAGGACCCATTTTGCAGCTCTGGTCTCACAGAGTAGCAACACACTTCAGATAAAACCCGTGAATATGTTCTCAAGGGGCAGTGCTGAGCACATGTCCTGGTGTTCAGGAGCAAAGTGTATAACCACGTTCAGCCTTTGGAGGATGACTAATGGCAAGAACATACACATGAGGAATTTTACATGAGATTTCCACATAGACTCAAGACATCACCCAAACCTCCCCAGCCACAGGTGGAACAAGAGATAAGCATGTTGGCTCCTGTTTCTCACTCCCGGGAATCCTGCATCACCCCACTTTGCAGTATGGCCCTGGGGGCTGTGTTTTGCACTGCAACCTGGGCTGGGGAGGCCCTATAAGAAGGCACCAGCCCAGACAGGCTGGCAAGACCATGCTTCTCACTGAGGCTCTGTAATACACAGTACTCTTGTGAAGAGTTATTGTTGGGCTCATAAACCATCTTCCGTTTAATTAAAGGAATATTTGTTTAAGAGAAGACTAATTCACTTAGAACCAGAGCTAAGGATCAATTACAAATGGTTTACCCTTGTAATAAGATGTGTATAAGATCAAGCCTTAAGACACAGTGTTTACACCTTTAGCATGTTGACACGCCGACTGTCCATTAACCAATACATCATTAGTACCAATGAAAATCCATATCAGTTTCTTGCTAAACACTTTATAGACCTCGGAAGACTATGTAGTATTTCACTTCAATTAATTTTCTGAATAAGCTTTCCTGGTGCCACAAAACCAGCCGTTGCCATTAGGTTCAAACAAAATGTTTCAGTATAGAAATACAAAACCAGGCACACCAGAAGCTCACAAACCCTTTTAACAACTGTCAGTAGTAGATGAAGAGGGGAAAGGCTAAAAGAATAGGCAAGGATAGAGTAATACTGCTCTCCACTTTACCCACTAGCAATCTGTGGTTTAGGAACTTCCTATGTCTCCACCTGTGACAGGTTTCAATGTACTTTTCCTCCTCTTGCTTGTCTAATTCCTTTTTGAAGTCGCTTATGCTTTCAGTTTCACCATATCCTATGACAATGAGTTCCACTCCTTAACTATGCTATGTACRGAAACAAAACAATGTTATAACCTTCCTTTTGTTTGTTTAAAGCCTGTTGCCTGTCAACGATATTGGATAACCTATAGCTCTTGTTTCGTGAGAAGCACAGGGTAATTGACCTCCTTCTACTCACAGCTTTGTAGACTTCCATCACACCCCCACTCTGTCATCTCTTCTCACAGGTGAAGTGTCCTTCTTTAATTAACCTCTTTCTTAGAGAAGCTGTTCAACAATGTGAATCCTCACCCTTTATTTGGGTGATTTTAAATTCTATCATATCCTGAGATGGAGAAATCAAAATTGCTCATTTTGTATTCAAGATGGGGTTGTGCTTCTCTCCTCTGTTTTCCCCTCCTTTCCCAGTAATATTTAATATTCTCGCTGCTGGTATTGCCCACTGCTTGGCACCAAGCTTGCATTTTCACAGGACTGTATCAATAGACTCAAAATCTCCTTCCTAAGTGGTAACAGCACTATCATATGTGACGATATGCAGTAAGGACAGCGTTTTCCTCACATTCACTGCTTTGCATTTGTCAGCCTCTCATTTCACCTGCCACTTTATTGCCTGAATGCATGTTGCATAGTATATGAAGGCTAATTATATGTTCTCTATCATAAAACAGACTATTGAGAACTACTTTTGGAATTGTTGATAGAGGAATAATATCGGGAACAGCAAATAAAGTAATTTTCATCCCATAATTCTTGTGTCAACTGCAGGAAGTAAACAACTCTTACCTGATATTTTAACTGGACTTTGAAAGCTTGGCTGAATTTTATGGACATTATCATTTTTTAGAACTTGGTCCAAAGGAGATCTCTCGAAGAATGTGAGGACAACTTCAGACCTTGAATACTTAAAAAGAGAGAAAAAAACACATACATGCGTTTTCCACCAGTAGTTTGCTTTGTCCCTCTTCTCCCTTTCCGCCTCTTCATAGTATGATAGACTTATTACAAGCAACAGCTTGGAGGCATCATTAGACAGCTCTGGCACTCAGCATTTCTCCAAGTTACTCAATAAATTGCTGCTTCTTTCAGAGGCTGGCAAAGCCCATCATGTTCTAATCTGCATGAGAGTGCATGTCACCATGAAGGAGGAGTCAAGCTGGGCTAAATTGGAACTTGGCTAACTCACCTTCCAGGGCATGTTTATAATAGTCTTCAGAAGCTTTTCAACTTCATTAAGTCTGGCTTCTATATCATGGGCTTCTTTTATTGTGATGAGCCCTAGAAACAAAGTAAACAGATCATAAGCATAAACAAAAGCATACTTACACACACTTTAGCAGCCAGAAGCAGCGGCTCAGGAAGATGTGGAGCAACCTCAGATATGCCTCCCAGAAATGTCTTTTAAACCAGCTGAGGATAAAGCATGCACCCCAAACTGAGGTGGCTGCAGTTTACAAGCAGAGCTGCAAGCCTGACACAAACTCAGCTGTTTATGACCATATGTAGGAATTGCAAGACGAGCAGAAGTAGAACCACCTACTCCCTCACCCACAGTTTCACTACACAGCATTCCCAGCAGTGATAATCAAACAGCCCACATTCTGCTTCCAAGAACCATTATTCATCCTTTTTTTCCTGTAAATAAAAAGAAGAAGAAAACCCAAGAAAACCAAAAGACACATCCCACAGACAAGAGGGAAGAAAATACACACAAGCTAAACAAAAGGCTTTTGAGGGCACTGACTGTAAGTCCCTGTGAGTGGCCCAAGGAAAATTTCTCAGTATCATGTTCTTGAAGTGTAAGATAACTGTTTGGAATTTTTTTTCATATGATCAGCCACTGAGTTATCACAGTGCTGCAGAAGGGATTAAAATGGAAATTTTACTGTCCAATATCCAGAATGATGCATTACCATGCAAGATTGAATTGCTCAGTATGGCAATCTTAAACTCTAATACCATATTTTGTATGAGTAACCTGCAGGGCATCTGTAACTTCCACCTCCTTCTAGCAGACTGAGGGAAATACAGCACAGGTTATATGCATGTACAGGGCATACGAGGACAAGCAAACCCCAAAATCTTACATCCCTCTAGTGGCCCTTTCATTGCTGAAATTTGCAACCTACTTTTTCTAACCCAGCCATCATTTAACCTCTACATTTGTGCATCTTTTCCAAGGAGCAGAACACACACATGAAAATTAAATGCCTAGGAGAAATTATTATATATAACAAGCCACACTAAACAAACAAAAAGAAAAACCAACAAAAAGCCAGAACAGGAAAAGACCCAATAAATCAAACACATCAAAATTAAAAATCTGCAAAGCAGTCTGTGAGAAAGCACTTCAATATACTACAATTGTGTTAAACTAAGTGCATCTCCATCTCCCTACTCAAAAGGCAAACGTAGAGCCATCAAATATGCACAGTGTGGGAACAATATTCACAGTTTCAATTTGCACCAGTCCTTGTCGTTTGCTACTAAAGAGATATGATCCTGTATAAACTTTCCAGACAAAAGTGTGACTTGGAAGCAGTCAGGYCTCCTCCCGTTACAGCTCTAAATAAAACAGAGATTGTCTCCAGAGCAACCGGGTTTGCTTGAGGGTTGTGCCACAAAAGTAGCCTGTTTGTATAGGCCTTTCTATTGCTCAACAGTCCTTCATTTTGCCTGGTTTTTCAGTATGGCTATCACCTCACCCCAGTACAACTCACTCCCTCTTCTGACAGCAGAGCAATGCATACCAGCAGGCATATAAGGAAGGCAGTGTGTGTCTCACTTTGAGTGGTGTACACTACAGTCAGACAGCTTTGCATGGAAATTCTCAGAAAGGCTGTAAATGTGAATAAACTCATCTGCATGGGTCCACAGCCTGTGTATTAGCTGGGCTGTGCTTGACATTACAGACGTGAATCGCAGACCAGCACTCTTCATCTTCCTAACTACTGGGTGTGAGCAGGCCTGGGTGGATCTGCTTCACCCCTCCAAAAATATGTTCACATCCCACATCTGAATGAAGTTCAAACTTTTCAATGAATGTGCTTTCATCTTCCCTAAAAGAAAAAGAAAAAAGCTGCCAATGGCCCCACGGCTCCAACACCCATCCACGGTGTGTGTCGCTGCTGCCCTGCTGTAGCCCACATCACAGAAAACAGAGCCAGCCACCCTGGTGCCAGCTACCATGGGGTGCCTCCACTTCTCCTGCTGGTCTTGATTCACTCTGCATAAATAATGATGTAGTCAGAGCAGAGACTGCCCGGCTGCGGCTCCCACCTTGCTGACAAACACCTCATTGCCACTCCATCCGGGATCTGGCTTTCAACTTCTCTCTCTCAAATCTGCCCTCGACYTCGGACCCTTTCCCAGATAAGCGTTCATTGTTGGAACTAGTATTTTAGCAGGAGGAGGGATACTTTCAAACAAATGAAGATATTCAGACTGGGAGGGGAGGAAAAAAAAAAACAAACCCAAAACCACTACAGCCAACAACCCTGACATTCATCCTGTGAGGAAAACCAGCCAAGCGGTCAGGATTTTCTCTCATTAGTAATCAGGGAAAGCATCTGCAGCCCCACACGGCCTTTTTATGCTTCACCAAGAAGTCAGACAAGGCTGTCAGCCTGTTGCACTGTCACAGATCCCCCCGTGGGTGGTTTTACAGCTTCTTGCATTCACCGGGAATTTCCAGCCCTGTATATTTCCTTCTTCCAGCTCTTGGAAAGACACCAGCCATGAAACCCACACTCCAACCCGGAAACTGGCACAGACAACTTGTAACATCCGACACCATAAAAACTGTTTCTTATTGAAGCTTTTAGTAATATCAAAACCAAAAAGCAGACAGCGTAGGAAGGAGGGTGATACATCTGCCTRGACAGCTTCCTATATGTGTGCTTAGTGATTGCGGACACACAGCTTTGGGGCGTAAAGCTGCTGACCTTAAAYGAATTCCTCATGCAGGGAGTTCAGTTTGGCTGGGCTTAAGCCCTTCTTTTCGTACATCTACAGCCCAAACACACAGAAACCACTTGACTGGCTATATATATTTAAACCTGTAATTTCTTCTGCAATTGCCACGAAGTTTGTAAGGCTCTCATTTATCTTAATTCTACAAGTCTCTGTTTTTAAGAGTTAGCAGATGTTTTTGTGGTTTTCAGTTAGTCATAGACCATGATCCCACAGCCCGAGGGACTGATCCCAACCCCACAGCCACACTAACCAGAGTGAGGCACTGCCTGCCCAAGCAGCCAGGAGGAGTGGAGGTCCCTGTCCCTCCTTTCGATTCCTTTCAGCACTTGCTAACTGGCTGCTGTCATCAACCACAGTACCTACGTGCATGAGGAATGCTGTGGTTTCGCAAGGTAAAGTCTCTGGTGTCAACACTGGCTTAAGGTGCTCTCACCCTCCCCTACACCTCATTTCCTCTCCCACACCACAACACGGGGCTGCTTCTGCTTTGCCAGCACAATTAGGTGAGCAGCAGGGAATGCCTCAAACCACTGTTGTCAAAGGCTTCACCTCAGGAAACCCCAGACTCCGCAGAAGAAGCAAGAGACTGTAGGCCAGGATGCCCCATTCAAGCTCCTTTCTCACCTAGGCACTATACTAAGTTTGAGCAGGAATCAGAATTTGTGTAAGGAAGGGTCACAGAATCACACCCAGGTTTCCAGGTCTATTCTTCACTTTGTGGGGTTTCTCCCCTGCCTGTCTTCTTCCTCCTATTTGGAAGATTTGGCAAGGCAGAAAGAAAGGAAAAAAAAAAAAGCCAGGGTCTGATGCAGGATCTCCAGACACTGGAAATGCCTGAACAAACAGACACACCGACATGCCAGCTGACTCTGCAGACAGCTCAGCACCCCCAGCATTCATTAACCCTGACACAAATGCACCAAAAGGTAGATGCATCTGGAGTGCCTGGGACCCACTGGCCACATATGAAGCATCCATACAGCAGCTGCAACTGGGCTRTTGTCTCTGCCCATGGATCATAAATACATGCCTAGCCTATATTTCCATCTGAGGCTTTTAAAAGCCAAGAACCCTTATTCTGTTTGCTATAAAACAAAAATAAGATACCAGTATAGCAACCAGTATCCTGGAACCAGTTGTGCTTTCTTCACTTGTTCAGTCATGTAACAGAGCTGAGCTCAGAGCTGGGAAATTTGTTAGTGAGGTCATGGTGAAASGCTGTTCTCATGCCTTTTTCTCAGCCCTGGACCTTGTCTGACTGCTAATGGAAAACATGCACAAACTCCTCCCAGGAAAACTTTGCTCTCTGTCTTGTTACCTGTACTGTGTTTGGACAATTAGCTATTATTTCAAGAGATTTAAATGCTATAAACACCTATGCTTATGGGGTTTGAGGGTAAACTGGAGTCCCGCTGGCTCCTTCTTTTACCACAAACCCTGTTGCAAAACACCACAAACTTCTAAGATTCCTTCACCCACACACTGGGTGACGGGAGGGACAACACAGGCACACTGCCTAACACAGGGTGGCACTCACCTGCCCCTGGGAGATTACTTTTAGCAGGGTTCTGCTGTGCACACAGCCCCCGCGGCCAGTGACCTCATTCAATCCCTTTGACATTCCTCTGCCCCTTTCCAGACCAAGAGCCCCAGCCAGAGTCGTTAAGACTGAGTGAAAAGGATTTGCTTTCAGTTCGAATCCAAGTGTAGGTAGCAACTTTGCACAGAGCAACATGTGTCTGGAAAAGCACGGCACAGRCAGCACCAGAGGCCTGCGGCATTCTTCCTGCTCTGGGTCTCTGGTGCCGGAGCAGCTGCAGGAGGCTGGGAGAGCAGGCCGGCAGCTGTGTACCTGGCACGCTGGCTCACAGCGTGGGAGAGGGGCCCAGAGCTGCACACAGGCAGGAAACGAGCTCAGCAGCAGAGGAGAATGAACTGAGAGCCAAGTCCTGATGTAAACACACAAGCCTTGGTAGGGCTCTCCTATTAGTGCCATGTGAGCCACCAAATCTGCAACTAATGACATTCTGAAAGCCGCAGATAATGCACCCCGTGCTTCTGCCACAGGAAGCAGGACAGGATTTGCAGCATGTGCTTCATCGTTCACAATGAAATCACAGAGCAGTCCTGACAGTCAGTGTCCATGATGACTACTGTCTCAAAAATCCTCTAGTGCCTTCCAAGGCAGAGTAAGTTCATGCCCAAGACAAGTGTGTCTCCTATGTCATCTCAATGATGACACACAGGTCTCTTTTTCTGGAGATGTGTTGCTATGCACACGTCGCTATGTATACATGACCTCAAACTGTGGGCAGACCCTGTCTCTCCAATCTGAAGGACTACATTTCACATTTGTGGTCAGGACAGGAACAAAGAATGTCCAAGAGATACTCTACTTTCTCAAAATCAGTTCAACATAGATAGGAAGCTGAGAAGGAGCAGAAGCTCAGATGTACTTTCTGAAGATGTGKGCAAGATGGAATGCCGATAGTCATAAATGCTGTGTGTTTTAATATGTGCATGAAGATTAAAATTGCATTGAGCTCCTCTCATCTAATCCCCTCTCCGGTCCCAACAGGAAGACTGCAGAGTAGGTATCAAAGGGAAAAAAGGAGTAACAAATAAATCCGGAGAGAATCCTACTGTGTTCCACTAATCTACACTGCAAGAAAGATTTCAGGCTTATAYATTCAGATCTTAAGTCCATCCTTCTCTCTTTCTTCACAAGTCCAGGTGCAGCAGTTAGGGATTTCAAATATTTAGGGAAGACATATAAGTTGTCTTGCACAGGAGACTGCTACTCTGCTCTCTCTCCTGACCGGACTGTGGCTTCAATGGGAGATGGGCCCCTTTTCCCCAGTTACAGCCTCCATTAACACTGCAGTGCTCAAACTTTTTTATCCTTTTCCCTCATTCCTCCTTTCCCTCAGATCTGTTCTAACCCCTGTGCACACACAGAGTCCAGGATGCAGACGGAGCAATAGGAGGAAGGTCCTAGTCACGAGAGGAGGTATACAAAACCACAATGTTCCATAAAAGAGACTAATTTGATTCATCCAAAGAAGGGCCAGGTCCAAAGTCAGATCAGGCTTCTAGAGACCAGGTCCAGCTGACTTCTGAAYAGATCCACAGACAGATAAACCACAGAAACATGCAGAAACTGAAGCTACTAAGCTGGCACATGGATCACGGCCAAAAGCTGGCGTCTCAGCTCAATTTCTTCTGCTATTTTGCTCCTTTGCACTGCTTATTATTTCCTCCATCTGCTCCATTGGGCTCTTCTCAATACCATTTCAGCTGTCATTTTTCCCTGCTTCATGGCCACAATACCTCGCTTCTCCTAGCAGCTGCCCAGGTAGCATCCCTCCTCACTGCAAACACRTGTTCCCTGGGAACCGTGGCATTAGCCACCTCAAATTGGATTCTGAAAGGGTCAAAACAGCTCCTACTAGCAGCTAGCTCCTCTCTGATGGAGAGTAGGATAAAAGGTTCTTAGAAGGGCAAAGGAATACTCAGGGGTATGTAAAGGCAGGAAATTGAAAAAAACTCAGCCAATGGGAAAGCTTGTTTTACACAACTTTTCATCAATAACTTCAGAAATAACACCACAGGAATCTCTGAAGTCCAAAAGCTTGATAAGATCCAGAGAAGGGCAGATAATTACAGGCAATCAGGGATATCAGATCTTCAATTACTAGAGACCAGGACTGTCAATTTTCTGTTCTCTGCCTCTTATTTATGCTGTCTTCTGCAGCATCTGGTTCTCATCACTAAGGACAGGATCCTAGAGCTAGCTACAGCACTGGTCTGATTTAAGTCTGGCAGCTCTAGCAACTCCTCTCTGATGCTTCTTGCCTAATTCTACAATACCCCTCTCTTGGGGCAGACATACTTGCCCCTTCCTCTCCTGGGGAAATTCATCCATCTTATATGACAGGAGTCACTACAGCCTTTACAAAGGATTTACTGTCGATGCAATATCACTGACGAGATTCATCTTGGTGGTATTACTGAGGGAGCAGCTAAAAGGACACAGAGGAGTTGAAAAGAGGGGTGGGTGTGAGGAGGTGGACTTTTGACATTTATCACATTGCGCTGCCCTTCTAAACTCGATGTTTAAGGAACAAATTTTTTTTAAAGAGGTATCAGTACACAAAATGCAGGTAAGTCACTCCATACTTTTAGAAGTTCCACTAGGTAGCAACAAACTTATTGAAGATACTGAGATAAGTCTGTTTGATGCAGAAAGAGAGAGAGCTTTCAAAACCCTGCCCACACCTTTCTTCTTCTGCAGTTCATATGAAGCGGATGCAGGATGGGGAAAGGTCCTGTCCAAAACAACTGTCCGAATGAAATCCCCCAGAGCAAAAGTTGTCACCATGACTGCCTGGGGACCCCGGAGGCAAGGAGATGGGCTAAAAGCTGAGAAGCCCAGACCTTCAAGGTGATGGGTTTTCCACACATTGTATTATTAGTTATGGGATCTCCCAGGATCTCTGGAAGGGAGATGGCATGTCTTGGTGGCAGAACTCAGCAGACAGGCTTTCCCCACAGAGCTCCCTGTCTTGATGCCTGATGAGCCACATCAAAGAAAAAGATGTCAAAGAAGCACAAGATAAAAACGAACAAAGCAGTCAAAGCCTGATGAAAAATGCAAGCTCCTACAACCATTTTTAGTGCTGATTTCTTATCAGGTGAGAACTGTCACAAAAAACACACCTCATTTCCATTCCTTTCCACCGACATATTGCCTTGGTTCACCACAAAAAGGCAGCTTGTGTCTAGCTTTATAACAACACAGCCAGCTTCATTTATCTCCATCATTACCAACGAACCATGAAATACAGCTGATGAAAAAACAAACTGAGAAGCCACAAACCTAATTTTGGTTATACAGTTCTGCTGGAGCCTGATAACCAAGAGATGCATCYTTTGTCTGCCAGACAGAAGCTCGAGCAAGCTCCACTAATGAACTGTTGACAATGTCAACAATGAAAAGAGCACAATAGATGCAGTGTATTTATCTGTATTGTCACAGCACCGAGAAACAGCTGCTGTCTGTGGAAACCACTATGCTGCTTCTGTAGAGCTCCCTCTTCTCATAAATCACACTCCCAGATGGTCTTGTAAACAACAACAACACTATAATGCAGCACATAGACAACTAAGTTACGAACGCGACATTTGCAAGCAAACAATGCTCCTGGGCTGGCTTTTTAGGAACTGCCTTGTGTTGTGCACATCCTTCCAACGTCTGGAGGAGCTTCCCACCGCACAGCCACTCGGACATTGAAAACAGATGATCACGTGCTTCCTGCATGAGGCAATGATCCCAGAGGAAGGACAAGACTCAGAGCTAGAGCTCAGCACTACTCCTGTGTGAGGGACCGCTCAGGTCTGCTGCAGGTGAAGTGAGTGCCCCTATGCTACAAGGCAAACTAGAGGTGCAACAAGTTTCTATAGGAAACCTCCATCACTACTGGAAACCTTCTGTGGACGGACAGAGGTTGAGCACCGGCAAGGCAGAAGGGAACAGAGAGGTTCTGGAGAGCCACAGATAACCATGGGTGGCAGCATGCCAGTGGGGAAACCTGGAGGCAAACAAGAGGAACATAAAGCAGCTCAGGGAAAGCAACTTGGAGAAGCAAAAAGGAAATAACAGAAAGAAGAGCAAGTGGAAAAAAGCCCACGACAGAGCAGAATGAGTCAGAGGAGGCATGGAAGGGAGGAAAATGAGAACTTGGGAAGAGAAGCCCATCCAGTAACAAAATATATCTGTCAGAGTTTCTGATTTGGCAGCTCAGAGTATCAGAGCAGAACCAGGCACTACACATAGGTGCAATATGAACAGTGACATTGGGAGAGCATCTAAGCCTCTGTTCGGATAACAAAGGCAATAAACAAGGGCAGAGGACGACTGTCAGAGACCACCCTGCCACTCCAAGGGCAAAACAAATCCCAACTTTGAAAGGCTGCTAATATGCTCTTTCGGCTTCCTTAAGGGGTTGATTCTGCCCACATTGAAATCAGAGGCAAGGGAAGTGTGTGACTGCTGACTGCACTGAAGATGGATCAAGTTCTAGGATAAATCTTAGATGAGAACTCATCACAGGTAGCATTTAGAGAAAATAGCACGGGAGAAAAAAAAGGAGTACTTTTCCAGATTTATACCTCAATTTTGATGTCTATTTGGTCYGTTGCAACTATTTCCAAATCATTAGGTCAGCTTCTAAGTCCATAGCTCTGCCTTTCTCATGAAAACTGATTTAAATTCAAAAGTGTACTTTGCATAGAGAAACAGATAGTTTAGTAACATTAGGCTGTGTTCACTGCAGGAGTGAATTAGCTTGTGTTTTCCTGTGATCCTCTTTTGTGCATTTGCCTAGAGCAAGGGACAGGCACATTTCAAAGACAAATCAAATACTAGCAAGTTACTGGTAACATCACAGTGAATCATACTTAGTCACCCTGCAGGTATGCACATATCTAACCTTGTTTACCAGCTTACTGGTGAGATGCCTTGTGTTGCTGAACGTCCTTGGCCTTTAGCATCATAGTACATTCCAGATGCAGAGAGTGCACTTTGCCCCATGTTCTTATTAGTTATCAAAGACAAGACAAGATTGTGTGAATGCCATATTCCCCCTGGGACCTCTCCTCCCCTCATATCAAAGAAAGGGTAAGATGAACAGCCACTGCAGAAAACTACACCTCTCCTCTGCAATCTCAAAGCACCCAGCAGTTCCAACAAATAAGGAGGGGGAGAGCATTGTGGAAGTCAGTCCAAGAGGATGAGGGGTCAAGAAAGGAATGGAGAGGATGGTTTGCTTTAGCTGAGCAAGAAAAGGAGCACACTCCTGCTCAGTATGAACTGTCTGCTGAAGCCAGCAATAAAAGTAACAACCAACTCTTTCTAAAATTGCTGACATTTTTWAAAAAACCCACCTTCTTTTAAAAAGTTAATAACATCAAATAGCTCAAGCCTCCACTCCTCAACCATATCACTTAAATGTAACACACTGCAGCCTGACTGAGCTGTAGGATAAYGCTAGTCCTTTTAATGCTCCTTAGGCAAATCTGTAAGGACTTTGGAGTCCTTTAATGCAATGCAAATTTGGTTTGCAACACTTTATCACTTCCTCCAGATAAAAGGCACAGCTGATATTCACCTTCTTTCAGAAAGCCCAAGATAAACACACACACATTTACAAACTCACATACATATGCATATACATTTGTATATAATAAAAATACTCACACACAAATGTATATGACTAAATGTCATACACACACAAGAATGGGCTTTTATTAGGTGTTTTTGTTGGGTTAAGTACATTGAGCTTCACCGTAGGCAGCAGGACATCTGCTTTTAAACAGGACATTAAGAAACCATGCTTACCCATGAATTTTGTAGACTGGACATGCCCCATGCAATCTCTTCTTACGTACAAAGCTTTGCATCAGTGTCACTTAGTTAAATTAGATTTTTATGTTTCAACTTTGTCAAGTTATCYGAGGCTGTGGCCAGCCAATTTAAAATGTTGGTATGATGAAGTGTTCTCTAGGCAGAGAAGCACACTCTGCAAAGTAATTTTCTTTAGAGCAGGAGCAGCATAATTTTAAACGGAGTGTTACTGAAATTGTGACGCACGCTGTAATTGCTTAGAAACTACTCCTGATTTTTACTCTGTCTCTGTTGCAAAGTTAACCCCCACCGCCTCAACAAGCTGAACAGATCATAATCTGCTTATATTAGGTTTCAATTTTTCAAATCCTGGAYGGATGTTTTGCTCATTCCCAATTCTACTGAAGTCAATACGCCTGTCCCTGAGATAAAGGTAAGTCAAGGTTGCTGGCTCTAGGTCTTAGGCAGGGATTGAGCAACACAGGCTGAGGATGGTTAATCCTTCCCAGCTGTTCAGGCACTACTGATGTATCTACCTGGGACTGTCAAGGGACTATAACCCCATCYGGCTCAAACTGCACAAATAATGCCCCAGAGAGATGTGAAAATAGTTTAATATTTCGCAAAAGCTGTGGCAGACCTTGAACAGGAGAGGAACCCTGCTCACTTGAGAGAGGCATTGAAGAATGAGAAGGACTTTAGGATAAGCAGCAGCTCCTGTGCATAACCAATGGGAAAGCAGCACTGGGAGGAGCAGGGCCAAGGATCGARTCCATTTACAGCCAGACCCAGCACACACCCCAGCCCAGCTGCCAAACTACTCTTCAGAGCCCCATAAAGCCAAGAAGAAGGACTACCAGCACCCTGGGAGGTCAAATTTTAGTCACAGTGACTCTGGCAGGTGCTGTGTCCTGCAGGCCACAGGCAGGCTGCTCCAGACCCACGCAGCATCATCAAAAGCCGGGGCCCAGRTGCCATAAACACTTGACGGCCACGTTATTAGAATTTACTGCGACTCAGCACTACTAAAAATCACACTCGGAGTACTTTGCGTAGGACACACGCAGTGGGTAATTAGTTTTCCCAGTACTTTAGATCCCTGGTCAGCAATCTAATTGCATGAGGCACTATGTGCCGGGCACACACCAGTGCTGAGAGGTGGGGTCTGGCATCCGCAGGAACAGCCGGAGGGCTCCCCCATTTCCAGCCTGCACCCAACCGGGGGGAGACACCCCTCCTCCGGCACCCAGCCCCTGCAAGCATCTCCCAGCCCGCACCGCGGAGCGGGCAGCAAGGGGCTGCGAGGCTGCGAGACTGCGGGGCTGCGGCCGCCCCGGCTGCCTTGCGCCCATCCCCGCCGTCTGCAGAGGGCACTCGGGGCCTGCGAGTGGCGGCGGAGCTCCCCGGGCTGGCAGTGCCGAGCTGCCACCTCCCGGCAGCGGGAACGGGAAAGCCCAGGGCCGGCAGACGCACCAGGGAGCCGGCTGCGGCTCCCGCGACCCAGAGAAGCTAAGGAGAGAGAAAGGTACGAGCATTTTAATGTGAGGCACATAAAAAGCCAAATCTAGCCCACCATAAGAGGTTAGGGATCTGGCAGGACAATGAAAAAAGACCTGTCTCACTTTAAACACCGGTCAGAAAACATCCCTGGGGAGTCAGCCTGGGAGAGACGATCCCCACTCGCGGGGAACASAGCCCGCTGTCACACAGGGAGGGCCCAGGAACGAAATCCGGTCGGTTTTCAGCGGTATGAGCGGTGGAGACCCAGCCCCGAGAACGGCAAAATGCAGACCCTCTGCAAGGGGGTCACACTAGCAAGGTGAGAGGCAAAGTGAGAGCCAGGAAAAACTTCCTTTCACATAGAAAAACATGCACAGAATATCGGCTTTTTCCTGTTCAATTAAATTATTTAAGTGGTAACTCAAACAAGTGGAGAGACTGGAAGTGCTAGGCATACATCCGTTTTCAGACGACTGGATGATCCTCACCACTCTACACACTCGAAATATGTCAGAGCAGGACACGTAACTCTATCTAAAAAATACCCTGAACGCTAAGCAAATCAAAACCAAGCCTCGAGACAGCTTGGGTACATCCTGCTTCTGCACAGGGAGGTCTGAGCATGGACAACGTCCCTCGAGTTTGGTTAATCCACTCCAGAAACTGGAAGAGAACAGACGTCTCTAACCGCTGGTGCAATTCGCGTTTCACGAAGTTATGCGAGGAATTATGCCAGCTCCCAGAGTTGCTCCGTCCCCTGGCAAGCGCCGCAGCCTGTTTTTTTTCATGCCCTCTCCTTGTGGCAAACAACATACCAACATGCGGAGATTTTTCAGCTACACCCCTTCTCCTGCCAGCCACCCCCAGCCCTTCCTCGGGGAGCCCGGAGGCACCGGAGAGGGGCAGAGCCAGCGGGGACCCCTCTGCTCCCCCAAACCCAGCCCAGAGCCGCGCAGCTGGAGACAGCAGCGATACTGGGGTCTCCTTCCTGCGGGAGMCCCCGGCTCCAACAGTATAATCACAGRAAAAAAAAGATTAAAAAAAGAAAGGGGGAAAAAAAAAAAAAAAAAAAAAAAGAGAAACACACATCAACATCCCGGGAGGAGTTTCCGAACGCAAAACGCCCCSGCAGCTTTTCTGCCCCCCCGCCCCGTCCGGTCCTCAGCGGCTCCAGCTCCTCACCCCCTTCCCTCCGCCGAGCGGGACCGCTCGCCCGCCCGTCCTCCCCGGCCGCCGCCACCCCCGGGAAAGCGGCGGCGGCCGAAAGCCCGCCCGCCCGCCGAGCAGCGAGAGCCAGGCCCGCGGAGGCGGCTCAAACCTTGGAGCAAGGGGGAGCGGGACAGCTCGGGCCGGTCCTCGGGGAAGGAGTCGAGGAGCCGCTTGAAGAGGCGGCCGAGGTCGGAGTAGCTGCGGTGCAGGTAGAGGATGTTGCGGTCCGACCACTCGGTGCGGATCTCGTAGAACTCCTCCTCGTCGCCCCGCCGGCTGATGATGAGCCGCCGGATCCCGTTCACCCAGCAGCCCCGCACGTACATGTTCACCAGCGAGGTGCCCTCAAACACGGCCGAAGCCATCCCGCCGCCGCCCGCACATCCCCCGTCGCCGGCGCAGGGCGAAGCGCACCGCCCCGCGCCGCCGTGGCCAAGTTAAGAGGAGGAGGAAGAAGAGGAGGAGGAGGAGGAAGAGAGAAGGGGGGTGCCACCCGCCGCACGGCCCCTCCTCGTCCCGGCCCGGCCCGGCCCTGCCCGCAGGGGCTGTGTCGCTTCCCGGCGCTGGAGGGAGGGCTCGCTAGTGCCTCGCAGACGGCGGCYGCAGCGAGGCGACGGCCCGGGCACCCTGCTCCACCGCGCCCCAGCACCGAGCAGGACGGCTCTCACTCCCTCCCGGGGCGGGGAGCAGGGTGGCTCGGCCCCTTCTTCCTCGGCTCCGCAGGAAGGCAGAGCCCCTCCCGTCCAAGGCGGGGGAGACCCTCCCCGCCCCGGCCCCGCAGCCAGCTCCCACCCCTCCGCCGAGCCCGGCGGTCCCCGCGGGGCGGGATCCTCCTCTTCCTTCTCGGGAYAGTTTCGCAGACACGACGAGGAATTTTTTTTTCCCCTCCCAGTGACCCTAGAAGGCTTTTTCTGGTTTTAGGTTTTTTTCTTTAAGCCTCCTTCCTGGCCAGCTGAGGGAGGAAGAGGGAGACTGCCAGGCTGTCAGCCGCCAGCAGCGCTCAGGGCTGACCAGCGCCCCCGTAGTGCCCTGGGAAACCTCGACGGAGTCCCCGGCAACCGAGCCTGCACCTCCGGCGGGGACGGKGACCAGCACAGAGGAAAAGCAGGAGGAAGGGAGTACACAGCTGGTGCCTGGGACTCCTTCGGCCTTTTAATGACAGTCTGGCGGGACGGCATCCCTGAGGGAGCCTGCAGCAGCATCCCATACGGGAGGGAGATGGGGAGGTCTGTGCTGCAAACACAGTCTCTCCTTCCCACCGGGCCCCCATGGCATGCACTGCCCGAACGCCCGGAGAACGCGGCACTGGGAGAGTTGGCGGGGGCCGCAGCACTCAGCAGCAGGCATCTGGCAAAACTGGAGACGCACTCTAGAGCAAGGAAGTGTGTGGGAGATGCCTGGATACCTGGAAATGCCTTGGAGCTGCGGGGTTAAGATATACAAACTGAAGGTGAAGCAAATGACAGCGCAGTGGTGTAGGATGCATCATCCAGGACGGGATTCTGCTGGAAGGCAGTGACCTCCGGCATCGGGCTTTCTGAGGCAGAGGGGCTCGGCAGGGCCAAGGGAGGTGGTGAGTGACTTCCCTGGGTCATGTCATGGCCCGAGGCAGGAAAGACCCTTCCTGCTTGTATAATTTGAGGAGGTCAGAGGTCGTTACGCTCCCACTATGTATTATAAAATTTAAGCTGCTTTTTGCCAGAGTGACATCTGTGGCTCAGGAGGCCAGGAACTCGCATGGTAACAATTCAGGTGCTGTTTTAACTGCCCAAAAAAATCAGCAGAGCCCACGGGTAAGACCACGGTTACAAGTATCAGCCAAAAAGCAGTGCTTGGAGAGCTTCACAGCTGGATCAGCTTGGGATAGCACAAATAAGCATGATGGGGTGGCCCAGGGGTGAAAGACACTTAATAGTTTTCTGTAAAGTGCATAATTAAATAACTAAATCATACTCTTCAACAGAAGATATTGCAAGTAGATTCCTACATCATTCAGGTGCCACATACCTCTATGTTAAAGCAACTCCAATTAACGCAATGGTGTCCCAATTGTACATTTTCTCTATTTTGCTTCTACATAACAAAACTGTTTTTAGTTCTCTCTGAAGCACAGTCATACATAAAGAATGCAAACAATTGAGYCCCATCTCTCCAAACAGAAAGGCACGAGCCTGTTGGCTGCAGCCTTGCTCTATAGCACCTGCAGACATTTCTTCAGAGAAATCTGTGTTTTCGAAAACAGGTGGGCGATACTCAAGATGACAGAGCAGATCCTATTTCTACCAAACCAATTTCACAGAGAACAGTTCCAGGCCCACAGCTGGGATACAAAACCAGACAAAGCAAACAACTTGAAGGCACTTGCTTCCCATAGAGAGCTGTGCAGCCCTGCAYAAAGCAAAGCATGGGGCAGAGCCCTGCACACTTCACCTTGGATCACCACAAAAAGAGTTTTCACATCACTGTCAGGCTAGACTTCTCCCAAGTACCACATATTAGCTATTCAGAGAGTTCAGTGTGGCTTCACAGAAAAGGAATTATTGTGAACATTTGCACTGTAGGAAGACCTCCATACAGCTCCTTTTGTTCAGGGTAGGCTTTTGTAATCCCTCCTCTTGTTCCAGTACATGATGGTCTTGCCCATTCTTCAATATAAAAACAGAACAAGAAAATAAAATGCTTTCTCTTCTGGCAGTTGCTGTGCTAACCTGAAATAACTACACACCCTAAGGAAGTGAAACTTCTAGGAAGAGAACTGCGAGTGTAACCCCCCCTTTTTTTTAATGATGTCAGCCTTGCATTGCTTCTCTTTAAGCAATGAAAGCTCTTCACTTTTGCTCATTCTGACTGGTATTTTCTGCCTTTGCAGTAGAATGATTTTTGCTGTTGTTGGCCTTCCCACGGTCTGTGTATCACTCAATCAACCTCCAAGGCTCTCAGCATCTTGTAGGAGCTCGGCCTTCAGCTGGACTCCGCAAGGCCTTGGCTGGGGATTCTTAACTTGGGCTAAAGTTGGCACGTGCCATCCTGTAGGTTCAAGTATTAAATGTTTGGTTCTATTTTTCTCTTTTAGCCTGACTGGTGTCATGCTTCCAACTTACTTAAAATATTCAAATCATGCAAACCCCTGTGTGCCTGTCACTGCATGCTCATGGGAAATGAGCCTATGCTGAAAATTCTATACCTAAAGGGCTTGAAACTGACATCCTGATGCCAGATCCTGCTGAATTTTATGAGTATGAGAGGTAGAAGTACTCCTATGCCTAATGCTGAACATGCAGGGTCAGTTTGTTATTCCCCCATGAGTACGATCTTATTTCAGAAAAACCTTAATCCAGTAAGTCCAGAAGAACAACATCCCCTTTTTAGAGTGAAAAGTAGAGCTGCATACAGCATTAAATCCTGCCACTGAGCACTTCTGGCACCCATTGCCTGTGGACAAATTGGTAGCCCACCAGAATTTAATCTCATTCTCAGCTCAGGTGGCAGGACATGTCCTCTCTCCTCCTGGGTTGTGAGTGTCCCTATTACAGCAGTGTAATGCCAACCAGACATTAAATCTGGGCACAACTGCTATTCATGAAAGTTGGGTTAATAATAAACATCTGTTACTGTGTGGGTCCAGAAAAGTTTTCCTGGAAAATGCTCACACACAGAAAAGAAAAGTTTGCATTCGACTAACRGTGTGCTGGGGAGAATGTTGGAATTCACAAGATTATCTGCTCCATGGAATGTAAAATGGACGTGCAGGAAAGACACATAGTCCCAAAGGACATATATATCTTCCAGATGTAAGTATCTTTTAGTATTAGCTTTTTTTTTTGTCAGACTACAAATTGTATCTCTCATGCACTTTTAAAAGTGCTTAGAGGGCGGGCATTTACATTTGACAAGTTTTTTATGTGTATGCAGCATGGGCAGAGGCACTCTGCCACAGTTGTTCTTCAGCAGAAAATGGGAACATTTTTTGACTTCCTTTAAAGTAGAAAGACGTGTTTTATTAAAACACATTTTACTCCTTCTTGTGTGACATGCAGTTTTACTATTTTCCATATTTAAGTTTTGAGACAAAAGTAATTACTGGAAATTGCACTTTAGAGAATAAAGATGCCAACTGCCTATGTTTTATCCACTTGCATTTTTGTGATCTTACTGTTTCGTTGGAGTCATAAAATGTTATGGGAATGTATGCATTTGCTTGGCCATTTATTAGATTGATTTTAACCTATCCATTTTACTGTTCTGCACTTTACTTTCACAAACTTGTGAACAATTTCTTTCATTTTAAATACATGCAGGGTACTCACCACATACTGTTAATAAGTTTCCTGAAAGGACTCGGGGCCTGTAAAGGTTGCTCTGGCTGAAGAAAATCCTCAGGTCTTCAACTGATGCAAACACAATCGAAGCAATGCAGCAAAATTGTCTGAAAAGGAGCCAGGGCTAAATCACAGTGCTTAAGAAGCTCRAGGGCAGGTAACTCTTTCTTCTTACATTTGCGATATGAACCATGGCTAGAAACACAAATGAAGCCAAATGAACTTGTGTTTCTAACCTTGTGCTGTGACATGTCAGCCCTGCTTTTTCAGGTTTCTTCATCAGTGTAGTGGAAATTATAGGGATACTTGCCTTCTGTCATATAAAAGTAGGCTATGAAGGCTTCTAAAGGGTATTTCTGTACTCTRCATTTTTCTCCACATGTCCTACAGCCTACAGTCCACTGCAGCACTTTCTTCTCCCCTTACCACTTATAGTCCCCAACGACTATTGTCTCCCAAACTCCACCTACATTTAGGAGAAACTTCATCTAAATATCTAAGAAGATCTCTCCCTGACATTGTTTGAAAGCCATTTTAGGGCTCCTTTTTACCATTGTGGCTTCAACACCCTTAGCACAGAGGCATGATGACTCACCCTCTTTCTGTACGTATCCATGAACTATATACTTTGCAGAGGAGGAAGAGGTCTTTCTACTATATTCATAATTAAAGTCCTCATTTTTGGCAGTAGGCTTTATATTAAGTAATAAGGAGAATCCACCACTGCAAATGAGGGATAAAGAAAACATTCCTCTTAAGGAAAATATGAGCTGTATCTTTTGTGAGCATGGCCAGTGAAGCTGGCAGGTTTCACTACTTCAGTTTAGATCATTAACTTCTTTAAAGGAAATAGATTATTGAAACAGCAGCAGCCACTAACCAGCCAACATACATCTCCACCTGAAACCAAGATGAGTCTCTCTGGAGCAGTAACACCTAAAGGTGATGGTTCTCATGGAAGAACCAAGTTGGAACTCAAGGGCAGAGGCAGGCTGTGGTCCGAAGGCAGCCTGACTTTGGCAGCCCTGTCAGTTACGTTTTCTGCAACACCACCCTTCCAGGTGGTCAGGGTTAAAACCACAGTACTGAGGTACAGAGCAGGAATAACCAGACAGGTGCAGAGAGTGGAGTATTTCCCTTAGCTGATACTGCCACCAAAACTCAAGTGTTGGAAAATGYTGATCTGAGAAATCAGTCTGAATAGCTTTGGTGCATCACCCTGGAAAGAGTCCAAGAGGGGCAGGAGGGTGACAGTGCCTGCTGTGGGCTAAGAGGCTCTCTGGTTGTTCAAGGCTTCCTTTGCTCAAGGAAGCAAAAATTGCATGCAGGGTGCCTGGCTCCATTATAATAATTGTTCCTTACCATTTAATACCGAAAGTCACTTAAGTCAAAAGGCCACCACAGCTCCCAAATCTGGAGTCATCAGTCAGCTCTTGCCTAGTAACTTTTTAAAATCGTTCTGCCATGAGAACATGGATGGCCTGGATGCTGCAGTGAAGAACAGGGTCATGTTTCCATCCTCAGCTTGCAGATTTTTAAACATGGGAGACCAGAGTCCTTGCAAAGAAGCTCAGTTAGCTCATTCAGCTCTGTTGCCAACATAGCGTTGGAATAACTAAAGTCTTCACCTGCTGCTCGAAAAATAATTTGTAAAGCAAGAGGCATTGAAACTTTATACACTTACTCAAGCAGTGGAAAGAAATAATRGGCTTTAAAAAGCAGACCTCTCCTCTGTAATATCTGCAAACAACACAGGGCAGGTATRTTTTTTTTCTGTTCTCCCACGATGTGCACTATTCTGCTAAAAGGTTCTTTTCAATGTACAATCCAAAGTCAAAGCAGCCTCTCCCGTTTTAGTCTTTAGTTCATACAACCAGATCCCTCCTGTCTGAACACCTCTGGTGAGAGGCAGCTCTTGATTAAATGAGCTACAGACTGAAACATCCTTTCATGCTCCTGTGGGGCGTTTTGACTGCAAAAGGTTTGCATGCATAGCCACAGCACTGCTGGGACTGTGTATTCTCACTTTGTTCTCCTTCCCTCTCCCTCAGGCTGATTCTGTGAAGTACTGAGCCCTTCTGGAGCCAATGGGAGTTAAAAAAGTGCTCAACATCCTTCCAGTTTTGGCTGCCTCATAATATAGCCATTAATATATGCACAGCCTATTTTTAGAATCTGTAGCATGCTTTCTGGGTAAAAAATTGTTTGAAAGACCCCTTCTTCTCCCTCAGAGTTGACATTGAATTGGATTTAATAGAAGAGCCTGAAATTCCTTCCATTAAAATGTGTATTATAAATGCTCAAGGAGCTGTAACTGCAGTTGAAAGCTAGGTATATTCCTGCCAAAGGGTAAACTAACTTCTTCTAATAGGAGAATATTTCTAGTGGAACAATTTACCCTTTATGAGCCTTTTTCCCAGAGACAACATAGAAAGTATATCTTCACTAGGTTTCCAGCAGAGCAAAATAAATTAAATATATCTGTAAGTTACTAAGAAAACCATTGGCATAAAAATATGCAAGACAAAATTTATCTGTGTTTTCAGACTCTTAGCCTAGTGCAATCTGCTAGCTGGGCAATAAAAGGTCCACAGAACTGGCATCCGCTCTGGTTTGTAATGATCCTTTGAATGGCCTAACACTGCAAATTTGTATTGCATGTCAAAATAGGAAGCCCTAAAGTGTTAAAAAAATGAGCATTATTATTCTTTGTCTGCAGAAGGGGAGACTGAGACACAGAGCAGAAAAAGCAGCTTGCTTGGGACTGGAGAAACAGGTCATCCTAAGGCTGAAGTATTTGTAGCACTTGGCATGTGGACTTGTATACAACCCTTGGAGAACATACTGTTTTGCAGGGGAAAGAAACCAATCACATGCATATGACAACTAGAGGTGTAAATGACCAACAGAACCATTTGCACGTCCTAAGAAACCTTTTTGTATTTTTTTTTCCTAAGGATGAAACTGCTCCAATGTTCTTCCATTTTTTTCCTCATTACTGTGAAGAAAAATCACTCAGTTTAAAAATGGTAGGCCACAGATAACAACTTCAGTGGGGGTATTTTTTGCTACTGTTGTTAGTAATTGAAATGGGTTATTAAAATATTACTTTGCTTCTGCTGCACTACCCCAGCAGAAGCAATTGCCCTTATTTTAGATGCTTAAAACCCTGACTGTATTCTAACCAGTGGTAACTCTCCCGTAAAACATTTGAGCAGTCCTGCTGACCTGAAATAGACTATTCACGCTCTTAAAATTAAGGGCACACAAAGTGCTTAGCTATGTGAATACGGAGCCCTTCAACATCTGCTTAAGGCAAGGAGAAGTTCTCAATGAAAGAAACACATAAGGGAGTCACAGCAACAGGAATTCTGAGAATGACAGACATGCAGGCTTGGACCCTGAGCCTGATGAACAAGTATGACTGAATTGCATTCATTCACACAGCAGCATCCATAAGATACAGCTCATCGGTGTTTGCTGCTTCAAATACTTCAGGTCAAAACAAGCGTGAGTGATTTGATGTGTCTACATGGCATAATTAGAGATGTAAACAATGACTGCCATTGCARAAACTAGAGCAATATGCTAAGTAATTACCTGAGTTATTTTGGCCTGGCTATGTTCTGCATCATTAGTATAATTACGGGAATTCAATTCAAGCCCATCATACCTTTGGTAGTTCAGTTTGTGCACAACAACCTCATCATCAATTTTTATCATGTTTCCTTGATCGCCAAGGGTGGCCCATGCTCTCTCCCTTTTTTTGTCATGTGAGCCACAAAGGAAAGACCCATTAATGAAAACAAGGTTAATTATGCTTTCATCAGAATGGCTTCAGAAGAGGTTCCTTCTGAGAAAGAGCAGAGTGGGGGGACCATTTGTCCTATTCCTTTCCTCCTTAAAAAAAATTAAGTAAAACCACACAATGAATGTCTCTATTTACATTTCAGAGTTCTTTTCATGCTTAATATGCCTGTGTGAATGTACCAAACACAAGTGAAGCATGAATAATATGTGACTGTTTTCCCCTTTTCCCCTATATTACTTAGCACTCTATTTTTTTAACTCTTCCCAAGAGCAAGAAGGTAACCATTTCCCCGCCCCCTTCCTCTTTGTTTCTTTTTCTTGTTATTCAGGACGGGGGCTTGTACTGAATCTGTTAGGACTATTGTGCTATATTCATCAGCTCTACTTGGCGCAGCTCATGTGTGAATCGAGGCTTTTTTCTCTATGARAAAAGATATTTCCCTGTATAGCATTCTAAGTCAATTACTGTGTTGGCCTAATGGGTTTTTCTTCCCATCCAACCAGACATATGATAAGTATTTTCCCTAAATCCCTTTTTATTATTTATCACACTATAGAGACCAGAGACCTTAAACATACATGTGGTTGGGTTCAYGTACACTTAACACACCCTGCAAAAGGTCGTGAAAGGTGGCATAGCACCTTCTCCTTATAAAGACAAGATCTGATGGACAACTCTTCTCACTTTCAATATAATGAGGTTAATAAAAAGCTACAAAATTTTTGTTTTCATAGGACAGTAATGGCTTTTCTGTTACATGAACCAAGGACTCTCAACTGAACACACTGTGAAGCCTCAGATAAACATGAAGAGTGAAGCAAAAGACATACAGTGGTTGTAGTGTAAATTGCTGGAAAAACAACATCTACCCATGTTAAAAAGCCTCTGGGCTTGATTGCACAGATGCTTCAAGTACAAAAACCTATCAGGCCCAGCATTAAAGAGATGTTGTTTGTTTTATTTGGGAAAAGATGGGATGCAAAGCCAGTGTTTGTTCTTGTTTCCATACTGTGCAAGTAAAAGCTCATTGTATTCCAGTGCTAATCCCACCGCACACCAACTTAATTTTGAAGTGCAGTAAGGTCCAAATTAGACCAGCTACAAAAATCTACAGAAGCCTCCTGTTTTCAGCACACAACACTGTYGTGTTCCATGAGTCAGAGCCAACAAACACTGCAACACAGTACACCAACCCAACTCATCTTGTGAGAGAAGGAGGGTCTTTACAGTCAATATCAAAAGTACAAATCCTTGATTTCTGCTGCAAACGAAGGCTATACAGCAGGAATTGCTGTAATATCTTGCTGCAAGATTACTATAAATGCAATGCGTGTTTGCTTTAGGCCTCCCCAGCAAAGATTTAACCCTAATCATCACTATATGATCCCAATACAGTCTTTAGTCCAAGACCATCTCTTCTGCTGCTTCACTGAAACTACTACAAACGGTAATTAATTGTATTAGAAGTTTGCAGCTGTACATACAATCAGTGACTCCAGAAAACAAGTGGACATTAAGAGAGTTCAAGGAGCCCTCTGGCAAAAGAACTACRTTTTAATGGGAGTAGTTAAAAACAATTTGACTTAAATAAATTAAAGATGCAATACAATGAGTAAGCAACAAATGATGCAATACAGACTTCTGATGGAAAATGCATATTGTCTAACTGGAACCAAAAATTAACAAAAGAAGAAATCTTAAGCATCTRAATATAAAAGAAAATGGTTTCTGAAGAACACTAGAAGGGAATTTACCAATGAGGGTTGAAAACTTAAATTCAGGGCCTAACTATCAAAGAGATTTTCACGAACTCTGGACGGGAACCTCTGCATGAACAAGGGGTTCATTGTGGTGGGAACACCATCTTGGTGCCAAACTCTTCTTTTATGCCAGACCTAACAGACCTGAATCGTTTGACTAACATCAAATGACTAATTATATAAGGCAAAGAGATAGGATAATACAATCTTATCTTAAACATATGACAAAAARTGCATCTATTGTCTAGCTTGTTGATCAAGCTACTTCTCTTCACTTGTTGCCTGCCAAATACTAAGGCTTGTTTTTCCGCTCCTACCACTTAGTTTCTCGGTTGTCTTATTCCCTATTACTTTAACTCAAGCTGAGGTGACAAAAACTGCCAAGAATGGTTACTTGTAGCCGCTAAACTAGTACTCATATTTTTTTTTTCTCCAATATTTAGTGAACATCCTATGTTATGGGATATGTATCCGGATCTAAATCCCAGTCTTATGTTATCTCATGGTAACTACTACACTAAGGCCTACTAAGAAGTTCAGATTAAATGAGAGCTACATACAGTTAGCTAAATGTTTCTCATCCAAATAAGAGATGTACATACCACTATTATGTGCAATGTTCTTTGAATTGTATTTACTTTTGGAAACCCATTTGACAGTGTATGTCACCAGTGCATGTTCTGTTTATAAAAAAATAAAACAGGTAATGGTTTTGTGAGCATCTGGTCTGGGTTGGTGGTTTTTTTTTTCTTTTCAATGGCTTTCTCTCAACATTTGTGATCGAAACCCCATAATTCTCCTTGCGCAGTGAACAAAAAGATCTGGAATTAAAGGTACTATTAATACTTTGAGGATACTGGCTGTTGACAGTGTCCAAATGTGAAGCAAGATTTGTTAGTTGCTACAAGAAATTTCTAATAATTCAGCTTGTGGGACTGGATATGAATAAAGGRGTAACAGGCTTTGTGAGAACTAAAGACAATGGGGGACACCTTCTCACTCAGCCCTGAAGATATTCCCCATAAATTTGGAAGTTTCTCTGAAGATTTTGGAGTGATGTATCTCCATAAATACAGCTTCATTGGTGCAAATCACTGGGGAACCCTGATCATTCCGATGTACAACTACGTGTCAGCACAATTAAACACAGATGCCAATTAAACTCATGCAGAATTAAGCACAGAATTGGAGCTTTATAGCAAAATGCTTCAATGGGATCAGAATTTCAGTTTTCTGTTCATTCCTGAAAGGAGTCACCAGGAAGGATCTAGAGAAGACAGACATCTGCAGTGATGAAAAAGAGATGAGAGACCTTGGGAAGACCCACAGGGAATAAGAAAACTGACAGTCTAAGCCTTCAAAAGCACAGCAGCTTTCATGTCTTTTTAGCTGCACAGAAAAATCAATACCAGGGCCTTGTATCGTCCTATCCTGAAAGGAAGCAAGGAACACAAAGGCAAAACAGCATAAGTATCAGCCATCTGCTTGGGGGGAGCTGCCATTCCCGTGGTTTCCAATAGGTGATGGACGGATTCAAGCCCGTCCTTCTGGCAGGTGGGGCAGCAGCAAGCTTTTGTTGCTGCCTTGCCACAACTCACGAATGTCACCTTCTTTCGAGTGGGAAGTTGAGCAACTCTCTTTAGAGCAGCTTGATGCCACCACATGCCAGAAAAAATCCTGTCTCCAAAGCAGTCTATAGAATAACYATGTTATATAAAGCCAGCCCCTTGCACAGCAGCTGAGTAAAACAAGGGAAACTCTTTTGACTTCCTCTTGTCCACAGTTTTCATTTTTAAAAAGTGTATGTGTATGGGGGAAGAGATTCAGCCGGCTCCTTATTGCTCCCCTGTTTCCTGTCAAAAAGGTCTGGACCTGAATCCCAGGAAACTTCTCACTCCCTGTCTGAGGCAGGATTCAGGAGAACAATAGCTGGCTACAGTTAATGGTGCTGCAGCAGAGACTTGTTAAAATACGTGTTTGCATTGCAGTCTTCTACTGAGAAGTGCCAGTACGTAACAGCCACACATAACAGTTACAGCAGGGAAGTATTAGTAATGCTAAGTGCTGAAAATCACCCACTAATTTATCTTTTATCTTCTCTGACAATTGCTAGCAAGATTTATCTCCCTTTAAAAAGAAAACCAGATGGATGGAAGGTCTGCAAAGAAATTCACCACAGTACAACCCAAGAACATGGCACAGTGTGTTTTGAAACAGAAGAGCTCATATTTCTCCAACACCATATTTTTTCATCCTCCTTTTTGTTCCAAGGATTGGTGATGCCATAACACCCAAGAGAGCAAAACTGGCCCTGGAGTCATTACTCTTCCCATCCCTCTCAATGCTATGTCACAATTTTCAAAACTGATAAGGAGTTTCTTCGAGTGTAAGCCTAAAAAGCTATTTATCCCATAGTAGTTTTCCAAAGTCATATTTGGTACTCAAATGTRTTGGCTTAATTTTCCCAGAAAAATCAACTCCTCTTTGCCTACTGCAGCAATGACAAAGTTGTCCAGCACAAAATGCAGAGCCTACACATGGTTGCCACTACCAAACAGGAGATTCCAGTACATAACTGAGGGCAATAAATATCAGAATACACAAAACATGTAAAGTTGCCATTGTGTCCAGTTTACTTCCCACCATTGTCAGTATAAAATTATTAAAAATACATAATGCTTTTSAGATTGCTTCAATACATGTGATAAGATCTTTCCTATAAAGGCCTTCCTCTTCAAATCATGCTCAGATTTCCTCTGATGCTAGAGGACATAAAAAAATTAGTAGATTTGAGGCTGATCTCTTTGAGATGAAGAATCATCTTTTATTTTTCTCTCACATTCCTGAAACTCAATTGAATCTCCCACTCAGAACTTGGATCATTCAAGATATCAACTCTTTTCTCTGGTTCAGAAACTGGAAAAAACAATTTGGAAAACAGTGAATAGGACTGGATGCCCAAATCCTGTTTGCCTGGATTTAAGGCAGAACCATACATTGAATCAGTCCTTCTTTCATGCAAGAAAGCATGAGGCATAGATGTGCTTGTGTAAGAATCAGCTGCTTACTCGGGGACTTCCGGTCAGACTGCAGCACATCAGATGGATTAGGAGGCCAAGCAGAGCACATCCTCTATCCTGTTGAGAACTGGGAAGTTTGAGGATTAAACTCTCTCAAAATCAGGCTGCTTACTGGAAGCATCYCTGCATATGCATGTCTGGTGCCTACCCACAGGCGCTCAAGCTTGACCAAGTCACACAGCCTAAAAATGTCAAAATCACCAAGGAAATTCTGTGAAGAAACAGGAATAAAACCTTTTTTGTCCTATCACCACAAGGCTTGCTTTCTTTCTTTGTCACAGTAATTCATTTTGTACAGATTTAACAAGCTAAATCTTAAAGTCCTTCCTAAAACAGATTTGGATCCAAGCTGCCCTGCATACTAGCTAGCATAACGGAGCTTGGAATTCAGACTTTCATTCTTCTTTATTCCTTTTCAGGCAGCCTTCCTGCTCCTTCAAAATAAAGCACAGACAGCACTTACAGAATTAAGAGTTCATCTCTGCATAACTAATTAAAGGGCATTTTTTTCCRTATTTTTTGCCTTATTAATAGCACCATGGTATTTTTGAAAAGTAACAGTGGCTTTAACAACTAATGATGATTTTAGAAATTGAAGTAATGCTTTGATTTGCTCTCCCTAATAGGATTCAAAAAACACACTGTGGAGTAGAAGCCCCTGTCGTGCATATCAGTCTCCCACGGAGATCGTTACCGGGGTGCACGTGTTTAACAGAAGCACCAGCACCAACTTTCTGTTCCCAAGGAGAGGAGGAAAGACTGGAAAGAATTCATYGCAATTATTAGGTCACAGGTTTCTCGTGCACAGACAGGATCCCTGAGCTTTTGACTCATTAAGAAATGGTCTTCAGAAAGCTCAAGGGCTTGCTTCTGCACCAGGGAGGAATAGTCTGAGTAACAATCCCCGGTTCCAGTGTTGGCTGGGGAGCAGTGCTGCTSAGAAGGACCTCAGGGTGGTGGCGAGCAGTGACCTGGGCACCAGCCACAGCCTGCCTCGTAGCCAAGGTCCCCAGCAGAATCACAGGCAGCAGATCAAGGATAGCAATTATTTCCTTTTACTTGACATTCATGAGACTGCACCTAGAATAGGCATCCATTTCTGGTCCCAGGGTGAGAACATGGGCAATCAGACAGGACAAGTCCAGGAGGGCTGGGAGCTGGCACACAGGTCTGTGAGGAGACAATGGTGGATCGAGGCTTGTTCAGCTTCGAGAAGGGGTGGCCTTGGGTACCTGAGAGCAGACATCTGTCATTTTTGAGAAGAGAGAAGGGAGACAGAGAGAAAAAGGCCACAAATTGAAACAGGGATAGAAGGGGGAAACTCTCCATTGAGGCACACAGGCAATGGCTCAGGTTGCCAAGAGGTGGTGCAATCTCAGTCCTTGGAATATTTCAGGACCGGACTGCATGAAGTCCTGAGCAACCTGGTCTGATCTCATCACTAATCCTGCTTTGGGCAGGAAGTTGAACTAGAGACCTCCTGAGGTCTTCTAATTAAATGGTTTTGTAACAAATTAGAAAGCAATAAAATTTGCACGGTATGTACCCAAAAAAGTAAAAAAAAAAAAATCCAGCCCTTGTCACAGAAGAACTGAATAGTTTTAGGAAGCAGGATTTTTCAGATGCGATGCATAAAAACAAAACCAACCCTCCCCCATCTTCCTCAATAACATGTAATATTGAGCAATTACACTAAAATCTACCTCAGATATCATTATCTGACACTTCAACTTTGTCCTGACCAGTCACCTCAGAGATTAATGCWCTTGGGATTCAGAAGAAAGAAATCCTTTCCTTTCTTCTGAAAGATATTCATAGCAAAGTAAAGAAAGGAGTGTATTATCAAAGCTTAGCTGCTGTTGAAGCTTTTGAAATAGGACTTTTGCCTGTTTCTTGCAAGAAAATCTCTGCTCCCCTGCTCTACAAACATAAGACCATAATAAATTCACTGGTGTCATCCAGGGAAATTCTTATCCTGTTTATACTGGCCCARGTTTGAACAACTCCCCAAGACAGAAATTCCTCTGAATCTACACCATAGGGATTGAGAAATACATGCCCTGAATCTCAGCATAAACAACTGTACAAAGAAAACAAGAAATCAACTTAGGTATTGCTTAAGAAGAAAGAAACGGCAACAAAAGAAAGCAGGTAGTGCATATCACTCTTGGTGGCACAGGTAAGAAGCTGCATAATACTCACAGCTCCTAACTTTATGTGTCCTGTAAGATGGCCAAAGGGGTCTGTGAAACCTGAGCAGGGAAGGCTGCTCTCCATGATCTGCATAAGGACTTGTAAAGTCCTCTCAGCTGCATGGGGATGTGCATTAGATGTCCAGAGTGCCTATTGCATGTCCCTTCAAAGACCCAAGTACTGCCTTCTCACCTAAACGGAAGGAGCTGAAAACCACTTGCAGCTCATACTGTTCCATTAGCTCTTTTAACATCCAAACCCATGGGCCTGGCTTTATTCTTCATAACAGCCTAGATTGCTGATGACCAGCTTGAGWAAGATGTGCAGGATCAGCTTCTACATAAAGAAGAGTTTTTAACTAGATCCTGGTTGTATTAAAAGGTTTTGGATCTGGAAAGACCATCTATATGGCAACTTATGGGGTTGGTGAGTAAGCTCAGYGCTGAAAACTTACCTCATTCCATGCTTTGAAATGTTACACTCTGTTTTCAAATTAACTCCCATTCCTGCTTGGGTCATGCAAGTTTAAATACTCCTTCATGCACATCTGTATTTTAAAAAGCATTCCAGAATGAACCCCCTCCACCCTGCAAGAAAAATGCTTTGGGGAATTTGTAGGAGGATTAGAGCTTTAACTACAACATGCAGAATAAAATATTAAAGTATTATAATGCTTTTTCAGAAACCAGCCTTTCAAAAAGTGACATTTTCTTCAGCAGTTCTGTGGTAGAAAGCCCTGCCCATGAGTCTTCACYGCTTTGAAGTCTTAGCACTTTCGCAAAATAGAAAAAATTGAATGTGGAGCACAGGGACTGTAATTATGCTCCATCATTCAAAATAAGGGGGAATAAAAAGCTCAAGCTTCTGTGAGTTTTAAAACTTAGATGGTCATGACCATAAAGGAGATGTTGAAGCCACAGGACAAAATTCCAGCTTTGCTGAATGTGTCAAGGGCTCTACCATAAGGTTTCACACCTAGAATTTTACTCCACGGGCTTGAACCTSGCTTTATACCAGTGTAGATCTCATTTATATGTTGGTGTGCAATTATACACAATTCCCACATTTCAAAGGGAAAATCTCTGGTTATAAAATTCTTCTTTTCCTTTGCGTTACTCATACTTAAAGAAGCATTCGAGTCTTTAATTAAGTAAATAAATCAGGAATTTTCAATAACGACAAAATAATTTTTAGTATGTCCAAGAAGAACAAATTTCAGTGCTAGGTAATATTTGGCAGCTGGTAATTACAAGAGATTAACAAAGCTTTTCCTGCAAAACAGAAGGATAATTAAACTTTTTCCTTTGGAGCAAATATGCTGTCATTCACTATAACCTAAGTTAAAAATGGAGCTAATGAAGAATTTATTGTATGTATGGACTGCATGCTTTTCAGGAGAGTGCTGCGTATCTCCAACATATCCTTCTAGACAGGAAAAGATGTGCCAGAAACAGATCTAGTATTTATAATGGGAAAGAAAGCAAATGATCACAAATGATTGTTTAAGACAAAAATTAAAAATAGTATTTTTACATTGTATATACATCCTCACAAATGTAAGAAGGAACTATTAGCACTTGAATGATTTAATTCTTCCCTTTCTTATAATGTTTCTAGTGTGAAGTTTTGGTGTTCCTACTAACAATCAGCAACAGAAACAAAAATGAAGAAAAACATTTTAACAGTGAAATCTTGTTTCTCTGCAAAAACCTCATATTGCACGTAAAGGAAGACAAAGGAAATCAAAAAACAAAGCAAGGGTTTTCTTGTCGTGGTGGGGAGTAGAAAATCTACAGTGTATTTGCCAGCAACCCCTTGCATACAGTTCCAAGAAGTGATGTAACAGCAGCTCTCACTGCATTTAGGAGCAATTTCACTTTCATTATACTTGAAGTGATCACTTTCCCGAGCAGTGCCTCATGACTACATACTGTCATGCCTACGCAGCATCATGTGTCAGGCTGTGTGGGCATGCTCTGTGATACACTAAGGAGCAGTGATACAGATCAGACACGATAAATATTTACCGCTTGGTTCAAAGGGAAGCATACTTTAATGCTACTGCTATCAAGTCCTATCACATATATTTTGTTAAGCATTCATATCTTGCTTGCATATTATGTTTTTATCATGCCTCTAACCCTGTAATTCTGGTTGGATCAGATCATCTGCCACGGATTGTTACCAAGACCTGCCCAAAAGTAAAACAGTTTCAGCAAAGATTTTTAGCAGTCTCTCAGGTCATTCTTATCTCTCATCACTTCTGGTACAGGACTATAGCTACAACCCAAGAACACCTGTTAATACAGTACATTGCACTTGCCATGTAATTTACATACTCCTTTGCAACAGGCAATATTATGTTGTTGTTATGTTGACTGTGCCCTGAGTAAATSTCAGCAAGACATTGCAAACATTTCCATTTTAGATTTATTCTCAGATGTTCTCCTTGTGTAGTTCTCATGTCCCATAATTTACCTCCATTTTCTACTTTCTACAAAACTACTTTCATGGATTAAACCTAAAATGTCCTTGTTGCAGCCAAAGAGAATTAAACATACCAGAAATGTGAAAGCCTSCAATATCATCATCTTCTCTTCTTCTATGTTTATGGCCATTTTGTGCCCTGTGATACATGATGGAGTCATTCTCTTGAAAGACAGCATGGGGGAGTATGAGAAGGAAACAGGTTTTGTTAAAACTATTGCCATGCTTTAAGTGATGTGTAACTCTTATGGTCATTGACTGTGAGTAACAAAGCAGTCATTTAAGTGTCAGTCAGTCATGGTTTCGGACTAGGTGAACTCTTCCAGAGTCATTTGGCCTAATAAATGAAGTAAGATCTTTTCTTGACATCTATTTCACTGCCCCCACCTCCGACCTCCCCCCAGCAAAAAAGAGATCAAATTATTTCAGACAAGCATAATAGGATATTATTACAGGATGTTGCACTGGATCACCTCACACTTCCAGATGCACGCTCTCCCTTTGCTGCTCCAGTTCCCTCTGAAGTAAAGGGGTCAAAAATCTCAGGTGCAGGATATTCCACCATGCAGAATACATCCACATAGTCTTAAAGCTGATATCTGACCATGCATCAGAACTCAAGAACTTCAATAATTTACTGCTGATCAAAATCAAATAGTCATTATACCATGTAGCAGCAGGAAAAACATGGTCTTATAGAAATTAGAGAAGAACAGCATCTACTGCATGCTTCTTGTTGTCATTTTCATTAAGACCGTGAGGATTTATTATTTGTCTTAGTAAACACTTAGATGTTCCAGTAAAAAAAACCAGCAAACCATCAGACCCAAAAGAAAGAAAAGAAAGTTACTATTTTCTGTGCTTATTTAAAGATAAACAACCCCCCTGCTCTTTCCTCATATTTTATTTTCTCTAGTCTAAGCAACTTCAGTATTTCAGTAACTTTCCTTAGTTTGTGACTCTGGAGCCAATTTCAGTGTCATAGGCTCTTTAGTGAGTTAACAGAGAGAAAGGCTGAATGCTTTGATACAGATCAAGAACCCAGGATGTTTTGTGGGGGTGCAAATGACCAGTTTGGCTATAGGACTTTGCCTTTGACAATTCTATTCTGTAATCAAAATTCTCATCCCAATAACATATTTCCACTCTTAACATTACAGAAGCATGGATAGTCAGAAATCACTCTTCAGTTCCATTCCTGCAGAAGCAGGCAACACTTACCCTGTGTCTTTACAACCCACAACATCATCAAGTAAGCAKTTAGCTTTGCTAAGGCAAAATGCCACAGAAAATGGCATATTCAGGACCCCACAAATACAGCTCCCTTCAGCTGCCTGCAGAGCTCAGCCCAGTTTAATACATTATTTGCCCACACAAAGTGGTTCATTAACCTCTAGGTCATCCTGATGAAAATGCTTATGAGACCAATCCAAACTTCCAATTGGACCAGGTAAAAGAAGAAAGCCTTGGCTTTGTTTAAAAACCCAGCCCAAACCAAAGAGGTGGTTTCACCTTTCTGGTTGCACAGCATGGCCTCACCAGCTCTGGCTCCTGTTTGGAAGAGGAGGGCAGCAGAAACAAATACACTCTAATTGAGCTGGTCCTGTCTTCCAGTTTCATTTAGGTCAGYGACAAATCTCACATTTACTTTATGAGATCTTCAATTTTTACATGTTTGCTTCTATTTGTCAGTTCAAAAGCTCAGTTTGTCATAACTGGTTCCTACTCTGAGTTTCCCCTTGAGCACTTCAATGCTCTCTGTCTAGACATTACTTCTATGTATCAGGTCAAAATTATTTTCTCAGTTGTGCTCAGCTCTGGGCAATAAATTCCTCCTGTGTGGTAAATGCTACAAAGACTTTCCCCTCAAAAACTGAAAGGAGGATAAAAGCAGCATTTTCCTCACATAGAAGCAGCCTCTCCTCTCTTTGTAGGTCCAAAGAAAAATGTTTAAAAATTAACTTTCATTTAAACTCTTCTCGCTTTCATTTGCCTACATTTTCATTTTGAGATGTCTTACAAAAAGGAGCAGAAAAACAAGTTTCTCCATTTGGTTGGTTGTTCTGAAACCTGTCAAAAGTCTTTTATCCTCAATTTCATATCCAAAATATTTTCCAGAAAAAAGAACAGAAAAAGTAATAATAACAAAAAAAGAATAAAGAGGAARTTATGGTCTCTTTATACACATATCTACACAAACTCTTTTATCATCTCCATTAGAAATCTGGGACATTCAAGAGAATTTTACTACCCTATTCATTTCCCTTCATGATTTTATTCACATTTGCAGAAAATTAAGTCTATTTTCAGTTGGCATTCCATAAAAGCATAAGCATTTTAGGAGTCTGCTTGACAGAACAGCTTATCAGAAGTTGCTCCTGTTCACAGGAGTCAGACATGGCATTTGCAGGCACAGTGCAGCCCTGTTCTGTAAGCAGATCCATAAAGAAAGAAAAATCAACTTTGCACATTGCTTCTCTCTTCAACAAAATGAACTGAAGGTTTCACGTTTCAYGGGTTGGTACGTGTTCAGTCAAGATTAGTGGGTGACTTCTGCCTTCATCAACCAGGAGGTAATTCCACCCTCGCTGAGCGTGATAGTTGCCATCAGAAAGGAGTCTGGAATACCTTCAAAGTCAGGCTCAGCCTTTACTTCATGAATATAAATCCAGAGGAACTCCATGGATCCCTGGAATTGCATTAACATCCCATGTCGAGTGATGGGATTTTGTCCATGTAGATCATTAAAAATATTCTCAAATTGAATCTTGATTACTGTGGACAACAGGGGTAGTTGGGTAAAAAAGGATCCCAGCACAGAACCAACATGGGCCTGCTGAAACATAATGAACACCACCACTGTGAGGAGGAAAGGAAAAGGAAATTCTTCACATGTATACAAACCACATTTTTGTAATTTGGAAAGAGTTCTTTTAAGGACACTCTGCAAGGACAGGTTTCGGGGTTTTTTTGATAGCTGCTATGTCACTTCCTTCTTGTCTAGCAAAAGATGAATTGATGCATTTTGACAAACTCATACTTACAACTCAGATAATTCCTAGCCAGCCATCACATAACATACAATTTAAAACAGTATAATAATAAAATAATGTGGAAARTTTGGAGTTTTTAAGAACAACCTTTTACTATTTCAGCTTGAGCTTGCTGCCACCAAAGACAGTTGGTGCTCTGAGGCTTGCGACACTGGCAGACTTAGCTTTGGACACTTCATTCAAAAAGAACTTATTTACAGGTCAGCTCTTCTGAAAGTCTAAGTCTAATAGTAGGAGACATTATCACTATACCATCGTGTATGGGGACATTACCACTATACCATCAAGTAAAGACCATTTGCAGTTATAAGCCTGAGCTGTTTTTATACTAGGACATACCAGACAATGTGCACTTGGGCTTGCTGGTGTGTACATTTGGGAATTGGAACAAGGAAGAGAGACGAGAAAGATCTCTTTGTACTGCTATATATTGGCCTACTGCTTTTGGTGGAGTTCTGCAGGCTGCAGAACTGCAAACCCACCAACTGCAAAATGGGCCTTGGTGAATTTAGTAATGCAACGCCTCAGAGCTTACAATGCAGGAAAAAGATGACTCCTAGAAACAAGACATGGAAGGTTAATAAAGCCAATGAAAAGGCATTCTTGGTACCTGAACATTCTATACTTTTGTTGAAAACATAAATAGAACAATTTAGTTGTAGGATACAAGAAGAAGACCATAGGAATGCCTTCTCTGAAAACTTTACTGACAGCAAAGCATTTAATACTTCCAGCACGTCCTTTGGAGATCTATCATCCATATGCATTTGGTTCTTACTGCTGCTTTAGAATCAAAAGGGTCTCTGGGAAGGCCCTGGATACCTTAAGTAATAGAGACTGACTGAGAGCTACTGATGCAGAAGAGCTCACAGAAGCAATCTTCCCATGTTCAAGCTGACGTTTTTGGGCACTCTGTAACTTCCATCACTGCTGAATGCGATGAGTTCAAGCATAGTAAGAAAAGCCAGAGACATCTATTAATTTGAGTTGGAATGTTTGAGGTCCCCTCCCAATGAGACAGTGAGATGAAGACTGGGCCACATCTGCAGTTGTGCAGGTCACACAATGGCAGGCATTAGTACTCCAGTCTGCCATGTCTCTCCTCCTCTACCTACCTAAGTTCTGCTTGTCTCCTTGCATGCCTTAAAAGCACCCTGAAAGGCTAAATGGAATAGGGGAGAGCCAGACAGTTTGGGCCACATCAGAACCCTCTGGCAGATGGAAGAGGGAAGGGAGAAAAGGAGCAGTGAGACACACAGTTCCCTAGAATGAGAGCAGAGAGAAAACTGCTGCAGGGCAAAGGGCAGCACCTGCCAGGCACCTGCCACGCACTTGGGAAAGGAGGATGGTAAGACATACAGAAAGTTTGTAGTTGCAATAAGTACTTTATTGCAAAAATCCTCCCAAGTCCCAGGAAATACAGCCTATGGGAGCAACAAAGCATGTAACCTTGTAGGTCAAACGCAAAACCAAATTATGCCAGTTCTTAGTAGGTGACCTCCTAAATGTACATACGCATGCATAACAAGATGAGACAGTTGTGTGTAAAGGAAGAGCCAGCACCAGTGATTAGATATAAAATGACAAGCCTTTTTGAAATAATGCATTTGTTTCAGATGAGTTTTAGATTAACAGGCTTTTAGGGTAAGCCATTGCAGTCCATCCAATCTCACAAAGGCCACAGAACTTGTAGAGCTGGAAACCAAGGAGTAAATCTGAATATGGTTCTAGATGATCTTTTACAAAAACATCCAGAAAACTCTCTGGAGATTGCAACAGGCACTGTGCAAAGACTCCCAGGGCTGTGACAAGGCTCCTCTCAAGCTGTGTCACACCCCAGCTCCACGAAGAGGTGGACCACCTTCTTAGAGTTTCAGATCCTACCACCTGCACCTGGGGACTGACATACGGAAAATACATGCATATATGTAACAGGGGAAAAGCGCAATGTGCAACTGTAATTTCTAACTGGGGAAAAGAAAATAACAGGAGGCAAGAAGTAAGAAATAGGGAGGAGGTGGTTGCAATAAATGTTTCGGCCAACGAAGAGCACTTTTTGGTTTGAAGGCAATAGACATGCAGCTGAGCAAGACTCAAGGTGTGATACAAGAAGTCAGAGAGGTTAATTGCCAAGAAAAAAACCACCAGATGTGAAGCAGCACAAAATCATGTGAGTTTTGGCCACTAATTTCAGTGCAGCCAAGCCTTTGCTGCAGGTTTCTTTAGGGCAAGCTATGGTAATTTCCTTGAGCTGCAAAGGAAAGCATGGAATTTCCTCTTTCCTCTCCCTTGAGACATTTTAAGTTTACTGAATAAGGCACAATGAAGACTTTGCATATGGTAGGGTAAATCACAGCCTTTGTGTAACTTCCCCTGCATCTGCTGGAACAATGTTCACACCAGGGTTAACTTTGGCTTGATAACCTCAGAGGTTGTCTTGCTTGTCTTGGCAGTCCCCCCTTGTTTCTGCTGCAACATATCACCTGGAAACCTCAGGTCTCTGTTTAAGACTGATTTTCAAACATCTCTTGTGTCTAATTCATTATACTGCAGGAAGGACTCTTGTAGAAAAGGAAGCAGCATCCATCAGTATAGCCACACTGTCCCCCTGAAACTCTCTTTGCTGCTGTGCCTTCTCACCCACAGCAGGTAACCCATTTCTCTCCCAAGCTGCTTGCTTACTCTCTTTGGAGAAAGTCAGCCACTAGTTTGTCTTCATATCTCCAACCCAAAAGGGTTGTCTTTCAAGACAACCTGCAAAGTCCACAAGGAGCCTTCCCTCTGTCTCTGGAGGCAGTGTCACTTTGGTCCTCCATGATCTAAAACAGCCTTTCATCCCACCCAATGTAATCTCTTGAATAAACCTCCATCGGAAAAATATTTCTTGCATAGCTCCCCTGGAGCTTTCCTGCACCGAGGCAGAAAAGGAAAGAAAATCTTCCACATTCATTTGAAATCTTAGTTTAATCTTCCACATTTGTTTGAAATCTTAGTTTGAGGCCTCTGAAACAGCAGTAGTGCCTGCAGCAGCTTTTGTTGTCTGTGTTGTATTGGCTTTTCCTCTTTTCTTATATACCAAGTATGGCGCCACATGGTGTGGAATATCCCCTTGACCATGGTGAGTCAGCWGAGAAGCTGAAGAGTCCTTGATTTAGTGCAAACCCTGCTTACTAACAACTAAAAAAATCAGTGTGTTATCATTATTCTCATCCTAAATCCAAACCACAGCACCAGCAAGTAGAAAGAAAATTAACTCTATCCCAACCAAAACCAGGACAAGGTTTTACATCACCACAGGTACTTTCTTTTCCCCTCCTCTTCTGCTTGCAGCCAGTTCACGTGGATAATTTCACTATTATCAACCCTTGGATCAAGAGCTACAACATGTCTCTTCAGCAAGTTCCACAGAGAAAGCCAAAAGAAGCATGCATCACACAGTCTTGGTGGCCAGCAGCCTTTGGCATACACCCTCTGTCATGAACCTCTGATCAGGCAGTCAAGATTACAGCCTTCTCAGATCGTTTGCTCTGGGCTTGCTGAGGTGGTTCCTTTCTTGTGGGCTCCTCTATGAGAGCCAGACACCAGCCTGTTGACATCTTCATGATTTATTTATAAGCACATTCAAATCAACACAGTTAACATTCAGGTAATACAAACTTGTGTGAAGAAGTTTACATGACATTCAGATTTTTGATGAAAAAAAATTGAGAAACGGATACTTGAGAACTGAACTCTGGGGAAACCTTTATTTTATTATTTTTTCCTTCCTTGGATTCTTCTCGCCTGATCTGCATGGTTTCAAAACTCTCTCTTATTTCATTGAAATATTGTCACCCTTGACTCCTGCCCTCCAGCCTCATGCTTTTTTCTGTTTTGCAGAGCCAGCGTGGGCTGTGAGAGGCAGGTGCTTCCTCTGGCAGTCCAGAGGCCACTCTAATTTCAGCAGTGACTCAGCCCAAAGCGAACCCCACAGGGCAGGGCTGGCAGTGACGTCTCACATAGTCACAGCATTGTACAGTCACACTGGTTTTGAACTGTGCTCTCCATAGTGAGTGATCTGCACAGGGGAAAAGTCAGGTGTTGCAGCCCCCAGTTTTTTGTTTCTCCACTATTAATGTCTTTAACTTCTGAGGACCCTTCCTGTGCAGCTCCAGATTTAAATGCAAAATCCCATTCTTTCTTTGTAGGAAAACTAACAACTACTCACTGCTCCTGAAGTTTGCAAGAGCCTGAACATTGCTTTTCCAACACAGATCAATCAGTATTTCCACAGAGGAGGAAAATAATGATCTATATTAATACTTTGACTAGTACCCAAGGGTACCAAGAACAAATAATATCCAAAGTTTCTTTCAAATTAAATGAAATCTAAAAGAAAGCTCTCATTCTGCCACCCACAGCTTCCTAAGTCAGGCATGCCAGCATAGAAAGAGTTTTTTAATTCAAGTTTAAAACTTGAATGGTTTACTATTTTGAATTGTTATCTCATGAACAAAACATATGATTAACCATACTCTGCATGTTCTCAGAAGACCTGTGAATTGTTTGTTTGCACTATAGAAAGGGAAAGTTCTATGTTTGGGAGTGTTGCCTTGGCTAAATCTTTAAATACACTGATTTTTTCAGCTCTTTAGTTAATTTGTTTGTTCAAAACCACTAACCTCTGAGGAAAGCAGTTTGTTGGCTACCATTATATTATTTAGTGCAGTGTCTACGGAGCATTCTACAATGTTGGGTAAGTATAATGCTACCGTAGCAGCAGCAATCGAGTAATTGAAAGAGTCACCACGGACAACTATAATAAAAAATGTCAGCAAAGACCCCAGGATTAGCTAGGCTGAATTTCTTCAGCTTATGAGGATTTTGGAATACACTCTAGAAAGAATTTTGAGGTGTACTTGGGTTTAACTTCTCTGTGCATTGCCAAGAAGTACCTAAAGGGACCCTGCAAGAGAAATGGAGAGGGATTTTTAACAGGGGCATGGAATGATAGGACAAGGGGCAATGGTTTTACACTGAAAGAGGGTGAGTTTAGATTAGATATTAGCACAAAATTCTTTACTCTGAGGGTGGTGAGGCACTGGAACAGGTTGTCCAGAGAAGTTGTGGGTGCCCCATCCCTGGAAGTGTTCAAGGCCAGGTTGGATGGGGCCCTGAGCAACCTTGTGTAGTGCAAGGTGTCCTTGCCCATGGCAGAGGGAATGGAACTAGGTGATCTGTGAGGTTCCTTCCAACCTAAACCATTCTATGATTCTATGAAGTCAGCTACACTGCTAATAGCGGCTGGAAAACCAATGTGATGAACAGTCAATTTTTTTTAACCYGGTCATTTCAAATCTGCTCTGTGACTTTTTGGTGCTTGCTGTCTCTCTCATCGGCAATTCATGTAAGTTTCAAAGAACCCCAAGCCTCACTTGAGGCTTGCAGGTGAGCAGAAAACACTTCAAGACCATGCTACTCTGCTTTGGGAAGCATGTGTAAAGTCAAGAAAAACATCTTCTGTTCTCTAAATATTTTTCTCTGCTGACTGTTTTCAATTGACTTTAGTAACTCAGTGTCAAATAATTAGTCTAGAAGGTTCATCAAGAGGCAGCACTTACACCATAATTCTTAAGGATGAATAAAAGGAAGTTAGAGAAGACCGTCTCCAGTGTTACTGCTACACAGCCAAGAACAGGGAGTCAAAGAGTCTGCTTCTTACCTGGAGGCTGAGATAATTGTATCGTGTGATCTTTTCGGCATCTGCCAGCTGGGTGAAACAATAACCCCGAGCTGCTCCTGCACCCTTCCGTGATCTCATGGGTTTAGCCACCATGCAAGCTCCTGTTATGACTCATGTGGAAGAGGGTTAGTCCCAGTCTCCATCCTCTGCACTGATGGCAAAGCAAAGGAAAAACAACAAGGTCTGAACACATCATTCTGAAAGACTGCCAGGGTTTCCTTTCATTTGAGATTGCAGTGCTTGGAGTTAAGAAGTTTTATTGCTATCATGTCAACATGGGAGTCCTTTGGTCTGTGAATTCATCCATCATCCCAGCATTTCTCCTCCTGGATTTATGTCCTTCAGCCAAGCCAATCTGAGTATTTCACAATGCTGCAATTATCACTGTCTCTTAGCATCAAAGCAAGCACACAGTGAAAGAGCCTGGGTAGGTAACCACAGGAAGGGCTCGGGAGATGCAGGAGAGCCAGGTTTGGTGAGCAGTGCTGAGTGACATTACCTCCTGAGGGATTCAGCTGCCTTCCCAGAGTGTAGTAAACACATCTTCCCCTCTGGCAGAAAGGAGGAATCATCAGTAATTGTTACCTACTCCAGCTGCTATTTGTGAGCCTAATACAAACTCTGAGGTAGCTTCATAACTTACACAGAGAACTTAATTAACTTCTAGTGGATCCAGTTACAGGAGGGAGGGCTGAACACAAAGAAGAGAAAAGCACGCAGTTCGAATTTTAAAAGGTAATGATGTGATATTTCTTTGGCACTAAGAGCCATAAAAGTAATTTTCCAAAGTAACTTAGGTCTGTGAAGCAAAGTCTCAATGATGTGTCAGAGAATTTCAGTTGAGTCACCACTTGAGGTGAATTTCAGACCTCTATAACACACAAGCCAGGCAAATAGTAAAAGGACACCCAATAACATGAGCCTGGGCCCCTGTTCAATGCCAACACTATTAAACTTAGCAATCTGCATTTTATTTGTTTTCTAAGGGATTCACCCCTTTACTCTTCCATAGTAGAGGGAGCAAACAGCTGATTAAGTGCAGGAGGGTACAGGCAGTACTTCAGATAAACTGTTGCTAATTGTCCGATGATCCACCAAATTCAGTTTGTTTCAAAACACAAAGGCAGAGTGGTCAGCTGACAATAATACAAAGTATTTATCTTGGAGCTGTGACTATTTAGGAAGTAAATGCAATTTATCTTTGTATATCCTTTAAATAACTTCAAATAACCCTGTTGTCTCCAAAGACCACTTGGAGAGCATTCCTTTATGTGTCTGGACCAACAGAAAAACGGGGTGCATGAGAAATAACACAGGCACTCAGGCAATAAGATTATTCAATAGAACATGAACTCCTTGGTAATGTTAGGAGAGCTCTGTAACATAAAGCATGACTCTATTAAGAAAGTGATTGTAGATTAAAAAAAAATAGTCGTAGGAAGATCGAAATATGACCAAAGCATGAGATTCGTAGTAAAAGAATCTCAAAGTTGTTTTGATAAAGGATCTCGCTGAAAACCCTAGACTGCACAAAATTTGCCACCTCTGTGGAGGTATTTGGTACTGATTTTCAGAGGCACTGCTTTCATGAGAGTCATAGTTTCACGGTTCTTCTACTGTCGATCATGTATAAGGAGCAAGAAGTAGGATGACATGCTTCCTCAAGATTCCAACAATGCTATGACATGTTGGAGAACTGTCCACAGTTTGCCAGTGGAAGCCCAGACTCCCTGAAGCCCTTTTGTATGAAACCCTTGCTAAATAGCAATGATGCAGACCTTGGTAATGGCAGTGACATGAGAAAAATGTACCGTGTGCCTTGCAAAGAAGTAATTTTATCAGGAAATTGATGGCAAAAACCCATACAATACCCATAAAATCTGAAGCTACCAGAATATATTTTATTTCCCTGGGAAAGGAACTTCTCATGAATGCTTAGAAAGTTCCAAGTATTTTCCCAGCCCCACAACAGCTATTTTCCATATGGCACATGCGCCAGAATAAAACAAGCATCACATAACTCTGCTCTGGTCCTGAACAAATCCTGACAAAGTTAATCTGGGTGTCTACTTTCCCATACAGGCCTACCACATGCAGTTGGCTTCATTGCAGACCCCACGCATTTCTAGGGGTCAGATAAGACTGACTCATAACATAGATCCAACTTCAAACATATCAGTAAATTGAATCAAATGCATTTACTCTTAAACAATAAACTTATGGCTACAGGCTGAAGGATACCAGTGCATGCAAGGGAATGCCAGATCTATAGTGGGAATTGTTGTGAGCAACCTGCTGCTGGGAAAGAAGGGATGAAGACAACCTAGGAAGCCTCTGCCCATGTGAAGGTTATTTCTGCAGCTGGCAAAACGGTTCTGTGTTAATTTTCGATGTGACAAAGACGACAGATTTCTTCTTCGCAGAGAGTCTATCAAGCACCACCACCTGGTGAAGAAAAATTTCTTAAGCCACTGCCAAGCACCTGATAAAAGGTCAGTATTGTTATAATAGTCAAGGTTGCGTTGGAGACACCAGTTTTACAGGCTCAAAAGGCCTACGGTGGAGTTTTTACAGGAAGCACCAAATATTTTGGTGCCTGGAAGGAAAGCAAGCTGTATTCAGCCAAGGAAAGTATGTGGGAGTCAGAAGCTTCATTGAAATTTCCAGCTCATTGCTTTTCAGATCCCTCTTTTGTAAACTGTGGATAAAGTTCCTCTAATTGACAGAAGTGTTTTGAGAACAAGCCAGTGTTTACGGAATACTTTGACAGTAGAATGGTTGCAGTATTATTTTATTGCATTCATCTTTTTACTTGTTGGGAATTGTTGTCCTATAACAAGTCTTTCAAACACTATTAACAACTGTTTCTCTATATTCATGTAGCAGTTCAAAATGAATGCATACATGAATTCATGCTGGTCAAGAAAGATGAAAGGCTGTAGACAGATCTTCATCTAGACCATTAAATGGCCACTGTTTCAGGCAAAGGTCTTAAGACCCCTATATTACTCTGTGACTTTAATTCATGGCCTCAACTGTGTCTGCTGACAGCATTAGAGCATGGGCACACAAGGCAGTAAAGTTGCCCTCTGAATGTCCCTGGGAACAGATTGCAGAAGCAGCATGAACCACTGAAATGACAAAGAAAAATACATCTGAGCCAGTGCCCATACATAATTTCCCCAGGTTCTCATGTGGGCATTTTCATTGGAGAGAAGAATCTTTGGTCTGGGGTGCCTGAGCTGGTCATCTACCCTCCAGGTTCAACCAGATGCTGCACATCATCCATTAGAAGCAAAAATGGGCCTTCTAGGAACATAGAGGCTGTCTAAAGGATGTGGATGTGTTGGGATGAAAATGAAGCTACCAATAGCTGACACCAACAAAAAATCAATAATGCCATTACAAAGCAAAAATGCAGCCCCAGAGGAAATACATTACAGCCACCTACTGCTGTCTGGGGTAAAGGACCAAAACTCACTCATCTGGCTTAAGGGCCATGTATTTAATGCTTCTTGAATTTTTGCTGCCAGACAATGTACAAGGTACAAAGATTTTTTCATCTCTTCTACATACATGGCTAATTAAAAATATTTCTAGAGTTATGAGACATCTCTAATTGGCCTTGTGTGAAAGCTCTGTATTCTACTGGTAATTACAATTATTCTCCCATTGCCACCAACTTCACCTTCACTAAATCAGCTATTTATTTTCTGAGCTACCAGGACCCTGGCTGAAAACACAGGAACTATTCAATTTCCATCCTCCTCTTTCATACTGTGGTATGCAAGAAACTTCCAGATATTCTTCAGTTTTTTCATAAGACATTTTATTCTTTTAACTCAGAGCAGATTTCCTCTGATACTGTGTGCATTCAAGGCAAAATCCAGTTCCTTTTGGATGGCAGGATTCAAATGCAAAATAACTCTTTGCTTCTTTTTTTCCTCACGGTTTTGGCTCTCCCTACAAAGTGCTGTTAGACAAAACCCTTAAAGCTGTAACATGTAACACCACTGAAAATGTCTGGAATCCACATCAATCCATGGTCTTAAATATAGGTTGAATCTTCAATACATGTAATGACAAGGCGTTCACATGAATTTCATAGTGACAATAATTGGCATCACTCTGCTTTTGAGGGACTTCCTTTGAAACAGATTTTCCAGACAGATCCAAATCTGGCATCAATGCAAGCTCACAGACTTCATTAGAAATAGCCTTATTTACTATGCCTCATGGAGAAGAAAACAGGCCTGGGACTCCGGAAATCCAGTCAATTGTAGGCAAAGTGTCAAACTTTTAAAGTTAAGAAGCAAGACAGTTGTTCCTGAGAAATTCAGAGTGGATGATTTTGGTAAAGACAAATTACTCATAAAGGCACGTATAGCAACTTGAATTCCTATTTGGGAAAGAGTAACTAAAGCAGGTGAATAACAATGCTGCTTGGTTCCACTGGATCTAGGCATGCTTTGGAGCTGAAAGAGCCAAAGTATACTAAGATAGATAAATGTCATATAAAACTTTACTGGAAAATGAACTTCTGTGGAAGGGGGAAGTGACCTACAAATTTGGAACAAGATCATAGAACTGTTTAAGTTAAAACAATAGGAGAAAAATTAGGATAGCCAAAACAATTATTTTGACATCCTCAAATGTCAATTTTTTTCTATTTTGAAAATTATCTAAATATAATTTTAAAAGAGAATTAAAGGAGGTTTGGAGAAAGGGAAATGCTTTAACAAAACTTGGATGCCGCCAAGATATCCAGTCAAAACAGTTTTCTTTTGTTGGCTTGTTTCACCAGGAAAAAGGGAAATTAATTGCTTCTGTTTGTGCTTTCAGAATATGAAAATAAGCAATTTGCAGTGTGTTCTAGAGTCACCAGTCAATGTCACATCTTGTGACTTGACATGACTAACCCACATAAGGTCTAGCGGTTTCTGACTGGCTGCTGCTGCAATGACAGTGCTCACTAGTTCCCATTGCAAACTCCCCAAAATCCCGAGGGAAAATACATCTTCCTACCCAAACATAAAGCCCTCCACTGCTGCAGCATTTCCCTCCTCAGCCTTATACTCGCACTAACAGGACTTTTGTAATCTGAACATGTGCCTACAGTGACAGAATATAAGGCTTTAATTAAGATGGGTTTAAACACTTCAAACTCTCATTCCTGAGAGTTTCTCCCAGTGCACCATGAATTTATTTTCATTCCCTTGCCAGCCACGCCCGCTGCAGTGGCACTGGAGTTGCTAACAGCGAAGGGATACACGGGGAAGGTCACTTTTCCTCTTAAAGAGACGACATTCATTACCCTCTTTATGCCACCTTTTTTGTCACGCTGAACTACACCTTAAAGGTGAAAAAAGCAGATGCAGTGCCTGGGAGCGCTGGCTGGCACTGAGCAGAGAGGGACCCTCGGCGGTGGCTTTGCATACACCACAGGTGATGCTGATGTGACAAAGAGCTCCTCTGAAAACCAGTGTTGGTCTGTGAGGGAACTGTGGGAGGCAAAGGGGCAAAACACAGTGACTTCTTCTTTGAGATTTCCTTCTGTGAGAGCATCTACAGAAGGTGCTCAGCACCGAACAGCTCCCTGAAGCACCTTTCACAGGCAGGGCCAGAGCAGCAGCCAGAGCAGGCAATGACCATCGCCCTGCTGCCAGCCACAGCTGCCAGGAAAGGTCACTTTAGCAACCACCAACTTCTGTGTGCCATCCACCAGCACTTACAGCCTCACCCAAAAACGTGCGGTTCCCAGCAGGCTGGGACGCTCACAGCTGTTGAGCTTCTTGCTGCTGAGCTCTTTCCACCTGTGCTATGATTATCACTGCCTGCTTCCACCCTCTCGTCTTCCTCCTGGCTTGGTCCCAGGGCTCTGCCGGTGACGTTGCACACTGACCTGCCTGGCCCCGCCGCTGATTCACTTTCAGAACTGCTTGTGCCTACTGCAAATGAGCACAGTTAGGGAGGAATCACATGCCAGAGGAGCAGTCTAACTGCCTGCACCTCCTTTTGCTGTAGCTTTTCCTACGCCACATTCCCCCAGTGCATTATAAAGAGGCTGGAAGAGGGACAGGCATTACAGCATAAGTGGTAGCAGCAGCCCCGGGAGCACGCAGCCCCTCTGCCCTGCACCAGCACAACATCTGTGCTTTGGCTCCCTGTCTCCAGAGCAGAGCTGAACACCTGGGTCATGCTGCAGGGGCCACAACCGGGCTGTTTCAGCCCTTTCAGTGAGAAGACCGTAACGTGGAAAACAGAATCAGTATGATTCTGACAATCATTTCCTACATTTCAAGCCTATTGATGTAGAAAACCTTTTTTCACCAGCTTGCCACAAGGTGTGACTTTCCAGATCACTCTACTGTGTTAGTAAAACGTCACTACTAATGCTAAAGCACGTACATTCCTTAAAAGAGGAAACAATGGACAGGAATAACAGTACAAATCAAGTTTGAAAAACAATTTTGAAATTAGCATGTACTTGATTTTTTTCCTCCCTGATATACCTCCATCACTTTTACATTGGGACATGGTTCTTGCCAGGTACTGCCACTGATTTTTATTTTATTCCTGTACTGTATTAGCTGAAGACACAACCATTGTCCTTGGCACTGTCTACTGAGCTATAGCAATGTGCTGGATTTCAGAGAATCTTATCAGCTCTGTGCTGAGTGGTCCTTAAGCTAAAGCCCCACTTTGAAATGGAAATATGTCAATGCAAACATGCTGCCTTAGCATCTTAGATTTTCCAGCTAATCTCACATAAGGTACCAAAACCACAGTCTCAAGAACCCATGGATAAAGGATATTGGGTTGCAATGAATGCCTAGCAGCTTCCTTTCCATTATCCTAGGAAACAAAAATTCTTTGCTAGCTTTCTACTTGCAGAGTTCACTGGAATTATCACATTGGTATAATTCCTATTTTTAAGAAGGAAAAAAAGAAAATCCAACCAAGCAAACCTGCACAGGCAGTTAACCAAGAAATGCAAAGAAGATTAGACACTCCTTACAGTTTCTGTACTTTTTACAAATGCATAATCACCCTTTCAGATGAATTTTTTCCTCAGTACTATAAGCAGTTTTCCTTGCTAAAATTTACACATCCGTGTCTCCCACTTGACTTGTCATTACCAATAAACCTTAGGAGACTATGTCTAGTGCTATTTTGCATGCCAGCCAAGAAACCAAACCACTTCTGCCTCTGAGCATCACTTTGCAATCCTTCTCACAGAGAGGGCTGCATTTTCCAGGGCCTGGGACGAGATGCCGAAGCACTGATGTCATTTGCTTGAACTGCCAGGCCCTTCTTTTCCTGTTTCTCTTCACTTAACAAACTCCTGAATCATTCCAGCTCCACCATGTGACTCACAGCTTCTTCCATAAATAATTGGAAGCACAAAGGAGCCAAGAGCAATAAAAACAGAACCTGAAAGTGCTGAAATGAGATCGGTTACCTTGGTGTTGTTTTGTTGGTTTTTTTTTTATTTTCCATAAGGGAATCTGCTCTTTACAAAGGAAAAAACAAAAGTCATCTGTTTTATTTAGCAGGAGTTAGCAATGCACACTTTGCTTCCTGCAATGGGCCAAGCTTATGTCACCAGCTTCATATATTCTTGAAAGCCTTATACTGAAGTTGGGATGAGAGGATTCTAAGCTGGTTTGACTGAATGCAAGCCAGAGGAATAAAGTTTCTCTCTGATGGCTTCATTTCGGGCTGTTGTAGGTATTCATTAGGCACCAAATACCTCACTTGGAACAGAATAATCCCCTAGCATCTTCCCATTAATACTTAACAAATATTAATTACATTGACCTTCAAACAATCCTCAATCCTGTGAAGTAGAAACTTTGTCTATCTTATCTCTGTTTTAAACAGAAGACAACAAGACGAGGGCAAGAATAGATATTTGTGACAACATGGCCAAGAAGTCTGCACTAAAACCACGAGTAGAATAAAAGGGCTTCATTTTCTTATCTGTCATATGACGCATATTCAACTGGAAAGGTTAGGTGGATTGGATGAACTACACATAAAACTGCTTTATCTAAGCACCAGGGGCAAGAAGAGGTATTACAGAGCTTTGACATACTATAAAAAGTGTGGGAGTAATATTTCAAAGAAGCAAACAAGCAAGGAAACAAGCAGAATTCAGGGCCATTTCTCACCAACCATTTAACAAGCTGTACTCCCAAACCAAAATAATTTAGTCCTGTGAGGAAGATTTAGCTTGCCTATTTCCCACTCTACATGACTGATCTATCTACACAGCGGCTACGAGCACAGATGTGAAGTTACTACATATTTGGGGCAAGCTGGGAGCTCTGAGTTGTACCACACAGCAAACAACTTCCAATTCATTTACAACATCAAGGTTTTACTGATGATGTTACACGCAGACCCCAAATGAGCCAGTACTTGGGGCACTTCGGATTGATCAGGTCACTGTATCTTCTGGACAATTCACCTCTGGATGTCTCACACAACCTCTTCTGAACCTCTCTTCTCCTACCAGTGTCTGTGTTGCCAAATTGTATTAGCTGGACAGCACACTTATGATATGTGCAACCAAGAACACAGTTTCAAGACTGGCGGGCCTATATTTGTACACTAGAATTGTCTCTGTGGGAGCATGCTGTGCAAAGCAGCTGTGCCTGTGCAGGGCTGTGCCTCAGGTGCAAATTTCCTTTTGAATACCTTCAAATCACCCTGGAAATTATTAACTCATCCATAATTGGAGCTCTGTTGCCCATTGCTACACGTTCTGGAACAAAATAGGAATCGATGTCAGAGTCTCTAGCAAATCTCTGCTAGGATAGAGCTCTCCTTGAAATGGTAACAAGAAAAAAACCAAAAGTATATCAAAATAACAGCGCAAGAAAAAAAAAGTAAAAATTCTCTACAATTTGGATTCATTTATCACAGAAGGCTATTTTTCAGTAATTTTGCCACTTTTTTTAAGGCATTTCTTTCCCTTCCAGGCCCCCATAGTTCAGGGGATCTGTCATACAGGTCTCTAGTGCCTCAGCTGCTCATGGCGTGGTCATTACTCATGAGTTAGACTAGCTCCATTCTCTACAGAAAGGCACTACCCTTTTCATCTCCTAAGTTCGTTTTTCTGCCAAACTGTGGCACTGACACCCTCTGGGTGTGATTGAGCCAATTTTCTCCTCCACTTCAATGAACCTCGACTCTGTGTTAAGAGGATAACTTTTTCCCACAGCTTCTGGGAACATCAAATTAAATTGGACTGTCTCTTACTGGATCCCATTCTTTTGACTTCTAGGGCAGCCTAAGTCTCCAGCATACTATATCTCTTTTATTTTCATTTCTTTCAGCCTGTGTCAACCTACCCTTTCAGCTCTTGTTTTCCTTCCACAACACAAAATAATCTGCCCTGGCCTCACACATGGTTGGAAATTCACCAGCATGGCTCAGTCTGAGGGCAAAAAGCCATCCCAAACTTCCCTTGTGTAGAAGCCTTCAGGCATACAGAAGAGCTACTCTCATGAAGATACCACTGCCTGAGCCCTCTAGCAATTCTGCTTGATGAAAACCTGGCAGGGAAATATCAGCAGGTAGGAATAGCTGTTCAAATATCAGTGAATTCTTCACATTCTGAACAAACCCGTTGTAGAATACACTGTTCTCCTTTATGATTGCACTCACCACCTTGGAAGAACAGATTCTCTGCTCCTGCAAAGCTATCCCAAGCAACATGAACTGAAAAGTTTTGTGAGTTTCTCTCCCCTCAAAATCTTTATGGGATGCAGGTCCTGGATGTGACTTCATTGGGATGACTGAGTTGGGTCAGGGCCAAAAAATCCTTCCCAGCTTGTCCCTGCTGCTTTTCCTGCCCTGGAGCAGGTATGTGCTGTCCTCAAAATGTATCAGGCCCATCTCTAGAAGTATTAGGATATTTACCCTAAGGCAAACATTCAAACCAGGAAATGTTGCAACCCATATCAAAAGAGAATTTAAAATTAGGAAGAGAAACTCCAGATGAAGAAAGAAGCAAACTGCTGGATGTGTTTCTCTCTGTCATCACAGTATTATCTCCAAGACAACTTTTCAGCACAGTAATGGCAGGAAGACAGAACCAGCAGGCACCTGCCAGGACATTCAGTCTAGGCCACATCTAATGCACATGCCCACCCTTTCCCATCCATGACTGCAGCGAGATCCATCCTAAAAGCAGTCATGAATCCCACTCGTGGAGCTACTGTTCAAATGTCTACCACCCATTTGCTAATTTCAAGCTTAAATTTATTCCTGGTCATTTGTATTCTAAGGCACCCGTGGCTCCTTTTCTCCTCTCTGGTATTTACCCGCCTGATACATTTCCAGACAGCAAACATATCCCATTTCTGCTTTTGTTTTGCAAGGTTAAACAAATCATTCCCTTTAATTTCCTACCGTAAAGCAGGATCCCTCTTCCGCTGATCTTTCTCAGTGCCCTTTTCTGCATCTGCCAACTTCAATTCACCTTTCTGCAGAGACAGTGATTAGAACTATATGTGGTATTGGAATTAAAATTAACTACCTAAAAATAGGGAGAAAAAGGATCGCTTCTGAGGACCAGCTTAAAACTTGCAAAGAAAACTCCAACAAGATTTATAGCATACATTGTAACAAAAGTCTTTCACTCCTTATGTCTATGGAAAAAAGACTTATAGAACACCACTATGTGGCTCTTCTGTCTAAGTTACATCTTGTATAGTTGTGTTATAATTTGATCCCGATCTCAAAAAGAGGTTGACAGAAAATAAATTGTAAGGTTCATGGGATTTCTATTGTGTCATGCTAACATTGCTTCTGTCCCTGAACCTGGGATTAAGGGCTTGAGGCAAAGATGGAGGTCTCAAGCGAAAGCCTATTCACTGGTGTCAGCAGGCAGAAAACCAGCTCCAGAGGAGTTATTTTCATATTTCTGAACCAATGGACCTTTGCAAGCCCACAGAATTTCCCTTCTTTGAGCAGGAGCAGAGTATGGTGCACGGCCTGCCGAACAACTGTACATGCTTGCAGCCCCAGTGTTTGCTGCCGACCAGGGTGCATCCTACATCAGCCCTGATGCAACTCCTGCAACTAGCCATAACTATTTTCTGTAGCCTTTTGACCACAGAGTGTTTTCCTGGAGCAAAGTTTGTGCAGTGCTTCCCTACGAGCATCCTCGGACATGCACAGAAGCTCTCAAAGACACTTTATGAAAGGTCATGGCCGTATTTTCTCAGTCCAGATGTAGAAATACCCTCATAATGAAAAGCAAAATGGCTCTTCTTGGCAATAATTTCAGTGACTTTGTTTCCATGGTTCCAGGAAGGATTCATTCCATTCTGAAGGTAGCACAATGCAACCACAGCTGATATTATCAATTTGCCACATTAGGAGTCCTTCCAGGAAAAAAGCTTATCACCTCCTAGTGACATTCTGTTTTGTATGGATGTATTCTCCAAGCTGGAAAAGGAGAAAACCAAGAGATTCCCACTGTCATCTGACTTTTGTCCTTTACACCTTGAAAATTTATTTTAAGAACAAAGAAAAGAAATATATGCAGGTTCTGAAGCCATAGTGTCAGCAATATCCTCAGAGTATTGGCCAGACCTTCTCTGTAGGCTGTCTTCTTGAAGCCATCAAAAATAGAGGGATTTCTTCCCTATTTATAACAGAAATAAAGTTCAAAACAGAAAAATGTCTCATGGCTAACTCAAGCAATTGCTCCACTTCAGCACTTCCTGTTCTGCAATCCTTAAGAGTAGTTATTGTCCTCTTTGGACCAGGTTAATTCCCATTGCACATCGTTTGTAGATCAGATTTATGCACACATACATAAGTGCCCTGATCACATACTGCAGAGAGGAAAAACATCCACGGGATTTATGTTTTGTACTTTTCAGCCTTTCTAAGGTCTGTGGTGCATGCTTAGTTGGGTTAATACAACAATGGGAACAAGAAATGGTTGTTTCTAGGTCTTTTCATTTGCAGCTATCTGAAATATACATCTTGTTCGTAGCACAAAAGATTTTTCAGGCTATCACACGGACATCAATGAAACAGTTTTATCAATCATTGGTTGAAGTCACGGAGAAGTATCAATCTCAAAGAGGGTCAGTTGGTCAGGAAAGTTTTGGTTCTCATGCCTGCTCTATTTTCCGGCAGGAGACTGTCTGTGCACGTATTTATTAATGGAAGAGAAGCATAATAGAAACAGAAATCTAACTGAATTTTAAATCTGCTTACTTACATTTTCTTGACCTAAGGCTCAACATACAGGGAACTGCCATAGGGGAATACATTAAAGTATCTGTAAATACAAAAGTTTTTGTGAAGGCCAACTCAAAAGGCTGAGCCCTTTCCCCATGACCTCTAAAGCAGGCTAGTATTAGGTGAGGATCCAGGACATCTAACAGTATTTAATGTCTCAGGAATAGGCATTCAAGTCTCCTTTTTTCATCACAAGGACTTACTAGCTCATCTGCCTTAGAGTATAAAGTAAATTCAAGCACGCCCACAATGTGCCTATGTGTTCCAACACTGTTACCTATGCTAATAAACAGTGAGAGAGTTCCTTGGCATGAATGTAGCCTGCTCCAACTTTCCCAAGCAACTTCTGGACCTGTTTTGGTAGCAGGAGTCTGCCAGGAACCACACCCAAGCAGCAGCTTGCTTGCAGACACTTAGCACAGGCCAACCCAGTCCACCAGTGTAGATGCGGGCTGCTCCATGCCAGTTGGCCTCTCTGGCTGGGAGCATTCCCAGGCACGTTTAATACAGTGGTACAAACCCACCCTAAATCCTTTTAACAAAATTACAAAGTCAAATCAAATTGTCAGTGAAAAGCTGTTATACACACTATTTTAATAGTGTGCTATTTTGCAAGTGTCTGGCATTTTCTGGGCTCACTACACTTATCCTGTGCTCCAGTTAAATACACTGATACAATTTCACAGTTTGCAGTGGAGTTGCTGAACTCCAGCAAGGCTGTGATGAACTGGCTCCTTTGGAATAACAACGGTAGAAGAATGTAAAAGAAGACCTTCTAAGGTCAAGTTTGGCCATGACCTAAGCTGCAATCACTGAACCTTTTCTATATGTGACAATCTCATTATAATTTTCTGCTGTGTCACAGCAATTACCTCCCACAGCCAGGCACCATCTAAAACAATACCAAGACAGCAACTGCTCTCCTATTGTGCAAGCAAAGTTAGAAACACAGATGTGATCGATTGGAGGTTTGGCAAACTCCAAATTCTATTTTTAACTTCAATCACAAGATCTAGGGTGTCCCATTAAATTACTGAAATAAACATAATACCTTCTTTCCTTCAAAATCAGCATGCAGTGATTCCAGTCGGAAAAGGACTTCTAGAGGTCTCCAGTCCAACCTCCAGCTCAAAGCAGATGTAGTTAAAGCAATTTGCTCAGGGGCTTGTGCAGCTGTGTTCTGAAGATCCCCAAGGGTGGACAGTGTGCAGCTTCTCTAAGAACGCATTCCAGTATTTGACCACCTTCACATTAGAAAAATTTCCTTATAAAAAGTCAGAATTTCCCGTGTTCTAGCATGGTAACAACCCAGAACTCTGCTGGGGGCAACTGAAAACCCCTAAGAACCCTTTCAGGGGGCAACTGTGCATAACTGGGAACTCCTGGAGAGCCTCCAGGAGCACCTGGGGGCAACTGGAAGTAAATGTGAACCCTCGAGAACACCTCAGAACTGTGCTGAGGTAACCAGGTATAAATAGGAACCCCTGAGGGCAACCAAGAATCCCAGACATGTATCTGGTCAGTCATGTGCACTGGAATTGTAAGAGTCAACAAAGATTTGATTCTTCTCTATATGCCCAAATGAGCCAAATTTAGATTGAATTGTGACCTTAATTCGCACTATTCTCAGATCTCAAGGGCAGAACTTTAGCAGTATTTTTATTTTCAATGCAAGATTCAGTAGGTACTTGAAAAATGGTGTAAAATGCAAGATTGACAATGCAAAGCTTGACAGCTAAAAGCCTGTCCCTTATTCTGTTTCTCAAATTAGAGACAGATGAGCAAGGCCCAAACAGGTATTTCCCTCCTTGTGCTTTTATGTATCTACCTGATGTCAGCTATGTAGATGAACACCAATAAACACCAATCAAAACATGCAGTATTCTTCACCAGAGGAGTTTTATGAGACATGATTTGGCCTTGAAAGTCATTAGTCTGATCCCCTCATAATAAGGCCAGCTGAGCTCAGTTAGATTCACTAGGATTGATGATAATTTTGATTGCTTCCATTAGGAGGCTTGCTGCACTATGAACAGTCAGGGAAAAAAACCCACCATTGCGTTCATTAGGAGACCCTCTACGCCATTTAATAAAAGACAAACCCATCAGACTTGTGTGTCACAAGAGCTATCCACCACGCTAAAGTGCCTTGCTGGGTCAGGGCAGGAGATGATGACACCATTCACTGAGCATTTAGGGCAGTGTAGGCACATCCCATCGCATGATTGAGCCCTAAGAGAGGCATTGAGGATTAATTACAGGATCTTTTTTTTTTTGCTAACAAAGGTTCAAAACCTTGTGACAGAAGACAGACTGCGCCTGASTACTACTGAATTCAGTTCTTGAACAAGCGGCCAATTAATTTTATTGTCCTGTCTCCATCTTTTGCAGTGCCTCATGTTGTGACACATTTGTCAAAGGGAATAGTCACATATACGGAAATACATGCACAGGGCAAACAGGCACAGTAGTAAAAAGGGAGGTCAAATTATGGTTCCATTAACCTTGAGAGCATCTTTTTGAAAGGAGATGAAAACCAAAACAACAAACAACCCAACCTAACCTCGAGCTAAAAATAGGAGCTCTTCAACTGAGCTCTTTTGTACCAGAGCAAATATTTATAGATTGCTCAGAAATCCTGAATAATGGGGGGATTTAATGGAGACTGACAAGTTCTTAACTAAAACAGTGCTAATGTGTACCATGATGAGGCTTCTCCACCATTTACCACAGGGGCCACTGTACCACCAGAGAGTTTGCAGGCTCTACAACCATGGATAATTCATGTTCCACAATGAACAACTTCTCAGAGGAAAACAAATGATCATTCCTGGCGCCCAATGGCAAAGTAGATAGGTAAATAAATAAATAAAACCTACAGCTTTTAAATTTCTCTCACGTCCATCAGGGAAATTTCCGGATAAAATGCAGAGAGAAAGATCTATTAAAGACAAAATATAAAACAACAATACAGTGTTTTTGACTACCATCCTTCTGCAACTGTAAGCAATGAAGGATTTAGGGCAGGCGGACAGTGCACTCAAATTTTTAAATTTTCCTGGTTTTATTTAGGAATTTCCAGTGTTCATTTTCAGACTTTCCGCCAGAAAATAAATGGCTCAATGTGATATCAAAAACTCTCACGGATGAGCAAGAGACCTGCAAAGTTCTTCATCCAGCCCTAAGGAAAGCTCTCTGGTGACAGCAAACAACCCAGAGTGTGTTTAAATAACTCAGATGCTGAATCCCATGGAGAAACGGTGGGTTCTATTTGCAACTTGTAGCATTAATAAACAACCTCTTTTCCATATAGCTTCATACTGACACTACTTTAGGGCACAGGATTTTACAGGAGCCAGCAGAGTCTTTCAAGTCTCACTGTCAGTTCAAGAGACTGATATGTTTGGCTCCAGGGCTTGGAGAGACAGGAGAGACCAACAAGGACCAGAGCCAAGGCTCAGCCTGGACATCTATGGACTAAGCATGCCCATGGTTCACATCTGGAGCATCTGTTCACCTCCGCAGCAAGACTGGAGAAGTCCTAACAGTTACAAACATGCAAGATCTGGTACTAATCCCTGTGACTTTTATCCCTCCATTTCAAAATGACTTTGTTTATGACTCAATCGCCAAGATATTTTTTGAAGCTTTTATTCTGGCGATCCCAAAGCATTCCTTTCCTCTTATGAAAACGTCAGTATTTCTTTGGGGTGTGGTATATAACTTGGATACAAATTTTGGCTGAGGGCTAAGGCCAACTAAGAAGAGTGGGAAGGACACTTGCAAAAGATGAAATTTCTTAATTTCTCTCAGTCATTACCGTGAATACCTAAGGCGTTTATTTTTGAAAAAACAATCTAAAATACATGTCAGAAGACTGAAATACACATTGCAAAGTACTGATCCTTACAATATAAGATTTAGGAAAGTTCAGTGCAAGGAGCTGGCTTTAAACCAGTAAATAAACAATGCCTCTTATTTTGTTTCAGATAGCTGGAGAGGGTAGCCGAGTCACAGTTCAAAACCAGAAAAAGTCAAGTCCAGCTATTCTTATTTCGCTAACAAAATAAATATATATTCATCCTTTTGAGTGAACACTTGATAATTATGATTGCTTGAAGAATTTGTTACCTAAAAATACAACATCTCTTCGACTTTGTGTATTATTACAGTTTCTCTGAGTGCCAGTCATAGTAGCAGTACATGCCAAATACTGTCCTTTTCCTCATAAATGGCAGCCTTCCAAAACCTTTGGCTATATATAACTACTGGAGTGTTTGAGGAATTTGGGGAATGAAAAATCTCCAACAGATTAATTTGCTCAGGTCTGTAGTAGAAGCTTGAGACCTATCTTTGCATTTCCTAATTAATGGTAATTCAAGAATATATTTTTTTCCTTGCCTCTGCATTGTACATTACCTCTACAATCCACACAGACCATGGCTCCTGCAGGTCTCCTTTAGTAGCAGTGCTCACGTGAACCTCCATCAGCTCCCATAGCCTTCATAGCTCTTCAATTCCACTACTTTACCACTCCTTCAGTGGTGTCAGGACACTAGCTGATTAAAAACTTGTGTTAGAACAGACCTCAGGTGGCATAACTTTGCTCCACATTTTTAACACAAATAAGATTCCTGATCTGATTCATCGTTATAACTACTGAAGAACAAACTAAAATTGAGATTGATGGTGCAGAAGGTGGCACTAGCATCAAGAGTATCTGTAGATGTCTTAAACTTTCTTCCCATGCCTGCAAGCCTCCACCAATCTGCTTTAGGACAAAACTGATGGCTTTACGCCCGAATTGATGTCTTTATCTCACCTGCTGTTGGAGTGTATTGGGTTCAGATGAAAACCTGATGATCTGAAGGAGGGCTCGGTCTCCTCCTGGGCTCTGGCTGGGGGCCATCCCTCTAGCCAGAGGTGGCCAGGAACTGGGCAGACTTTTGTGTTTTCAAAAGGCATCAAACAGCAGTATGTAACAAATTGTTCTGCGGAAGAAAATCTTCAGTTAGCATTTGAAAATTAGATCTTTTTTTAACCATCCTCTCATTGCAGTATCCCATACCATCAATGGACATTTGAAATTCTATCTGGATATCTTTGTATAAACAAGAATGATTTCTACCTTCTTTAACTGTGTACTTTGTAATATACAGACTTCATCTCAATCTCAGGGTGAATTTTAAGCCTCACACTTCTCTGGTAAAACTGCAGACATAGCAGATGCATCAGCAGGTGTTATGTTTCAAATCATCTAGCAGAATGTTACCGTTCTGAAACTCTTTCTTTTTTTCTCAGTCATATTTCCCATTCAATGAGCAGAGTAAGGATATGTATCTCTGGTCTTCATTCCCTAGAATACATTCATTTTCTTTTTTCTTCAAAGATGCAGTACGAAAATCAACTTCTTAAACAGCCAGGCAAAGTCAACAGTTTCAACAACTATCACCATGAGATGCAAAGTCAGAGGCTCTTACCTGCAGGACAGGGGGCACACCATCCCCACTAGAGCTTTATAAACCAGGCTAAAATTTTTCAGTGTTGTTCTGTCTTAACACTATCAAGCACAGGCAAACACAGTGGAGCCAGCATCTGATTAAGAAGTACCATGTAAAAAGCTTCCATAGACTTGGGGTTTTCTTAAATGCCTAAATGCATTACGAAGTCCTCATACATTTGTGTGCTTGTGCACCAGCCCACTGTGAGGATTTTGCTGGCTGTTCCCCACACCCTCACAGACAGGCATGCAGCAACTTGGGCTGAACATAAAAAGGAATGCACAGGGAAAAGTTACAAGCTCATAAAATGTTAATGGTCATTTGCTTCTGTTTTTCAGTATATAACAACTAAATAGACTCATCTTGTTAATACAATCTGAGTGATGAATAACCCAGGCTGTTCTGGTTTTGTGATATTGTTCTACTAAATTTCCACTGTGTTATACTGGTGTGGACATGTACACACACACACTTGGCTACAAAATTTTCTGCTGTGATTGTCCCCAGCTAAAGAGCATTACAGCCACTACTGGCACCAGCAGAGAAGGGAAGGAGGTACAGCATATTGTTTAACAATGATGCTAAGCAAGTAATAATCGGAATTTGCTACGGTCAGCTTCTTTCCCAAACACTTTATTAAAGGCACATTAGAAGTTTGCCCTTTCTAAAATATGATTCTCTTGTAAGACTCACATTCATGCAGAAGGCAGATGCATATCTGTGCTTTGCAGCCTTTCAATAAAGAAGTTGCCCACAAGTAAAATTTAACAGCCTGGAGAAAGCAATGTCTGAACTCAGATTCTAAAGAAGCAAAATAACTTTTCCTGCTATAAGTATGTCACACACAGAACTACTTGAACAGAACATCTGCTGCCTACAATCTGATAGTAGCCTAGGTTTTGAAAAGCGCAAAGAGATACTAAAACATGGGCAGATGTGTGATTAAAGGCAGTGCACAGGATGATCCCCATCTTGTGCTACCCTCTTCCTTAGATGAAAGAATAAAACCTCACTCCTGCCAGAGTGCTGTCTCACTGTCAGCACACATTTGGACAGCCTGAGACCTTATGGATTGTTTTATTGAGTACCAGTCTTGTATCAGTCAACCTGAGCCTTTGTCCTTGTGAAATCATGCCAAAAAGCAGCTCGGGCCAGGGACAGATGTCTTTTGTTGCCGAACAGATGCGGCCTTGCTTTGTGCCCTTTCTTTCACGGCCTCCTGGCCGGGGCTGCGGTAGCACCCTGTCCCCTAAATCGCCGTGTCTGACATCTGCCGTGGCAGCACAGGGGACATCCCCGCTTGGATGCAGAGCAGCTGCGTGAGCCATAAGGGCACTGCTGCCGTGCAACTGCCAGGACCCGCTTGCTGCTGGGGCTGCTTGGACTGTGCGTGTGCGCAGCACGGGGCACGTGTGTGCCTCTGTGTGTGTGTGCGTGCCCCTGTGTGTGTGTGTGTGTGTGTTTCTCCGTGTGTGTGCGCTCCCCGTCTGCCTTTCGTGACTGCAGGAGGTGACACGCCCGTGACTGAAAGCTGTGACACCAGCGCTGAGGATGCCAAGCAGCAGGATGTGAGGAAGCACCGGAGCTGCTACAGCTAAGTCAGCAAGCCCCAGCTGCTCCCCTGCCTGTTTGTCTCACAGCAAGCTGCTGTCTGGGCAGCGAGCTTCCCAGGGCACCACACTTGCTCAGGAAGTTAGAAAAGTGAGTAGAATGGTCTCAGCTCTCCCAGAGCAGACCAAAATATCTGAACTTACATCCCTAGGCTGGCAATTTCTCCTCTGAATTTTGCAAACAGAACACCGCTCACATTACAGACAGGACAGTGAAGATAGGCTGAGAGTCTTGGGGTTGTTTACCCTGAAGAAGGGAAGGCTCCAGGGAGACCTTAGAGCACCTTCCAGTACCTAAAGGGAGCCTGCAAGGGAGCTGGAGAGGGAGTTTTTACAGGGGCATGTAGTAATAGGACAAGGGGTAATGGCTTTACACTGAAAGAGGGTGGTTTAGATTAGATATTAGGAAGAAATTCTTTGCTTTAAGCACGGTGAGACACTGGAACAGGTTGCCCAGAGACACTGTGGATGCCCGATCCCTGGGGGCAAGTTCAAGGCCAGGTTGGAGGGGGCTTTGAGCAACCTGGTCTAGTGGAAGGTGTCCCTGCCCATGGCAGGGGTGTTGGAACTAGATGATCTTTAAGGTACCTTTCAACCCAAACCATTCTATGATGTTTCTATGCGTTCATCCTTCAGAAGACCTCCATGACATTCCTACAGATGCCACCGATGGAGGCAAGGATAAAGATATTGAATTCTGCTTCCCCATAGAGTTCTGCTTCTTTACTATCATTCAGAAAGAAATTCTCTGTCCATAGCTTTTGAAAAATCCCTATTCAACAGCAAGTAAGGAATCACTCTGGCTGTGTCTAACCTGACCTTAAGCATATTGCAGGTTGCTGAATCACCCAGATTTTCTTTGTAGATTGTCTCCCCACCTTTTAATTTGTGCCAGCGATAAGTAGTACAGCAACTGGAAAATAAGTCACTTCAAGGAGATTAAAATTAATTTGTTACTTTTTGCTAAACTCATTTTTAGTCAGATCAATTCCTTGAACAAGTCCACTGCCTGATAACAGAAGTAGCTGGGATGGGAACAAGCATGGACTGACAGCCAGCTGGATTTAGATTGGCTTCAGCCATGAGGAAACAACATCCTCCTTCAAGAAGGGAGGCCTCAACCAAGTCATGACTCACGCAATGACCTTTAAGTTTTAAAAAAGATGTAGTGAGTGATAACAGTAAAGCCTGAGGTAGAAAAAAAACGGTGCATGAAGTAAGGTGGTGCACTTCCTGAGTGACTGATGCCTTGGTGGAGCATGTAGTGCTCCTTTTCAAACACACCACTGTTTGGTCTGTGGCTGAGGATTAAGCTATCTAATTTCTAATCACTGCCTGGTGTGGCAAGCACTTGCTACACACACGTTCTGGATGGTGAAGCTATGAAGCTCACATCTATGAAGCTCAAACAGAGAAATATCTTAAGACACTCAGAGGAAGAAAAGCTCCCTATGAAACCAAAAACAGCTACAAATGCTCATGGAACTGGAGGGGAGAAGATCTGAGTCCACTTTGAAAGGGCGGGGAGAAAATATCACCATTTTCACAGAGAAAGTATCTTAATGTATTTTCAGTCACTGCAGGAATACCTCTGCAATTGTAAACTGTGGAGTGATTTAAAACTGTTGGGAAAAAAATAATCAGAGATGTCCCCTGATGTCTCATGTTCTCTTCCTGAAGCACATATGGTAGTCATGGCTTTTGATGTTTGCTCTCACATCTTTAATTTGTAGGGAAGTTTTCTGTAAGCTATGACATATAAGGACAAGTGAAGACAATGTTCTCTAGCCCCCAGGGCACCTGAAATAACTTTTGTCTTGGAAAAAAAGAATCACTAGGGTGAAGTGCACAGGCTTACTCAGAGGCCTCACTTTACAGGCTAAGCTCCTCGGATTCTCTTACCTGAAACACTGAAAGCAGGAGTTTCAAAAATAGTATCCCACCAATTTAATAATTTTTTCTCACTAAATTCAGGAGTAGTTCCCATCCCAGCACAGTCACTGTACAAAGCTGCTTTTTTCTTCCAGCAGTTGAAGAGGAATATGTATTGCAGCATCAGCCTGGAGATCAGGGCCAGCAGATCAATGTGAGGGTTAGTCTCCAGTGAAACAATATGCATCTCTCTCTTCCTCAGGAACTGACAGAGGCTTCACATCCCTCCCTCAAGACCAGCCATTGCTCAAAGATTATCTTTAATATACAATGTCTTTCAAGCAGACTAATCTTCCCCATTGTCTAGACTGCACAATGCAGCCTTCAAACCAGAAGTGCAAATGGGGACATCTCTATGTTCTTTCCTCATCCCTCTTATGTGAACAGCCAAGAGACTAACAGGGAACAGTCTTAGATCTTGGATTTAGTTTGTATACTGCAATAAAATTGCAATCCAAGTTGTAATAATATGACAGAAGATTCCATGGGTATATTCATAGACTCCACAGGCATTTCCTCAGAGATACTCTTTGACACTCAGGGCAAAGAGCTTCCTCCTCAGACAAAGGGTTTTCTATCTTTTCTAGATGACTTGTTGTAGAGGCCTTTCCTTCGCTTGCCACTTGGACTCCAGTTTCCAGAGACAATTTCTTTCTTTGAGAAACCCTCAGAAAACATTTGGTGCTGCTGGTGTTTCCCACCGTGGGAAAACTGGTCAGTGCCAGGGAAGAGGAGGCAATGTTTATTGTGTGCAACAATTGGGTGGCCCTCAGCCAACACGAAGTGAGGTCCAAGGGTCATGTATGCCCTGCTCTGCTGACTATTCTGACTGAATATCAAAGATCCCCAAAAGACAGCTGTTGCTACAGATTTGTGTTGCAGGTTCTTTGTGGGTGCTTCAAGGGCTTTATCTTAAAAATTACTTTTCTGGCCACAGTTTCCATCTGTTTTGCCTAGAGCTGGTGGATGGTCAATTAACTAGAATTTGGGGAAATCAGCAGTTTTTTGTTTGCAATCATTCATGCAGATCTTTCTCTGCCTTCAGTCTGAGCTGATTTGCAAAGACAAACAACTAAAATAAACATAGCTGTAATGCTGCCTGGTTCAGAGTCAACTGAATATTCAGCTCTGGAAGTACTGCATGATTTTTAGGTAAAAGCATAAATCTGTCCAAATTTATTTCATGTTTGAAAGAGATCCATCACCAGATGGGCCTGCCTTGGAGCTGGGGGCTGATGGAGTTAGACCGTGCTCACACTTCTTTCCCGGGAGCAGCAGCAGCAATTTCAGTGGAAATACTCACAGAGTAAACGCTGAACCCCGAGCCTCATAACTTAGTCTTTTGGCTTAATTCCATTTCCTTGGCTTCTGCATTGACTGGTTGGGAGAAAAAACCCTGCAAATAGTTCCCCTGACTGCCCTGCTCCTCACCCCATGCTGTTTGACTTCAACTCCACCAATATCTCCCTTTGCACGGACAAACCGTAAAACCAGTAAGGGGAAGAGTTCAGCTTAAAAAAGGAGCATCGAAATTTGGGGAGGAGGAGGGAAATAAGGAGTTATAACCCAAATTTTGTCCCCAAGCCCATCTAGGGTGGGATTCCACCAGTCACTGTGTTAGCCCAACCAAGTGGGTAGCCTGGAAAAGAGAAGGGGAAAGAAGGCAGAGATGGAGCAAGTCTGGCTGCTGAGCACAACAGCTCATGAAACCCTGACCTGACCCAACAGGGACCAGAACTCCATAAGCCAGCTCTGCTGCTACCAAGGCACCCACCTGATCCTGCCACATCACAGGACAGCCTGAGAAGCAGATTTAAATCCCTGTGGGCCTTCAAAAGAAGACAAATAGTCTGTAGCTTTGTGGGGTAAAAGTGTAGGGTATGTTTCAGTGCTCTTTGGCTTTTATGGTTAGATACTGATCTGAAGTCCACTGAACTCATTTGAAAGATTGAGTGCACTGTTTTGGATCAAGACTACAGATCAAATATTTCAAAGACTACATCAATTCTTCCACTGGCTACAAAGCACTAAGAAAGATGACTGCGGAAAGACAGAAAGAGGCGAAAGAAACACAGAGCAACAGAAACAGCTGTACACCATTGAAACAGAATGTTACTGCGAGATGTAGTTTATAATAATTAGTTGATCAACATGCTAAGCAAGGGATTTTTTTCTGTTTTGAACCAGTAGATGCACAGATGGGGTCTATAATAGAACTGGCATGTGTGTGGATTTTTTTTTTAAGGCTGCATAATTYTACAACCACTACTAATGTTTGCGTGTGTTGATATAATGGGAAGAGTACTCAAACTTCTGAGAATTAACGTTGTCAAACTGGCTTCCTGCCCATGAGGTGACATTGAAATTGTGGTAGTCTTTGTCTGGAGCAGCAGTAGTGGCTACAGCCTGATTGTGCAGACCCACAAACTCTAAGTCGTTGTAATAGCAGCAGCAGCAATACAATCATAAGTCATTTAAGAAATGTAATTTTCCCCATGTTTTCAGCCAGAGGCACAGCGACAGCTACCTTGATCAGGATCAAGCAATAGATCTGCTTTTGAGGCAGAGTTAGAAATGAGCTTTTCCGACTCCTCTTGCCATATATGATATGGTTGCCATGGGAAAGAGAGCATCAGAACACACTAACCATTTAGGCCTCATTGACCAACCAAGTCTAAGAGCATTCCCAAGCGCTCCAACGTGCTTCTCGTTACCAGTGAAGTACCTGAACATCCTCTTTGCCACAAATTTCAGCTGAGCTCTCCCTAAACCATCACCAGACAGGACCTGGCAGTTAGAATGGTCCAGTGGACCCTTCCCAAGAGGGGAAGAGGGTTCACCTGTGACAAGCCTGTTCTGGAGGTGAGCTGTTCCGCATAGGCGGCCAGCTGCTTGGGTTGTTTGTGGCCACAGCCATAGAGGCCACTCCACAAATGTGCCTTCTGATTGTCAGTTCATGGGTTTATTAAGTGACCAAATTTTCTAAGGCAACTGTGAGGAGGAGTCATTACTCCTTCCTCATTCTCCTGTATCAGTGAGAAGTGAAGAAAATGAACAGAACAACACCATCAGTAATAAAGAAAGAGAAAAAGAAAGGTACATCGAGAAATGCGTATTCTGCTTTACTCCAGGGACAATGTAGGGAGTACATTTTGTCTGGGATTTTCACAAGGAAGCAATTAACTCTTGGAAAAAGATAATATGAGTCAAGATTTTAAAATCTGTATGTGTTAGAAATGATTAGCACTAGGGAAACTCACACAAACATGCTTTCAAAATTCCTCTAATGCTATCAGTTCAGCTGAATGTCAGCAGTTCACATGAAGTGCAGGGGGTCCCCTAAGCAACTCAGCACCTTCAAAATATTTAGAATTACAGCTAGGGCAGGAAAAGCCTAGCTTTAAGCTATGTATCTGTCAGAGACCTGTACATAAACCATTACACTAAAAGAAGTTATTCCAGCATTTGGTCACTCCTAAAATGGTCCAAATTATTCTGGAAAAATACTGGAGCATATGTCTTAATCTCTGGCATACAACCCAGTTGTGATATATGGCACTGCAGTCATACCTGTCAGTGCTTCAAACAAAAGGCCCATATARATGCTAATCTGATCAAACAGCAAACTCAATGCTTACGCAATAAAACTGCAGTTTTATTGGTCCTTATTACTTCTCAAGTCTTAAAATCGCTGACATATAGTATGGCATCTAAAAGACTCTTGCTATCTCCTTTCAAAAGCACAGCTATCACAGACAGGAAAATAATAGAGTAAAAACATTGTAATAATTGAAGTAACCATAATCCAACTAACTACTAATCAAAAGCCTCTCTGGAGAGCTTCCTGTTTTGGATGGGTTCTGATGATCCCTTTTATTTGTTTGATTTTACCAGCAACACCAGTGAACCAACAGCCCAAGAGCTGAGGCCATCACAGGCAGGCACTGCATGGCACCACACCAACATGAACCTTACTGCTCCAAAATTAGTTGCAAATTCTGGCACATCAGGTTAACAAAGCCCACTGCCACCAATAAATAACACAACAGAATTCAATCTCTGAAGCCTCCAGCACAAAGATAGCAATGCTGCGCCAGTAGAGACATAGATTTTTTGCAGTACGTTTGTCATTCAGATTATTGCCTCCTCAACTGCTGATAGCTGAATTCCCATCTCATAAAAGCTTTTTGAAGGAAAATCCCTCAGAGGTAGCTGACTTTCCCATTTTTTTCTTCATTTCTTTAGCTCTGTGGAAGGCCCACCCACAGTTTTGGCTCCCGATTGCAGCTCCCTATTCTGTTTAAGTTCTTTTCTTGCTCAGTTATTTGCAGCTGCCAATTAGAGCAAAACGTCTGCAGGGCTCTTTTTAATTAAAAAAAAATAAAGAAAATAAAGAAAAATCTTCATTTCAGTGCTAAAACAAAATTTGGGAAGCTACAAACATTTCAAAATACATCCTGTATTTTTTGTTTAGTTGTTTTTTTCTTGTCTGTCCTATCTCCCTCCAAGATCATTAGCTAGGACAGAGAAACACGAGAAATACACCTTCACCCATAGCAGAAATTCTCAGTTTGAGGTTTGTGCACAACCATATACCATGATGCTTTTCCTCAAGGGATGCCAGAGTGGTTCCCAGAGGGAAATGCTTGCAGATATGCTGAAGTTATTACAGCATAAACCATAAGGGCTGCAGGACCACCTTTTTGGCATTATAAAATACTTTTATGTAGAGTGGGAGTTTTCACCTGAGTAACAAAGCACTGTGATAACTCACGAAACCACCTCCATATCTCCATGGAGGGATATAACCAGAAATATCACCTGTCATCTAGGCTACCTTCTTCAGGTTCTGCCTGAAACTTAGACTGTGTAAGGCTTTAACTGCCTTTTGCAAAACATGTTTTCTGCCTCCAATCCCCCCTTTAGTAGTGGCACATTCATTAACTGATGTCTCATTATAATACTGTTACTTCAGATCTTCTTATGGCACTGTTCTCTTTTAGTCCTGAAAAACACAGTTTTCATTGCACTGCCATTTTATCTCACTTTATGCAATTATCAAATACCATATACATCTGTCAAATATTATTATTAGTGAAGTAATAAATTTCCTGTAGCACAAGCAATAAAATTTTTATAGAGGACATATTTATCTTTTGACACATTATTAGACTGACTCATGAAAAATAGAAGTAATGTTCTCATTATTTATCCAGTATAACTTGATGGACGCTCTTGTCAGGTCCTTCCAGGAAGAAAGGATGCCGAATATTTGATATATGGGATTAGTGATGTCTGCAGTGACCTCTTCCAGTGTTCTGTATTGTTAACAATCATTGAACCTTAGAGAGGAAGAGGAACAGGGGCTTTAAGAGTTGTGATGCGTTTGATTTCACAGAGCCATTAAGTTTCTTGAAAGGCAACAGGTAACTTAAACTTAATAGGAACTTTAACCAAAACATGGCTAAAAGTCACCATCCAAAACAAAAGGTCATGAGAAAGCATTTGGGGGTTGAATTCTGTGCCTGAGTGGGATTCCCCGGATACTATTTAATGCCTGTTAGAAAGAGACAACAGGAACACCTCTGGATTCACCTCTCATTCTCAGCATTAAAATTTCAAATTACTACAATAACCTTGGGTTTTCTACAGCTCAGCCCCTCAGCAATTCTGCTGGCTGCTAAAACCAATGTAGAAATGGAGCCAAACCACAATGAGCTCTAGAGGCATCACTTCCACAATGTCTGTGGCACAGGCTCTTCCCATACAGACCCTGAAAGACTAAGAGTGGACAGCGCTTGGAAACGGGATTTTTAGCTTGGCCTCTCCTCCAGTCAAAAAAGGGTCAGGCGAAAGGAAACCAATGCTCACATGAACATGAGTGAAAAAGCAGGGATCCCAGCTCAGCTGCTGCTGTGACAGATGTTGAAATTCACCCTCAGAGAGCAACCTTGGGGATGGTACTGCACCCAGTGGCTCCTTCTGCAGTAACTGTGCCAGCTCTAAAGAGCTTTGCAGTTTTGCTGCAAGGGACAAAGAGGGAGGCAGCAGTGTGCAGAAGGGAAAATTCCAGCTGTGGTTGTTTCCCCTTCCCTCTCTTCCTGCCCCACAATAGCTTCACTGTCAGAAACAACAACAAGCTGCAGGACAGCATTCATGCTGATCCCCAAGTGCAATTCCTGCCAATTCCAACCCCTCACTGTGGGGATCATTTTCTTAGGCACATTTAACTAGCTCCAAGCCCTTTTGCCTGCCTAAAAAAGTAATATCAATTATTAACAAATGAAAATACATAATTAATAGCAGCACTCAGAAGCAATCCTGTCTTGCACTGCTCTGGCTACTAGCTAATCGAGCTTTACACTGAAGCGCACTAGAAAAATAATGTTAACATTATCCTATCATTTAAAGGATATTTCATCATATATTTCTTGAATAACAGCCTGGCCACTCTCCCTTTGTCCTCAGAGCACTTTCCAAAGGCATGCCATGACGGCTGGCAGCGCCATCCCCATTCTGCAGAGGAGGACAAGGCATGGACAGCTAGAGCAGCTGGCCAGCAGATCCAAGAACAGCAGCCAGGTGCATCAAGCTCTGTGTCCATGTCCTATCGAATCAGCCACAAGCAAGGCAGCACCTCGCTAAAATAAGGGGAATACTGCCTTGTGTTTCCTACACAAGTATGGCAGGAAGAGATTTTGAGCCCCAGTCCTGTCTCCTCAGGAGCTTTCTCAAGCACTAAGCTCTTTTCAGAAGAATTTACTGAAAAGATTTGTAACTAATTATCAGCCTTCACAGCTTTCAGCATTAACTACTGCAGTTCTCAAAACCACAAAATAAATCGAATGCAGATGAGCAAGACCAGAGCCACAGATAATAAGAGAGCTCAGCAGAAGAAAAGAATTAAATAGAAAAACACATTCAAAGACATTCAAATCATGTCAGTGCCCACTAAAGAATGTCAGCAGTGGCCTTCTTTGTGGAATAGAACTGTGCCTGTTGTGGCATTTCGTGAAGGAGGAGGTTTATTTATGAATTTGATTGTGTTTGAAGAGTTTTAGCTTGACTTTTAGGGTAGGGAAATCTGGGGCACAGAGCAGAACATAATATAATTTTCTGGAAGAAAGTCCCTTTTCAAAGGTTGTACATACCAAAGCAGCACATTATCACTACAGTTTGCTTATACATCTATTCCCCAGCACCTAAGGATAAGTAAGGGTCTGTTTCTACATGTTGCAGAAAAAGACAGCAAAGGCAGAGCAGAAATGGTGGTGAGAGCTCTATGCTATATGGAACAGCAATAGCCCAGGAGTGGCTGAAAGGTTTGCATGGATTTTAACTCTCTTTTGTCCTTTTGCTCCTCTCCCAGGGTAGAAGAGGGAACTATTTTGGAAGCACTGTAGGGCCTGTCTGTATTGTTCCACTTTTGTTTACTACTAGATTTTTCTTGGAAAGAAAGAAATTTTTAGAGCATCACAGCAAATTCATCTGGGGCTTTTTACAGAGCACGTGGTAGACAAATTCTGACTCCTGCATAGCAATAGATGCACAACAACTTGTTTTGAAGTCAACTCTTGGATTTTTCAAAGCAGAAAAAGCATTTCCCCCTCCTGCAGGGAGTAAGGCTACATATTGCTGATCACCGTGACTTCTCACAGTGATCACTTCCAGAGGCAATAAAATAAACCGCACTTCAGCATTTGTTGACTGTAGGGCTTTAACAGCTATAGCTTTTCTCAGCTATAAGCAAGCAACACATTTTCTTTTCTGTCATAGGTGTGTGAATTTAAGTTGTAATCTCTTAATAAACACTTCATCATGTACCTTTTTCCTGTTACATTTCTTAAATGCTTTGAGCAGAAGACTTACTTCTGTACTTCTACAGCTGATCCAAGTGGCTTTAAAGCTCAAAACACACTTGTCACCTTTGAAACTTCATTTAACCACCCAGGCTCTTCCAACGTGTCAAACAGATTTGAACCCTGAGACAGACACTATAAATTTTTGTAGATAATTTCCACTACAGCCAGATATGGCAAAACCCATCATGTACTAGAACTGACCTTAGGAAGCTTCCTTCACTTCAGCCTGAGAAGCTTGCAATAGTTCAGAGACCTCTCAAGAGTGCTGGGTTTTACAATGCAAAGATGTTTCAGAAGTCCAGGATGCACTGCCCGATCTCTGGAGAACATCGGGGGTTGGAGAACATCTGAGGTGACGGTGGGTGGAATGTCACAGTTTCTCCCTTTGCCACGTTGTAGAGCCTTTGTCTGGTACTTGCAGACAGCTTTTGCCAGAGGTTAAATATGTTTTACTCACAACACCACAAAGACTTCTCTGTGCAACAGTGCCAGAAATGGCTAGGAATTCTGCTTGGCTTCATTTATATCTCTCTGGATGTTGTGCATGCTATATTTTCATATGTTAAGGATTTCTGTAGAATTTATCAATAGCCGTGATAGTTTCCAGGAGAATCCCTGGCAAGCCTTTAAGAGTGAATAGCTTCATCCTAAGCTTAGCACTTCTGTCAGGCTAGGATCAAATCCAGACACTCTTTCCATTTTTCTTTTAGTGGATCATCTACACTTAATCTTTGCCTCTGACAAACAGGATTAAGAAAACTCTCTGGTTTTGTTCAAGGTCCCAAACCCATACATAAATACTGTAATTTACTACATAATGGTGGCTCTTTCTAGGCATAAATATAAGTAGCAATAACAATCATGCCTTTCTGGAGGTAAAAACCACACAGCTGAGGTGGGGCGTGCGTGAACTTCGCATGCCTGAACTCCACAATGCACTGAAAATTCTGCTGCAGAACAGGGGATAAACAGTCCCATCTCAACTGGAAAACTGAAAGAGATTAAGCAGAACAGCAACAATTTCTCACCTGATCCCTTCTGCAAATAAAATTTGCTAAATTGCCTTGGAGATTGCAGAGGGCAAATTCACCCACTGAGCTGCAGGAGTTACAGCAGGGTTCAATCTGGTTTCAGTACAGTGAATGGCTTTTGAGCACTGCTGAGGTTACTGTGTGCAGAGGTAATGAGATGAAATCACAGACCAGGGAAGGCTTCATTTGCTGAGATATTTTAACAACAATAGAATATTCCTAAGAGTCTACTGCATTTTATTAGTTTAGCTGTTGAAAATAAACCCAACCAAAAAACCCCAAATTATTTCCATGGAGACTTTAAAAAAGTCGAGTATGGAGTTTCTGAAGTAAAATAGCTTGTTTTTAATTTAACAAACGAAAAGATTTTCTGTTGTAAGGACTTTTGAATAAAACACTTTCATGTTTATCGAAAAAAATCCTTTTTGGAAAAATCAAAACTCCAGCTGAGAAAGGGAGGAAAAAAGGTTTTGAACAACTTCTGCAAATATTCTGGGAAAGCTTTGCGTTCTAGAACATCCATGGCAGACTTTAAGACAGTATACACGGAATGTTTTAAAAAGCATACATTTAAATTTCCCTGTTCTGACTCCCTTTACTGCTGAGCTTGCAGAAACAACAGACTGAGAGGAGGAAAAACTCCTGCAAAGTCTATCTCTGCCCCTCATGGGCTGGCTTAGTCCTCATCTCAGTCCCTTACACAGACTGAGCAGTCTCAGAAAGATTTTCAGGCACAGCACTGTGGTGTTTTTTTCCCCACGCTGAAGTAACAACAACTTGTATAAATCATCTTTTCTCTATTCCCCTGCTGTTCCAGCAAAGAGCTGCAAACAGAACCTATTTATCTGAGCACCATGTTGGAAGGGTGAACACGAATCTAAAGAAAAAGGAGCAGGGAAAAGGGCAATATTCTTCTGTTAGTTTGAAAGGCTGGGTGAACTCTGACATATAGAAAGGGCTTGTTATAATGATTTCTTTAAGGTTTTAACCTAAGAAACTTTAAATAAATGAAGAGCTTTATACAGGATAAGCTGGCTCTGAATAATATTCCAGGAGGGAATATTTCAGGGAGTCCCACAGAAATGAATATAATAAGAGTTAAATTGCTCCTGCTCTAATAGCAGATTTTTCTTAAAATAAATGCAATGAAAACACCATCCCCTGAGTATAATTTGGTACTCTGGAGCCAAAATCCTCTCTTATTTACACATAAATCTAGGGCCCTATTCACAGAGTACCAGTTACCTTGACTCATTTCCCAAGGCATGCTCTCTCCATCACCCCAGGTACAACCTGACATCTGCAGTCAGGCTGTGGCTCTCAATGGACATATTCCACAGATATATCAGGATAACCACATTCTGAGCTAAATTCTCTTGCTTATGGGTAATGAAAGCCCGATGTTTATGTACCAGCAGAGGCCAGCAATATCTGAACAGGGGTAGCTTAAATTACCACGTTACTACAGTGTTCAGACTTCTTTTACAGGGGAAAAAAAAGTACCATTTGAATCTGACTCAAGAAAGGCAAGGTTATTTCTCATATTGCAAGGAGATACGGTGTGTGTGATGAACTGAAAATGCTACTAGAGAAGAACAGATTCCTGTTATGATAGGCCAAGTTTCACTGGTACACTCTTAATTATACATTCACTCTTTCACATAATGAAAAAAGTCTCGCGTAGTGTCTGCAAAAGGGGCTTGCACATTTGCATATAATGAAACCTGCAATGACAAATGTCAGCAGTACCATACACTGATGCCATGAATAATGCATAACACAGAATTGTTGAGCTAAAAGCAGAGAAATAATCAAACCCGTTGGTCTCCCCCCTCCCCGCTCCCAGCTCTCTATAGGCAGATAAAGTCTTATTTTCTGAGCACTTCAAACCCAAATGGTTTCAAGAATTCCATTTCAGATAGAGGAAACTGCTGTATGGTCATGGCAACTTTGACTTTCAGAGCATCGGATCAGGTCTGGTCAGATAAGCACTATCTGTCAGCTCATTTATCTGTCTGTGGCACTACCTGGGACTTTATTAGGCAGAGGCCAGGATTTACCTGGTCATTTCCCTCTAAGAGCAGTGATCTCACAACAAGAGCCAGTGAGAGGAAACTTGGAGAGCTACCACTTCCCAGTGTATTTACTTTGGGCTCTAAGACTTTTCCATGTCAGCTGGAAACCTCCTGAAAGCCTGCTTTAGAACAATAATTGAGGATGGAGAAGCAACCATCACGTTCCGCTCATATTTATCCATGCTATATTCTCAAACAATACCAGCTGGGTTACTGAGCTGTGCTTTTTGACAGCCTGGCAGGGCAGATGGTACCCAAAACTTGCCAGATCAGAAGTTAATGTTTCCCCACTGGCTATAGGAGCACTGCAATTGCCTGAGATGAGGGTTTGCTTTGATAATCATTTGATTAAATAAGCAGATGCCCACTGACTTCAGAAGGCACCAGAACATGCTCCTGCAGATGAGTCAGCATGACCAGCTTCCCCAGGGGAGAAACAGAAACACCCCACAAAGAAGTGGGATACTGAGGAAAGTCGTGAGAGGATGGCATTGCTGGTCTGCAAGAATGTCTAGGAAAAGACTTGAGGTTGAGCAGTTCAATAAAATGTTTTTTCTCTGTTGTGACTGGTATTTAAACTGGAATTTGAAAAAAGTCTTGACTTGAATGAAGCAGTACTGATCTAATTTTCCACTGATAACACCTCGCTCTATCACACAAACAAGGAAGGTCACCACCACTCCACAGCTGTCTCTAGGCCATAACAGGAGGAATGTATCACTAACTCACAGCCAAAGCACATTCAACCCATGGAAAGTTGTAAACTTTTTATTCAGCATTATCTTAATCTGCCTACCACCTCTACCACTTACGTTCTCCACTACATAGGTTTTTCAGATATGTGCAAGCATGTGTATATTATGTAGCTTTTAGTTACCGGTCCACACTCCTAAATAACGCCAGTCTTTTTCCTACACAAAAATCCACATTAAGAGTCCCGACAGGGTTTTTAATCATGTTTCCTCCACACTGTACAGTCCAACAGACTTCTTAATGATTTGATCATGTGCTGTTTAATCCACAAGAACGTGGCCTTGTTCCCTCTACAGAAAAGATGTCTGTAAATGAAACAACATTTTAAAATAATTTAATTTCTACGTGGTTTTAGGTGTCACACTGATACCTATTTTCAAATACCATTTGCTGCACAGATCTGTGTCATTTTGTCCCACCTGAACACTTCTTTCTATAGAATTAAAATGACGGGTTTAAGTGAAAAAGACTGAACTATAACACAGATCACAAAGGTAGAAAAATTATTTATTTTTGAACAATCTCGGCAGATAATTTTTAAGATAGAAGTGCCATCACGTGAAAGAGGAGCATTGGGTCTGGGAAGGCAAACCCCTCTGCCCTATGCAGATGAACAGTGAGACAGGGCTCTTGGCAGCACGAGCCAGGAAGACTTGCTTACTTTCACAAACATCATCACAGACCACATAACAGCAGCCTTTATATATTAAAAAGCAACATTTTTATGCATGCATGTGCAAACACAATGGAGCACTGAGAGACTGTCTGCTCAATGGGCATTGCCATACTATTTATATACGCATGCATGGGCAAAGCTAATGAAATGCAGAGGGAACTTGGCTTATTGTATGACCAATAACAGTATATGCAAAAGAAACAGATTTTTAAGAGTGTTTTAGTTCAGTCCTCTGAGAACTTGCTCCTTCCTAGCACAAAAAGACATATCAGCTACCTAGAGGTTGCAGTTCAGTAAAAAATTCAAGCTGATGCCTAATTTTGGGTTTATGCTAATGTGCTGCAAGTCCAGTTACAAACAGAAACTAAAATTTCAGATGATACTTAATATTTTTCTTAATGAGGATCTTTGTTTCTGTCAAACAGGTTTCCATTGTCTCTTGCTGACGTCAAATATCAGTATAAATATGCAACAAAAGATTGTTGGTTTTCGTTGTTTTTTTTTCCTAGAGAAGAAAATCAAATATTTTTTATTCTTGAAAAATTGCTAAACTTTCAGAGAGAAAGAAAAAAACAGGTTAATGCACCAAGAGCAAGTGTGAGAAGTAGAATTCAAAGAAGGAAATACTGGATCAGACTGAAGACCATGAAATAATGCTTAGCAACCAGTTGAGAACTTGCATCCTTCCAGATGCCAAAACAAACTGGCCCAGAACAGAATATTCTTCTCCCCCTTTTCAAGAAATAACACTTCTATCATTCCTGATTTTCAAATGGGAACTCTAAATTCCCTTCCCACTGCATCTTTTTTAAAAAAGAAGTTTTGCAAAGAGCAAAAACATTGCAAAAAATTTGCTTTAAACCGAGAAAAAAATATAATTTAATATACACTGCATAGCACTAAGGATCTTCAGTAATTTGATCTTTTAGCATAGCTCTAGCACTCTGCTCAGCAGCAATTAACATTGCCCATATGTCTGCAAGGCAGAAAGGGCTCTGGAGAGGGCTGGTGTATTTTGAGAACACACTCATCGGTTCAGGGCTCAGGATTCAATACTGTGTGCCTCAGTTCTGACCACTGTACGCTGCAAGCCAACTTTATAGAAAATGTTATACTTGCAATGGGGACCCCAAACTGTGTTATGTGTAGTACTAAAGGGAGACAGGCCTCTTCCAAGTGGCAAACAGTCTGACAGTGGAGCACCATCACCATTCTCCTGCCACTGACAGCGTATTTACACGTGTAGCTCACTAGGAAGCTGCTCGCCTTTTACTCTGGAATTGTTTCTTATCCAGACATGTTACGAGTTCAGCACAAATAAGCAAAAAGAGACTGACTGGAAGTGGAACCCAAAACACTCAAAAATACCAACTATCTTACATTGCACCTCCTTGCAATTGCTCTTTCAACATCAACATGGGCAGGAACCTAAGATGAGAGAGAACAGGAGCGAAGCTGCAGCCGCTTCTAATCTCTTTGGGTTTTGCTGTTTGTAAAGGCAGATGTGTATCACTCCAAAAGCTTTGGATCAGAAAGCCTGAGCTTGAAACTCAATTACTTCAAATCCCACTGTTCCAGGGTGATAATTCATAAYGCATTTCAGGTCAGGAAGTAAACTGGTTGCTGCATAGTACTTAAAATTTCTTTTTAAGATCAGAAGATGCAGAGAAATGCTGCATACAACTGTATATTCTAAACCAAATATGAGAGCTGGGAAAACCAAGGGCAGTTAAGACCAGGTTGCTGTTACCTCACATTGCATAATCTTCTCCTGCACTGTTTTGCCTTGGTAAAACATAACCTGCTTACACAACGACAGACGCAGGCCAGCAAGGTCTCAGAGATGCCTCTACCCTGGCTTTCTGTCCAGCCCCCACTGATACTCACCCAGTGCAGCAGCACCAAAGCTAATGCCTCACAAATATGTGGTGTGAAAATTGGTCCTCCCTGATGCAGCCTATCCCACCGCCATGACCTGGTGGGGCTGAAACTTGTCATCCCGCCTCACTGACTTTGAGGGCAGCGTTTGGGAGCAGGGCTGCTACACTGACTGTGAACATCTAGACAGTTTTGTTAACGCAAACTTACAAAAGCTAACAAGGATCTCCAAGATATGTCTTCCATTCGGCCTGTTCAGCCACAGGCCAATGCTCTCAAGCTACTGCAGCTGCTTAAGTGAGTTAGGATGCACCAGGAATAGCCCTCAAAGGAGAAACCCAGAGAAGCATTTATAACAGGGTTACTGAACATTATGAATGAACCATCGGGGCCTTTCAGAGAGGTGGATGTATCATGTCTGCCTCCGGCTTGCATTATCCATTTTTCAAGCTAATGAGAATGACAGAGTTCCTCCAAGCAGAGTAATTCAGGACAACACTATACCTTTGAAGAAAATACACACTTCCAAGTGCTGCAAAAATAGCTCCAACATCTGAACAGATCTTGTACCTTCAAAGTCAGTAAACTGGAGCAGCCTCTTGAACTTTCTTGAGGGGTGGTTTCCATTTTCCAGGTGAGCTGGTCAGGTTTTTTTTCATCATATCAGATCAGCACAAGCTTTGACAGCTCTTTTTAAAAAGCTTTTCCTTTTACTAGTTTTAAATCCTGTATCTTCTTTTGCTTGATGCAGTAAAATGTCTCATCTCACCTTCACGTAAAACTCTCCTGTCTGTGCCAGGTAGCTAGATATTCATGCTCTGTATTTTACATTTTCAGAGTGAACCTGGTTTTAAGTCCCTCCATGAATAATAACAGAGGGAGTAAGTTTGGTGATAAGAGGTCTTACTAGGCTGACAAATTTTAGAGACTTCAACAGTAAATAAAGAGATATGCAACTTATTCAGTTATTTGAAGTAATAAAACTCACTTGGATATCAAAATGTCCCTGTCCTTTGGAGAGTTAAATTCCCAAGCACACTGCCACAAATCGTAGAATGGGTTGGAAGGCATGTTATCTAGTCCCAACTCTCCTGCCATAGGCAGGGATGCCACCCACTAGAACAGGTTGCTCAGTGTCCCTGGCCTTGAACACTTCCAGGGATGGGCACCCACAACTTCTCTAGGCAATCTGTTCCAGTGCCTCACCACTCTCTGAGTAAAGAACACCTTCCTAATCAGTGGTATCTGGGAGCAGGTGGCTAGTTGGTTGGTTTTTCATGCCAGGAAAGAAGTAAATTCAATCATATATATTTAGGCATTTTCAGTTGTTTAGGACTAAACTGCAAATTAAAGGCATATTTGTGGTGTAGGCAAAATCACATAATAGCTGTCAAAACAACATTCTTTTCTGCAGGGCTTACTAAAAGTAGCATGACAACCACATTGACCAACTGGTAAGATTCAGATGAAAGTCTCGAGTTTTCAGATAAAAAAGCCCTTTTCTTAATAATTGTGTGGAGTTGTAACATTTTCTACAAAGCCCATCTAACACAATCAGAGATTGCCTTTTTAAAGATCTCCCTGGCTCTTTGGAAGTGTGCTTTCAATTGGCTCTCACAAGAGACACCTTAACAAGAACTAGAAAACTTGAAGGCTAAAATCAGAATTCATCCCCCCAAAAGGCTGCCTTCTTGAGAGACGCATGGTAGAAATTCTAGAGAAGATTCTTTTCAAAACATAGCAGAGATGACCATTTTGGATCAGTGAGAGGAGTTTATAATCTTGCCACTGCTTAACCTATATGTTATTAGCTGGTGTGCTTGCCTACGAAATATTTGGACATACACCTGTGGCAGTTCATCTGGGAAAAGATCACCTTTCTTGTCTGCTTTTACTGGATGACGTCGGAGAAGGCTCATCACATCTCTGGTTCAGGCCCTTAGATCATTTACCGTATTACACTAAAACAAACTGCTGAGACTCATTTTCCATCATTTTGCATTCATGTCATTAAAAATGTGTTTAAGTGTTCCAGATGTGTTGCAGAGCAACAGAGCTTCAAGGTTTCTGCATCTGCCTACCAGAACCAGATGTTCCACCACAGCTCTTCCCAGCAGTGTTGACGGCAGCAGTTTTCCTGGTGGTACTTCACTTCACTAGTTCTCAGCCTCATTTCAGATCACACATACAGAAACTTCTTTCTCTTGCTTTTTGGCTCTAGAGATTTTTTCCTTCTCTTCCAATATTTTTCTCTGCAATATCTTAATTTGGCAACATATTAAGGGAGATGTCTTAATAAGTCAGTGTGAAGGGGCAGAACTAATTAAACTAACTTAGGCAATAAGAGGTATTAAAAATTCAAAGGTTGCTTTATTACATGTTTCAGTAGAAGTCAGTTCCAAATTCTACTAGCAAATGGCTAGAGTTATCAAACATATGCCCAGCTGAGTAGTAAGAATCATTATAACCGACCTAATAAGGATTTATGCTGCACTGACTGGAATGTAACAAATCCCAAACACATGGAGGCCATATACTTGGAGGGGAGGGATGCGAATCCTTCCAGGCACATATAAGCCAGAGATGAATGCAAGTGCTAGTGTACACATATGAACAAATTTGTCCTACTTTCCCCATTCTGCCATTGGCAACAATGCCTAGATTATCCCAAACCGCAACAAATTACAGAGCAGAAGAATTATGACTTCCTATGTGCTGGAAGCATTACTGCAAATAATGTTGCTAAAATAAAGAAAATAGCCAGAAAAAGTTAGATTTTATTTCTATTTTTTTTTTCTCCAAGAGAGCAGCTTGCTTATTTAATATTATTATTAGCCCTGTTTATTATTCATTTCTGGAACCCTATTTATTTTTAACTAGGCAAAAGATCACCAGAACAGGAGAAAGGCTCCATAAATAAGAAATACGGGAGAGAAAAGAGCTCTGTTAGATGTGAAGCATCTGCTGTTCCCAGGGAGGTATGTGGTTTTGGGATCGGGTTCATGGATGGGCTCCAAAAGCACTAGGAGTTAGGTTGCAGGATAAACATATATATCCAGATCAGACGCAGTATTGCTTCTCCTTCATCACTCAAACCCAAACATTGTGTTCTGATCTAAAATCCCTGCAAAACATTTCTACTTCCCTTGGTATTATACCAGGGGAATATCATGTCTTTTGGTACCTCTTCACAACAGTCATCACAAACAAAACAACAACAAAAACCAAATCCCTCCCCCAAAAAACAACAATAAAACCCAAACTCAAAACAACAAATCTAATAGCTTATGAGGAAACCACAGATTTTTCTTAAATGTTGTGCTTGCAGTGGGGGAATTGCTGCTTCACAGGTGTCATGACATACAGTCATGTTTTGGCAGCTTTAACTGTCTTCAACAGTTTGCCTAAAAACTCAGATCTCCCATTTGCCTCAAGCCTACTAATTATTAACAGCTAAAGAAGGCAGTTTTAAAAGATATGTTCCTGATCTACACTAACAGGACCTTTTGCTGGAGTAACTATTCCAACTATTCCAACCATTCCAACCAATGCATCCAGCAGTGCATCCCTTGTGTGGATGTAATTGAAGAGCAGCAGAACCACTGCATTTTGCAACCCTTCTGAAAGTCACCCTGTAACTATATAATAGTTACATTGGAGTAATTGCATTTGCGTTAGGAGATTTTCCTGGCCTGGTTCCACTACCCAGAGATGACATCTTTTCATATCCCTGGCTGATCCTGCTGTGTCAACAGAAGTCTGCAACATAGATCCCTTCCTAAAGAGGGAACTGTGATTCTGTAGAAGAGTCCCAGACATTCCAGGGGAGACCATCAGTCTCTTCACTTACACCAGTGCAGAAACAGTGCAAGCTCACTAATTTCTTTGAATATGATCCAAATTTACACCTGTGCAAAGGCAGAAGAACGCTTAACTCTAAATCCAATGCTGCTGCAGTATTTCGTGCTAGTGATACAGAATTCTGAACTACTTTCCACTAACATTGAATGGTTTGCAGCTGGATCTAAGTTACATCTTCATCTGAAGATGTGGTGGGTTTTTTTGCTTAAATTATCCCAGTGTTTAGGACTTTTGCCTCATGCTAATGAAGACAAATTGTTTTGCAGTTGCCATATGGTTTACAAAAATGAATTAGAGATTACAAGTGAAATTTGCATCAGCATTTGTTTTCACTGTCGTGATTTATACCAGCTTCAGACCCGACCTCAAAAACACACACTGTGCAAGTCAAACTGCATAACGCAATGCCATTTCTCACAGTCCCAAAACCCCTTCTAGCAACACTGTATTTCTCTTACTCTCTTGGGACACACACCAGTGACAAAGTTTGGGGTAGATATTAGTTTCTTCTGGTTCTGTGGGCTTCCTACTACTTCTGCCTCATACACACAGTTCTAGCAGAAGACCAGTCTCTTATATTCCTTGGCAGCACTGACAAAACCACTAAGCCGCATGCCCCTCACACTTCCCAGACTTGCTTAGTAGTTCCCAATTTTTTCAGTTGTCACTGCATGGAGAGGTGTTTAAATTATTCTCTCCTTTCCTGGATGGCAGCCAGCATAACATACAATTTCAGGCAGGGTTGATGCAGAAACAATGCCCTGCTTAAGAGCATAAAAGCATTTCATGAAAGGAAAATAAAAAAAGAAGGAAATTACTTATCGCTAATGGCTCAATCCCTTCTGCTTTTTAGCAAATGACATCACAGCTAAACCCAGGAGTCAGAAGTCAGAAAGCAAAGCCAAAGCAAACCTGTGAGATTTGCCTTCTGACACGCACATACACTTCATTCCGCTACCCAAGATGCCGAGCACAGCACCAGAGCTAATAGCATCATGACCTGAAAAAGAACAGAGAAAGATCCAGAGGATGAAAGAGGGGATGTAAGGATAGGGGGGGCGAGGATGGGTGATGAAGGGTGTAGAGCTATACTTCTCAGTCTGAGCAATTTGCTTTAGCATACGACTGCATTGCCATCACCTTACCTACCTGAGTCACAGCAGGGCTTATTTGTTTTTATCCCTGTTCTGATTTAATTAGGGCACCACATGAAAGACAATGGGATTTGTGAATATCTCCTATGGAGATCTACCAATTCAGGTGTGTACAGTCACTAATTAAGGTCATGCAAATTGTAAAGCTGGGAAAAAGCCTTTGGAAGCAGATTTCCTGGAAGGCTGTGGTTTTGCTTCCTTTACCTGAGGATGATTTTGCTCACTCACCACTTGCAAGCTGGAAAAACTGCTGTTTCTACTATGCAGCTCTAAGTCACCAACAGCTACATCTTCAACCAGCACTTTTTACTCAAAATACACTTGTCATCTCAAGCTCCTGTCCCAGACACAAAGTAATTGGGTATTTATCTCAAAAATCTCAAATATATAAAAAATATTGAGTACATAAATATACTCAAATATAACATCTCTGGTGATGTTAATGGCATCACCAAGAAAGTCTAGAATCTGTGGTGAGAATTAGAAAATCAAGATAGGAGAGAATCAGAGATCTGGAACAAAAGGGCAGGAAAATGACAACCCTCAAAACTGAATTTGATAAATTAATCAGTATTTGTTTAATTACTGGGAGAAGAGGAGTAAGACACAATCACCCAAGAGCTCCTTTGCAACCCTGTATTTCAAAAGTGATAGTTGTGGTGATTTTAGCTCATAATTTTAGAATATAGTTGTATATATAGTTGAAATATATTAATGATGTTCACTTCTTTATACTGGGCATGTTTTCCTAGTACATCTTGCTCTAGCATGAGCCAGGCAGGGACACTGGCTTCACTCCTAAATGACTTTTAAGGGATAGAGGAAGAGAACATTTCTTCTATGTAGGACCCCTGCCAGCAGTTCTGAAAGCTGGAGCTGTTGTCCTTATGCCTAGCAATACACATTTGCAACACCACTTCATTTCACTGTAAGGACCATATGGTCTGTCTAGCATGAACTTGAACCACTGCCATTTCATTCTAGCCTGGCTGTTCTGTAACAACAGAAGAATCTGATTTTCAACCAATCCATTTTGTCAGTAGTGTTGTCTTAAACCTATACAACTCATCACCCAGCTAGAGGCACAGCTGCAGCCGGCAAAGTTTAACTTTGCTCTGCACCAACACAGAAGAAAAATGACCTGCCAGCGCTAATCACTGAATGCTTTAGGTTAAACTGTTTCAAAAAAAAAAAAAAGGACACTAGTACACTCTACGAAATTAATGTTTAGCCATAAGGTAAAATGGTTAACTTGACTCTTCTGATCACCCTCAGAGACTAAGGATTAAGCATTTTACTGTGTCTGCATGAAACTCGCTGTGAGCAGCAGGTTTCAGCAATCAATGAGAATATGCTCTCATGCATCAGATAGGGGCAAGCAAAAAAAACTGGTGCAAGTATTTACCCAAGAAAAACACAAGAGGATGACCACTCCAGATAAAACTCAGACTGTAAAATCAATCATATTTGTTTGTTATTGTAATTAATAAATAAATAAATTACTCCTTCAGAGGGGATTTTTAAAAGAGCAAAATCCGGTCACACACATGCTCTTTCTGCTTACAGTTTGAAATCTTTTGTGATGCTAGTTTGCCAGGCAAGTTAACATCACAGAATAGCCCTGATGCTATCCCTGAGCAGGGCAAGGAGTTGAATCAATCAGGATCACTAATCACATGAGGAAAAAAAACAGCAAAACACCGTAGAAAGAAACAGCTGGCAATAACAAATTTAAATTGGTCTTCATAGAGAGAAAAATGGAAACATGTTGTGATAGACCAACATCTTCATGAATGCACACACTGCTTGGCTTTGAGCAGGGCATTTGAGGATCTCAAAGGAACAGCGTGGTTTGACAAATGCTTGCTAATGAATGCAAGAGTTGTAAAAGGAAAACTAAATATAAATATAAAAATGCAACTTCAAATTAGCTGGTTCTACAGCTTGTACTGAAGTAGCATCTTCCCAGCCACATTGGAAAAGAAAAGGAAAAAACCCCAACAAAGTAGTTGATGCTGCCATCCTTACGTTATCATGCATTTTTATCATGCAAAACAGATACGAAACTGGGTATCACTCTCTTTCTGCAGGTTCTGTGCCACCTAGAAAGCATACTATAGACAGAATCCGACAATTAATTTAGAAATTGTTTTTGACCACACTGGTCACAATTACAGAGTGAAGAGCCAAAATAATATGAAGACTAGAGAAAATGCCCTACCATAGGGGCCCAAAGAATTTAATGTACTTCATTTATCAAAAATGAAATCATGAATGATCCAATTACAGCACACACACCCCTCATTGTGAAAAATAGCTAGGCTCAGAGGGTTGTCTAACTTGGCAGAGAAATGCATTGCAAGAATCAATAGCAAAAAATTAAAGCTAAAAATAACATCAATTTAGAAATAAAATAAGTAACATTTTAACTGTGACACATTGCTGAGACCAATTATGAACTGAAGCAGTAAATTTCTTTTCAGTTTTAAATGATACATTATTTTCATAAAACACAAGCCACCTCTTGTCTAGCAGGAGTTCTGCGTTCAGAAAACAGGCGAGAGGTGGGAAATTGGACATAGGCACATTTCTGTGCTTTTTGGGGCCAGCCACACCATGAAATCAGTCATTTCTCAATATTCTTAACACATCACCACACCCTTCACTCTAAATTTATTGCCAAGTTTCCTATGAAAATAAAACTTGTCTTTGTGCTCTACATAGACATAGGTCTGTCCACTGCCCCTTAGTAATTCTGGAACCCAGTGGCAAAGTTGAATCAAACTCAACAAAAAGGTAGAGGGTTTCTAAACTATGAAATGCTTAAATAATTTGTGAAAATAGACAAAGCAGAGAGGATCACAGAATCACACAGCGAATCTATTAGGTTGGAAAAGGCCTTTGCGACCATTGAGTCCAACCTATGAGTGAAGACCATCATGCCAACTAGACCACAGCACTAAGTGCCACGTCCAGTCTCTCCTTAAACACCTCCAGGGATGGTGACTCCACCACCTTCCTGTTCATTGGAACGGCAGTCCATTCCAATGTCTAATCACCATTTCTGTGAAGAAATGCTCTCTAATGTCCAACCTAAACCTCCCCCGGTACAGCTTAATACTATGATCATCATCTAGGAAGCAAACACTTTGCCAACCTCACCACCCCAAGCAGAATGGGATTAATCACTTCCAGGAAATAAATACTGACTCTGTTGCCTCTAGAAAGCATCCAAGTGCCTAATTTTAGATGGAATGCATTATTTCTTAGGCTACTAAAGTTTGCAAAGCTCAATCACACATCTGGCTCTAGGAGAGTTCGAAATTAATACAAGAGCAGGTCGGAAGAATGAGCTACAACCAGCGTGACCCCTTGTAGCAGGGTGTGGAGCAAAGCCATTGCTTGCAGAAATGGTACCAGCATTTAACCTTATCTGTCATCTCCAGGAAGGAAAGTACAATAGAAGGAAGGCCATGCAAAGTCCATCGTTAGGGAGCAGGGTTTTTGCCTGAAGAGATTTCCTCAAATCTTTAACAGGACATGTTTGCATCAGTTTAATTAGAGACAGTTTCTATTAAATTACCTGTTTCTGCCTGTTCTGCCAGCAGTGACTAAGGCAGGTTTAATTGCATCCTATAAAAGGTGTGCTGCATTGCTCACTTTCTGTTAAGGAAAGAGAAATTAAAGCTGCCACATGAAAATGGAACTGAGGCACCTCCACACAGCAGCTGGCAAGTGAAGAAAGGGCATTCCAATCACCGAGACATCATTTCCGAAATTCAGACAACAATCAAACGCCTTGAGCCAGTTGCACCAACTATCGCCGAGAAAGTGAAGCTTGCTTAGTATTAGGTTATAACTTTATGTTAGGCTGTTGCTTCCTTGTATTTGCGTATGAACAAAGAACAATGACAATTAAACAGTAACACAGCTATTTACCAGTGAGTGGCCTTCTCTAACACTGGACACACCCACCCCTCAAAAGTAGGAGCCAGAGAGAGACATTGTTTCACAGCAAGCACGTCAGTAGCTAAAATCTGGGAACAACGCCCAAAGCAACCTCGTTCTGGACAAGAGCTGCTAGTACACGTAACCTCAGTGGCAGGACCACTGCAGAGATAGACAGGACAAGGATCCACGACTCCTTGCCAACCCATACTGGCATGAATACTAAAATTCTGGCCAAAGTATTCTCCATGACACGAAAGAGGAGTGCTACAGATTCCTTTCCTTCGGAATAAGAATTACTAATAAGCACAGCRGCACACTCTGTTCTCCGGGAAGGCCTGAATTGACACCTATAAAGAGCAAAATTCCTCTGCTCCTGCTAACAGCTATTACTCAGTACAATTCAGACCAGAATAAATTAACACCAATTAGAAGCAATCAGCACTTTCAGCAACAGTTTATGGGCATACCTTTGTATATGCCTGGCCGGGAACACAAAAGGAGCTTCCTTCTCCCGGCCGGGGCTGTGGTGGCTTGTCACTGCCGTATGACCACATTACTCAGTGGGCATGGAGTTATCAAGGCAGTGACCCAAAAGAATGCTAAATATCGGTTTACAGGATGGAACTTTCACCTACCCTACCTCTGTTGGTTCATCTTCACACGCCATCTCTCAGCATAGGTTTTCTGTGTCTTAAGAGTCCACAGGGAGCTGCTTATTTTGAAAATACACTGTAAATGAGGAGACATAATCCATAAATGATTTCAAGATATTTTCTGCCAACACTGCTGCTGTGTTTGTAGCTGATTTATTTCTGTTGGCCTTTTAGATTTCCCATTATATGMAAAATTACCTTGAAAGAGGAATATGAAGTTAAAAACACTGATTTAGGTGCAATGCAATCCAAGAGTCCACATTACRTATACCACTAAGTCTTGTATATTTATGATTCAGAAAAGAATAATGTACTTATACAATGCACTGCCTTGCAGAATTTAGAGTTAACTACATATAATAGCATTAACTATTGGTTTTCCAACAGCAATCAGATTTGAGCAGTTCTATCTGGTTCAAACTTCTCCTTCCTATCTTTTTAGTTTTTGTAGCTATCTGAATTTGTTTTCAAGAAGAATCTTCTAGGGAAGGAAGGGAAGGAAGTTATCTTGCTTCTCTATTTCTCCTACTGTCCTAAAGAGGACAGGTATATTTGAAAAGACTCATGCATGAGACAGAACTGTTTTTCCTTGCCCGACTTCTGCCCCAGACTTGCTTTGAAGCCCCAGTGAAGAAAAAAATTAAAAAAACCCTCTTCTGCTTTATGTTATCTCTGCCACTTCTAAAGAAATGGCTCTGACCATAAAGGTAGAAGAACCACAGAAACCACTACTAAGCAAACAGACTTATTCAGTCACTATTAGCCATTAGAAAAAGAAGTTCTACACAACATAACATTTAACATGTGCTAGATGGAATAATGTGACCTAAATCCTGATCCATTTAATACAGAATATTTCAATATTCTCTGAAATAGAAATTAGAAGCCTGGTCTCCTCATGCATAACTAACACTTTCATAAGRGCACTTGATAAACCCCATTTCCAAAAGGTTTTAACCCTCCTGCACTCTCTTGGGAAACACAGAAAAGAAAACYCTGTCCTACTGTGCAAAGAAACGTTCTGAACCATGCGTTATCTTAACAGAGACAAATAACTTAAGGCAGSGGTACCAGGACTTCCCCTGGTASTGTCTTGTCAAAGCAAACTCCAGTCATCAAACAAGAGTTAGGACTTCATGAGTTAACCATGACCAGCTGGAGGTACTTCAGTCTGAAGATTAGGGGTAAAAAGTCAATCTTGTGTTCAACCTTGCCTCTTAACTTGAGGTCTCCCTACTCCATGTCAGCATCTTCTGGATGGGACTCTGAGGCACCTGGCTCACCTATAACTCAGTACACACCTATGCCAGGACACTGGATTGCTACAAGCACTCAAAGCTTGGGGTCTGGTGTTCCTACAGTCTTTTCTGAAATCAGCCTTCAAGCACTTCTGGAAGGATTCCACATCACTCAGGACTTCTCCACATTTAAATTCTATTGTATTCCTAAATTCTACATCTTAGATACATTCTAGGTGTAAGTTGCTCAGGCTAGCCCACAAACAACAGGAGATTAGGGTGCCCAAAGTGGGCAGCAATAAAATTACATTGGCCACCCTAATCAATTTCCCTTTTTTCTACAATCTGCAAGCTGTGCGGCAGCAGCTCATTTACTATTTTAGTATCTATAAGCTACTAATATAATTTGCAAAATTCATCTTGACACTGTTAAATGAGTTTAAACCAAGACTGATGAATGCATGCCAACAGAAAGGATCCAAATTCATGCAAAAATCAACCTAGCCCAAAGCAAACTACTAGCCTTCACACAGATTTGCATTCACACACTTAGACACCACCTTAGTAACTGTCGCACACCCTTAGTGAAGTCAGTAGGATGTCACGTCTAGAAGAGGCCTTAAGGTGTGGTTTTAGATCAATTTAATTAAAATGGTACAAAAAGTTGTGCCCATCCTGTTGGATGTGGTTAGTGTTCCAGCTTTATCAATTAGTCAGGTATCAGCTTAAACACTGTAGTTGTACATGGAGGTCTAAACCTGTGGCTAACATCAGGCACAGTGTGATTAAACCCAGGAAAATCTAGAAGGAAATTAATGTTTATTATCTGCTTTTAAACTCATCCCCTACTAATAATTGAATTTAATAGGTACGGTGCACCCTCCTATTAATACTGACCAAGGGAAATGGAAACTAGAATTCGTAACATCAGTGGGTACCCAGTCTCATTGTGCTGTTTTATGCAACTTTTACAATATACAGTGATAGAAATTCCCAGATGATTATGTAGATATGACATTCGTCTTGATTGATAGGAAGGAGCTCACTTGTGCAGGTAATACTAATGAAGAAAACCAAACACAAATTTGGAGAACGTGTTGCATGTTCAGCACGTAAGCAGAGTCWGCCCCTGGAGGTTATACTGACATCAACGAGCCTTTAGAGACAGATATTTCCATTTGAAGTTTCCAATTAAAACATGCATTATTTATAGCAGTAGAACCTTTGCCTGAATATAACACAAGAGTCTTTTGTCAACTCTGCTACAGCCCTTAACCTATGCTGAGCCTGCACTTTGTGGAGCTATGTGCTCTATGAAAGGTCTTTCATGACAGCAAAGTAGGAAGGACAGGGAATGCAAGGATCAGTTTGCTCAAGTGGAAGCACAGTTAACACCTTAAGACCTACCTTGGATTCCCCTCAGACTCACAGAAACTGACATTTATAAAACTACACACGTTCCTTTTTGCTGGATTACACAGAAAGAAAATAAAGCATACCAATTCCGATATTCCTTGAAAAATTGTGCTTGGAGTCAGAATCAGACTTCGAAGATTTCTACTATACCTGGCAGTTGGACTAGAAAACAATTGCTTACTGATCTAAGTACATTTCAAGTATTTTATATTATTAAACGATAGTTACACATGGAAGTCATATTAGTCTTCCACTACTAGCTACTCCCAAATTGTGTGAACTTTTGATAAAATGCTGTTATTCCAAGATGTCTTACAAAGCAAACCAGAAACATGTCAAGATTATTAGTTTCTGCATCTAAGTTTTCTTCCTTTTCTAGAGTGCATAGAAGCAATTCTGATAGAACCTGTCATATTCATATTGACAGATCACTTACAAGGACATACCAAAATCCTTCACTTTACTGCAGAATAACTATCCTGCCTGAGGCTGGTATAAAGAACAGATCAGAATTTGGCTCTATAAATCATACCTTGTATGTACAAAGCCTGCTATCAGCAGTCAGTCTTTTCGGTAAACTAATTGCTGAATATTTCTGCCCACTTACAATAGGGTAATAAACACACACACACACAAAAGAAATAAAGCACTTATTTTGTATTCAAGATCCCATTTCTAATTAACTTATCAAGCCTACTATAGAACCTGCTCGAACAACAGTGGGGRAAAAAAAAGGAAAAAAAAMCAACCCACCGCATTACAAATTCTAGTGGGCATGCAACTGCACCATGCTACAGCTGCAGCTCTGCTACTCCAAGCTACTCTTGCCTGTTCTCAAATGCTAAGATTGAGCTTAGTACTTATGTGAAAGATGTAAAAACAGGGCAGAATGCTGCCAGAAGTAATCTCTAGTAATTACTAGTAATTTAGTAAGTGGTACAGACCATCCTTCACAACATTACTGAATAAATTCCCTAGAAAAGCAGACTGCTTACCACACAATTGTCAAGGTGACACCAAAATGAAAGCTCAGTTCACTCACCACCTATTACAAGTCTCCTTGTGCTTTTTGCAAGATTGGGGCTGTTGATCTGAGTTTTGGCTGAATTCCAATTTGTTTAATTAAATTCCACATACCTACACCTCCTTCACATCACTTTGCTACAGCTAAATGCTATTAAACAACCAACATGTTATGTCAGTGTCCTCTGGGCCCAACATCAACAAGGATCAAAACATTTCCCTAATGCAAAGACAGTGAAAAGCCGCTGGAATCCTTCAGAATAAAGTACTGCTGTTGTCATAAATGAGTACTTACCACTCAAGCAATTTCAAGTTAAAGAACCATCAGACTGTTGTGCAAACAAATTAATAAAATTTACAATGCAGCATTTTAAGGAAAGAAAATATTTCCCAGTAGTAACGCTGTATGTACTCAGTTGCAAATGTCCAACTRTTATTCTTCCAAATGAAGAGGGACCAAGTGTTTATGTTTGGTATGCATCCCCAACCTTTTCTGTGCCAAATGTACAAGAGGAAAATGAGACTTGTGATGCTCATCAGTTTCTAACACTATAAGAATTTTCTTCTCTGAAAAAAGTTTCTCTTTAATTCTTTAATAAAGATTCTACTTACAAATTGCCAGTAGCTTCTCTCCACATAACTCTCTAACTAAYATTTTCCTGCAGATCAAGAAATCTACAACTTACCTGAAGGGAAACTTTTATCCTACTGCAGTAATGTATTATTCTTAATTGTGTTTCAGAGAACAGTGCTTCTGACTGGTAGAAAATTGTGGTACTAGGGTTTTTATCCCCATAGGTTTTTTAAACCACCATAGTCAAATAGTAAATCTGTAATCTTAGAGTAAAGCCATTTTAAAAAGCAATTTCTATTTGGCTAAATAAGATTCAGATATATTTAACCACTGAATTTTCAAGTTTATTTGATATCATATTTTAATAGTTTATATTTTATTTCAACATTGGATAAGCTAATGATAATAGATACATTTTGTTATAAAAAGCAACTATGAAGAAATTTAGTGAATTTTGTTTATTCCACTGAATGCTACAGCATCGGTAGATTTTCTTGAATCATTTACTGTTTTATACAGAGACTGTATTAAAAATGAAAGATGCAATGAAGAAACCACTTGTAGGGTTCACTGCTAGCTTTGGTACATTTCAACAGAGTCTGCCTCAAACTTTTCATTTGTAAGTAAGAAGAATGTATCTGCAACAGGTAACCAGAACAAAAATCAACGTGCTCACCCTTTGTGCAAGACAAATCTCCATGATCCTCTCAGCACACTGGAGTCACCACCAGCACCCTACCAYCTCTGCCATACAGAGCCACACAGARCACTGTGGAAAGACYCCTCTAAGTGCTTTTAATTGCCACATAAGGACCATTTCTTCTCTTCTTGCAGATAATCCCTGGCTGTCAGCACAAAAGCCTGACAATGCCAACAACTTCTTTATTTGCTGGAATGCTCGGGTGGAAGTTTAAGCTGAAGAACCTAAAGTTCCACAGCCAGTGGTTTGAGGGTAAAGATGGGGTGTGAACTGGTTAATGAGGTTCGTGAACCCAGGTGATAGTTCTTAATGTGTTTTCAGAGAAGTTGTTTCTCAGGGAAAGAAGAGCAGCAAAAACTACAGGCAAACACGGCATCACCAGTGTGATGTCAGTGTGTGTGAAGGTCCAAGCTCTTCTGAACGCTGTACTAACACAGAAATGTATCAGTGATTACGATTACTACCATCAGCAGCAGTGAGTGAGCACTGCACAAACACAGGCTGTCAGCCTGTAGCTGTAGTGCTCACAAATCCAAAATCGCCAAACAGCAGGTCAGGGGATCAGTCATCCCTTGCAAGATCTCATGGCTCTGCCCAGCAGCAAAGCTAGCCCAGAATACAGCTCTCTCGAGTGATTTCGCTTACAGCTTAGCTGTGTTCCCAAGTGAAGGATTCTAGACTTAAAGTGCCTCTCCTTTTACACCAGCAAGATGACGCCTTTCACCATTTTTCCCCCTACCACTGGAGTAAGTCAGTGGAGTTTGCACCATGTTTTCAGAAGTATTTCTGTCAGTGTCAGCTGTGGATATATCTATTCACTGAAAATAAAACCTCCATAGAGACAATAAAAAGCCCCATAACTCCTACAAACAGAAGTGTCTCAATTCACTTTTTAGTCTTAATAGGACCAATATGCATTTAGATCCTTAGGATACAATTGCTCCAGCATGCAACCACCTACACTAGAGATGCACACATCTGAGTGTGCAACTAATTCCAGCTCAATGTAATGAAYGCTGCAAACTGCTCTGAATATGCTGAAAAGTTCTGAACTTGCATTTGTCATTTATTCTATCTATTCTGCATTATGACAGAGGGACATACCTCAAGAACTTAACTATAACACAAATACCGTCAAGGATTCATTCTATATTAAAATGTGAGGTTTGCCACACAGTTAATATGGATCAAAATCCTGCCCTGAGACAGTGGAATTATCATCTGATACTAATCAAAACCTTAGTCCTTTCAGATTCAGGAAATACCAAATCTAGAATCTAAACCTTTGGCTTCTGGCACTTTCCTCATGCAAGACGAGCCAATAATGCTGCTGTACACAGGCTACAAGAGAACCCAGAATCAGACTTGTAGCTTAGTCCCAGCACTTGTTACCTAACATCAAACAATGAGACTCCAAAACTTACCWATTTGTAACATAAGCTTCTCTGAATTTAATGCTTCCATTAAACAAACATTGAGGATCTATTTATTTTGGCAGCAACTATTTGCAGACCCACAAGAGAAGATATTGAAACAATCACCTACAGGAGGATTCATCACACAGGAGGATTCATTCACCACAAAGTGTTAGCCACCAGGTGTATTATATTCTAGATTTCCTCTGTAAAGTTAACTGTAGGCAGGCAGTAAGAAATCCTAACAGGTGAATTTGCTCACACATCTAAGTGATGTCTCATATGAAATTAAGATGTCTTGTAGGAATGCTCATCATTCTCCATTGAGTGTAGAAGCGGACACCCAGAGAGGTCAGATTAAACAATTAAGTTGGCCAAAATTAATTTTTAGACTGAGCAATGTATACACCATACCAGTTTAACAACCTCATGGCTGGTGATGCCAATATTTATGGGTTTTCTTTTCTCGGGGTAGTGGTACTTGGGTGGTGGTGTTACTACATGGATACAACAAGCAAAAGGCCCTAGACTTCCTTAAAGTACACTTAATAGAAAAGCATACCTTAATCCTCCTTTTCCCTAACACCTTGCAGGAAATTTAATTGGTTGATCTAGCATAGAAAAACATGCATTTTCAAGCTAAGATTCATAGAAAAAATGAAATATTTTCCCATACATTAAGGCAGCACAGAACCCTCCCTATCTCTACTATCATCAGGAACACACAATTTTCAGGAAATCTTCTTGCAGTCTTTGACAGCAAAGCTACAAAAAAAGTGAGCCTGTCAGATTCTGTGCCATCAGAAGCAGTCATCTGCCTCTTCCAAGTCACTAAGTATGGCAAATATCTCAAGCAAATTTACATCCCCTCTTCCACCCAGCTCTAAGCTGTTGATAAGACAAAAGCCTTAAMGTAAGACTGTTGTGTTACATGCTCATACACATATATACACATATTAATCCACGTAGAGATGCACTCTTTTCTAATTGAACATCAGCAAACAATTTATATTTATTCATTAATTATATAAGAACACTGAAATGGTTTAGATATTACACTCTGTATGTTTCATCACTGTAGTTACGCCATCCTTGGTCTTGCTTACACTCAGATCTGCATGTGATTTTTACCCTTTACACCTCACTTCTGAACACAGCCCACTGAATCAGTCAATGGGTTCTGTGTGGGTGCAAAGTGTGTGCTTGTGGACTGGGTTGGGTTTGTTTAGATTTTTTTTTTTCTTCTCTAGTATTCTTAAATTTTATTGCATTTTTGACACAATTTCAGAAATGGAGGGTGTTACATTCTATTGTGCTTAAAAATCTTAAGACCAACACAGACCCAAAATAAATTACTTAAGAAAAACAAAACAAAACAAAACAAAACTCCAATCTTAACTGTATTTACCCAATTCAGGCAAACTGTTTCACAAGTGGCAGTTTCAAACATCCCAACTATTTAGGTCAGGAACACTGTGCAGATACGAAGTAAATATTTTGTAAGTACAGATTTCACATATAACAAAAGAGTACTTTCAGACAGTGTTATTCTTTACTCCAATGAACACTGGTTAAATTAYTCACTTCCTGATCTCATAGACTCTCAAATAATAAGTTTTTAACTTACTAAAGAAAAATTCTATTAATTTCAAATGGAACCAGTTTTACAGCAGAAGTTAAGCATGCTAGTGTTTATAAYATCACGATGCCTAACATGCATCTAACAGGACAAAGTAGGCTGGTGAAAGGATGATAATTTGAAAGCAACAAAATAGTTGGTCCCTGTAAGTAGGTCTGATTTATTCCAAGTAAATGAAAAAGCATGTGCTTCTAAAGTAATACTACAAAAAGAGACAAAATATCATGACATATATGACAGAATTATTTATTTTTAAAAGGATTTTTAGTAGTACAGGACTTAATGAGTACAGCTTCATGTCATTAAGTTGTATCCAGTAACTAAACAAATTACATTTGTTACAACATTTGTATAATATTTACAATTCTGCATTTTTGTACACCTGCCACAAAAACTAGGAAAAAGCCTATTATCCTGTTATTCCATTGCCAGATACCGAAAAGCTTTTGGTGAAGAAGGAACTTAGTTCAAGCTCAAGGTATGTTATCACTTTTGATATATGCATTTCCAGATTTTAGTTCTGACATCAAAAGACTCTCCAAACTGAGTTTTGTAATCGGAATTACCTTTATTATGACACAACCAGAGTAAATTAAGCTGTTCATTTTTTTGTTACAAAAGTAACAAACCCAAATTAATTAAACCGTCTCCCCACCAACCACTGCATACCTCAAAGAAGTGACTTGTGGACATTAGCTTAATTTAGTTTAAACCTTCCAGTTTTAGGAAAAAAATAAATGAAGCAAAGTATATATTATTTAGTGTAAAAAGTTTAAACACACATGAATTTAACATTTAAACATCCTCCAAGGCTGCTAAGTACATACTTTGAACATGTACTTTGGCTTTACTAAGACCAGCTAATGCTCCCACTCATCACATGACACTCCCTGCCAACACTGCAAAATGAGATGTGTTAGCACTATCACGAATGTGATCACTTCCTCAGTCCTCAGGGGAGGGGGGGAGAGTTGAATCAAAACACTACAAACAAAGCTGCAGACAAAATCAGAGTGAAAAAGCAGCGTGGTGAACCTAAACCACCAAATTAAGACATACAATTAGTGAATGAACACATTTTTGGGTTTTTTACGTAGGTGACTACCACTTGTCCCAGCACCCTTTCACATACATGCACAGATACTGTCACCTTCTGTTGGATATTTCTGTATTTATCCCATTAGTGTTCCATACATATTCCAGCACAGTCTATGTGGTAGTTCTATAGAGAGCAAGCTGTAAAAGGAGCCAAAAAGCAACTCCCTTAGGCAAAAAAGCCTTCACAGAGCCAAGGTCCCAACAGGAGTATATGTAAAGCTTGACTTGGATAGGAGTGAATACTTTAAAGTGTGGGGTTTTGTTGCTTTTCAAAAGCTACCAGATTTACAGAATTTGTCTGTCAGAGGGATCATTTACACAAACGATATGAACCGAGTTAACACTTGTAGGGCCTCTCACTTGCATGTGTTTGCAAGTGACACTATACAGGCACAAGAGCAGGGCTCACAATTGAAAGGCTTCTCCCCCACCAGGAAATGAAAAGCAAACATGAAGGATGTTGTAGCTTCTAGGCAAACACCAAATGTGTGTGGGAAATTCAAAAGRGTGTCCGTGGATCAACATTTACAGCACATCCTCCAAGCCGCAGCTCATCTTTCACATGATCGTGTTGCTAATGAAGCATGAGCTTAGATACTAGTCTGGGCAGCTAAAGGTTGCAGTCTGTTTTACCAGTAGTAGATCTACTGCATCCAAATTTGGTTTCAACCGCAAGTCTAAACAAGAATTTAGTTTTCACCTTTTTTTCTGAATCAAAGTTCAGAGGGACAACTTTAAATGTACTCTATGTCACCAATTAAAACCAAACAAATTCTCCAGAAAGGGGAAATGTAACAAAACAGGAAATTTTCAAGAAACAATAGAAAATTGCATTAAGGTAAAGTCATTTTAGCTTAATGAAGAAAACACACAGAGAATTTTCTGTAAAGACATCGAGGACTACATTTAGGTCACAAATACAAAGGTAAAGAATGACTTTCAAAAACAAAAACATTGAGAGGCACATTCTTAAAGGAAAGTCCACCCCTTTCATCTATATCCCCACTGACAAATTCTAATTTACAATGTTTAATTTCATATTTGTATGAAAATTCTGAAATATTAGTCTTACAGTGGAGAACCTGAAATGAACCTAATCAGAAAGAAAGCACCGACTGAAAAAATGAAACAGAATCATAGAATGGCAAGGGTTGAATGGAGGACATTTGGTCCAACTCCCATATAGGCAAACCTATWTTCATTTTTACAGCCAAAAGTAGAACACATACCAATGAAAACATTTGAGTTAAAAAAACCAATAAAAAGTGAACATATTTTAAGAATTTAAGTCCTAACACCAACCCTGGTATAGTAACGATTCTCCTCAAGACAGCATTTCACCCCAATGTTATTGAAGTAACTCTCCTGTGCTAGTTTTACTATTGTTATTTTTTAAGAGTGAATGCAGGGGATATTGCATTGCATGGTCAGCATTCTTCATATTTATACCCAATTGTTAATAGGGAAGTAAACAGGAAGAGGTTGATGACATTTTCAGGAGCAGCTGTCAATGGCTTGGTATCCAGAYAATAAATTATATTTTCACAGGTAATAAGTAGGCTTCTAAAACTAACTACATGTCTTTGCCGTGGGTCACATAGCAGGTCAGCAGCACAACAAGGAATAGGAGACAGTTGTAGAGTTGCAGTTGTTCTAGACAGTGACTTACTGTTTTCACTTTTTGCAAGAGTTTAATTTATTTTGCATGGGTTTGGACACTTGTTTGGTTATGCACCTAAACACCATTAACAGTGCCTGGCCATACTGCCTAGTCAGCCTCCTAGCAGAAGTCCTTTTATGCCAATCACTCTCCTCCTCCTGCACCTTTTGAAGCCCTGTCAGTTGCCTTCTACATAAGGTAAGAATATTTAACAGAGCAAATGTCTGTCTTTGAAGACATGGCACACTTGCTACCACAGAGATTGAGAGCCATCTGTCCCAGTAGCAAGAGACGTCTATCAGCCCCCTTCACACCCATGTTTCCTGCCAGACATCTGCCTACTCTCCTGTGCCACCATGTGTGATGCCATGGCTYCAACGCTGCGGGATGGAGCACCACCCACGGTGCTCAAGTGTCGGAGCGCCACACTCCTGCCAAGTGACTGCAAGAGTATTTCTTTCTTCAACGCAATAGAAAATTAATTTTGCCACTGTGGACAAAGGTGGATATTCCCTACTCRCTCTGCTGCCAGGTCCTATAGGACAAGTTCTCTGCAAGGTGTTTTATATAAATATCATAACAAGCATCCAAGTGGTTCTCCACTCTCCTGTCCACTCACTCACTGCACACGCCAAGTAGCAGGCTTCAGGAAGCCGTTAACACAACAGAGCCTGTTTCCATTCTATGTATTCTTATTTTCTAATCCTGTAAAATGCTCAATTCAGAAAAAAGGATGAAGGCTTCGCTTTCTAAATACCAACAAGATAGAGCTGATCCAAGAGTTCCAAGCAGACAGAGCTACAAGGTACTTTCTTCTGTGTATTTCAAAATTTCTAATGCAAGTGCCCTTTTTTTTTCACAGAATGACAGACTTAATATAATGATGGCAATGCAAAGTCTATTTAAACAAATCACTTGACTGAGGCAGGAAGAACCCAGAGCATCAGTCACAGAGACTGGGCCTTTGACAGAGGTTCAACATTAATGTTCAAAACAAACAACTGATGCAGAGAGCTTTCCAGAAAATGAAAAAGAAYGGAATCAAGGTGGAAAATCAACTCTATTATATTGAAAATCTTGAAATATGCCAATATGTGCAAGTKGATTTAAAAAGTTTTGAGAAGACATTTCTATTTTTAACCTGGCCAWGAAGTACTGTAACAGAAAAAAAAATTATGAACTGATTAAAGTCCACATCCCTCTGAACTAGTAAAGACACCCTCTTCAGTTAACAAGCCAGGACCATAAGCTGTACTTGTCTTTGCAGTATCTATACCTTTACATAGGTGTCTTCTGAATACATATTCCAAACCAGGATTAAACATATCCTTACAGATCAATATCCCTAATTGCCACAAAAACCCCATTTCATAAAAAATTTGCCTATTTTGTTAAATCAGTGTTTGGCTTCTGCATATTCAATGTAAAAGGGAAAACTACCAGTAGGGAAAAAATACCCCTTTTCTCTAGAAATCCTTTTCATGTCACAAAAGAATCACTCCTACACAGCATTCAATATTCAACTGCACAGTACCTTTTTTTTCCTCCCTAAGCAGTTTACCTAAGTGGTAACATAAAGAAGACATACATGCAATTCACCTGTATTTGCATCTGCTGTGTCACAGAGACCTTGTTTCCTGCTCAGTGCTGGCAGTGAAAGGCTTTGATGCCAGCATGCATTCCCATGTGCTTCTGCAGAGCTAACTATAAGAATGCTTCCTGTCAGAAAGGAAATGAACCTTGTCACAGCTGGAAAATCATCATCTATTCTTCCTGTGTAAGTGGTCTGAAGGGATTACCTTTCTCAGTTACTGTGTTAATTTAGGCTTTTAATGCCTTTTATCATGAGTATTTAAGGCTATTAGTTAGGAAAGATTGATACCACTATGGGAAAGATAAAAGCACAAAGATTCCTATCAGACCTGTATACAATGAAATACTTCAGTTACTAGTTTATTATCTTTCAATTCCCAAAATGACATAGTTTGCTATGTTGAATTAATTTACTAGCAGCCAGTACTGCATAATACGACACCATCGTATTGGATTGTTCTATTTTGATGTCTGAATGGTCCACCAAAGCTTTCTAGAAATTTTTTGTCTCTGCTGTATGACATGTTACTCATTCACGCCTGCAAGTCGAATTTATTTAAAAGGGGAAAAAAAACCATATAAAAATTATAAATGTGCTAATATACAAAGAGAGGATTCCTAGGCAGGAAAATGCTAAAACATTTGAAAACGCCAATGCAGATTACAGATCTGGGTTTCTGTAACCCAGAATCAATTTCTTGATTTTCCAGATTCTACCCCTCATCATGCTCAGTATACCCCAGCAACAACAGAGGAAGCACTGGCTGTTCRCAAATTCAAACACAAGTCTTTAATGCTGTAAAGCCACATCTTTAACACACAATAATTTCAAAGAAATAAATACAAGTATAGCATTTTAAAATTTTTGTCCTATGGAAATCAACTATAGCAGGTTGAAAAAGTGCTTACACATCAAATCCAGATTATTGACCAGCACTCAGCAAAAGGAAATAATGCCCTTCCAAAACACACTGTAAATAATTAATAACTGAGTAAATACTATTTCCAAATACATGTAGTACATTCATAGATGTAATAAACAGGATTACTCACTCTTTAAACAGTCTATAAGGAAAACACAGCTATTTTCATGACATATTTGTGAAGGCAATTCAAGTCCAGCTATTCTGAAAACAAAGYATTTTAGAATACTATGAAATTAGTTTATATTATACTCAAGACTTCTGCTGATAAAAGTATTCCTGCTAATTACTGCAAAGTAAGAGTGAATCATACAGTTRTTATTTTATGCAACAGTATTCAAAACAAGAAAGATGCAAAAGGGAATTTAATCCTCAGTTATTTGTGTGGATTTTTCTTGCACCAGAAAAATAAAGCTTACATTGCTCAAAGAATAAAAGCTCTTAACTTGCATGAGGGAACTTAAATACTCAGGGGAGTTGTTGAAGTGTTTGATGCGTAGAAGGTGCTAAACCAGCGACCTCAGTAGAACCAAGGGCCTATATGGAAAAATCTGTGATTTAAACTGTGGGCTTCAAGATGAAAGCCAACTCTGAAAGKCAAGTTGTACCATTCTGAATAACTCTTTGTAATTCTTTCCTCYTCTTCTCTGAACATTTGTGATCTTTAAAGAGGAAAAATCATCACAAAAGAAAAAAATAAGTCAAATCACTTGATAAAGTTTTAGGCTCCATAAAGGTCCCACATGCATTATAATCCAATTTTAATGAAAATCATTACGGCAAGTCTGTCAGTAAATCAGCCCTGCTAGGAATAAGTTTCATTCTTCCCTGTTAGCTTTTGAACACTGATTATAGGAGCTGATACTTAGATGCCACTGTGATTTTCCTTTCTTTATGTAAACTACTGGATAAAACTCAGCAGCTGAAAAGGCTTGACTGCCCTCTCTCTGTGGCTTTTTGCTAACTACTTGATCTGTAACTTAAACAGAATTACAGCCRCACACTTTCAAGAAATTCACAATGGTAGGTAATAACCACCATTTTCCCTACAGTCTTAAAAAAGACCCCACTATACCCCCAATCAGTAATATGGTATGCCTCCATAAAGTTTTAGATGATAAAACTGCACTTTGTGGCTGAAATAACGCAATRCAATTTGGCTATATTGTTTAGCATCACTAGCATTGCCTGTGAATTCAGGCCTTTAGCTGCCTGCTCTATCAGCAGAATGCACAAGCCATCCTTGTACATGAACACATTAATTACACATGAATTAAAAGCATCACCAGATTTAGTGTATTCTCAGTTTTATTTTCTGATGGGTGAAAAAATGGCTGCAAGAACATTACTTTGMATTGTGATATGTAACTTAAAATATAGGAAATAAATATTTGAAAGATGTTAAGCAAGACTTAGGTGACATTAACTAATACTGTCATGGGGTTTGGTTGTTCGGTTATTTTATCCTTTAAAATATATACACACCTAATGCCATAGTCACAAAAATCTTAAGTCTTCGTATAGAACTGCCCTTTTTATAAACTTAAGATAGGTTTTACTAAATAAATTCTACTGCTTAATACTGAAAAGAATGAAGGCTTCCAATTCATACATTCCACTATCCTTGTAGCAAACATGTAGGAATCATAATTTTAAACTCTAACATCGGTATGGAGCTCTCGCGGAGGATCCCAGGCAAAGAGGGACACTGGAAAAGCGTTTGAAAAGTGAAAAAAAAGCCCGTGTGACGTTGTTCATCTGCTGCCCCCTCCTGGTGAAAAACAAACAAAGCCCCACAAACAAGCCAGGAAAACAGCTGGTTTTCCAGGTCCCGCTACTTGCACTTCCCTGATAACCTCGTGAAAGCAGATCTTTCTCAGTTTAAAGGAATTCCTTTAAGTTTTACAGTATCAATAGACTCTAAAATACACTTCCCATATGCATCTGTTAATCTGGGCATAACGAGAGACAATTGTGGGACAAAGAGAAAATGAGGCTGCTTGCTCTGGCACTCTGGAGCTCTGCGTGGGGCACAACCGTGGGAACAAGGCCTTCAGCAAGCTACTTAAAACATGTATTTATCTCTTTCCACATAAGCAGTAACAACTTCAAACGAGGAAACCCAGATTCAGTACAGACAATTATGTCGGTCCTAGAAAACAGTGGGATAAAGAAGACATTCGGGGGAAAAAGACTTGGACAATTTGAATTTATAATACACAACTGTGAAAGTCAGAAAGTGATTTCTCTAGTTAAACTATTGTAAAAATATTTTCTAATAATGTGACAGACATATGCATGGCCATAAACAACTACAAAAAGAGAACACACCCCAAGCCAAATTCACGTACTTAGAAGAAACCTGGAGAAAGAGATGTAYACAATCTTCTCTACCTAAATATTAGAAAAGTTATCAGAATATTCGTAATGTCAACTCATGGACAGGTGGCTACCAGAGATTATTATCTTCTTTATCAAAGAAAAAGAGATCTTTCCTTAATAACAGGAAAGCATCAAAGGCCTTCTCAACTTCTGTTTGGAAGAAAGGATGCACTTGAGTTTAAGCAAAGTCTTGGTATTAACTCTTACAACTGCAGATAAGTAGAATTTTATACTAACTGGATAAAACTGGTGCTTCAGTTAACACTCCTTTTAAAAATACAGCCATGACTACAAAGGATTCTGTTTTTTCACCTAGTTAACTCACAGAATTCCAAGAAGTCTCACAGCATCTCTCTTGGCTCCTTGGAGAGCCTATCTCAGTGGCTCTACTTTGTTATTGCTTGTAACAAACTGTAACAGAAAATCTTTAGCTGCGCCTACTTCATTTATTCCAAAGACCGGTACTATCACAAACCAAGTAGAAGGCAGCTATTTGAAGAGTTCCTTACTTTTGTTCAGGCTATGGAAGGACAACTTTCTTACAAAAATAAGAAAACAAGCAAATAAATAAATGTGCCAGATTACCAAATGTTCAGCAATGAAGAAACTAAAGAGCAAGTTTTGCTATAATACAGATCATACCTACTGTAGGTACCGCATTTAAATTAACCTGGATCCTTTTTTCTAGTTGTTTCTGTGTTAGAACCCACAGGATTATCTTCAGGCTTCTTTCTTCTCTTCCTCTCTTTTTCATTTGTGGGTTTGTTGTTTCTTTATGATGGATTTGTTTGTGATGTCCACTCATTTGGTGCCTGGTTTTGAATACTTGATCCCAAAATGAAGACAAAGGGGCTGTAGAAGTTCTGTGATTTTCCATATGCTCCTTCAACTCCTCTATATTGCCAATTAAGAAATAAGTTAAGTAAACTAATTCAAAAAGAAACACAAAATATACTATAAACCACCAATATTTTATAATACCATCAATGATGGAAAGACTCAAAAATCTGAGATATGACACTTTCAGGTGAAAGACAAAGTTGTGGAGAAAATAAACCTTGCTCCTCTTTCTGTACTATGTTTGTGAAACACATAAAATAGAGCTTCTGAAGAAAAGCCATTTGTTTGGGTTGGGTTTTGTTTGTTCATTTGTTGTGTTGTTTGGGGTTTTTTTAACCCAAAAAAGGGTAGGGCAAAATAAGATGCAAGTTAAATGTAAGTAATTTTGAGGAAAGAACTGCCCTATTTTATTTTTGCATATATTGCAAATACAATGAATAGGCAAGTGATTTACTGAAATGTTTAACTGCCATTCAAACACATCATGGAAATACAGRTTATCATTACTGGATGCACACTTGCATTATAAAATTGCTAAAGTGATACTCAGCACAACGAAAGATAAAAACAAAATTAGGTAAGCACAAATTATAATCATAAAAATGACAGCATTTGAAAACTGCTGAATTACTGAATAATAACTGAATTACTACTGTGTTTGACACACTTGCCACAACAATAAATATCCCTTTCTTTTTAAAATTGACAATGCAGAAAGGAGAAACGTGGTATTCGGATTTCTCATTTGACCGGAATTGATTTGTTTTACCAGATTACAATGTATTTATCATCCAAAAGCTTTATCCAACAATGCACATTTTAAGTAGTTGTCTTTTCTAAGTTTCTTCAGTTAAACTTCCAAAGATCATTATATATGTAGGTAAAGAAAAAGCAACCTTTTTAAATAATACAGCTATTATGTTGCAAGGAATTGACTTACTTTCATTGTGTTACGAATATCCAAAAATTGTTAMAACAGCATATAWTTCTAATTACATTGTTAAGACCAATACAAAGATCAATGAAATGTCAAACCAAAATATAAGCTTAAGAAACACAGTGCTGCATACACTTTTAAATATATACCATACTTTGCAAAATTAGGGGAAAAAARTTAAACCTATTACATGACTGAGAAGATAGCCAGAGTTTGTTACAGAGTAAATACATTACTTTCATCCAGAACAAGTATCATTTGGCACAGAATAAGTTAATTTGACTCAATATGTTTGGTCCTGACACAGTTCGTATGTTACTGCTTTTTTATTAGCAACAAAGTATCAAACTACCGAAAATTCTCTTTTCACCACCCTCCCAAAAGCTTACAAACAAAATATAAAAGCTGATGTTAATTGTTATGTAAATAAATCAATCTCAAAAGAGTTGTACCAACTCTGAAGATTATTTGTAAAAAACGAGAACTTGGTAATGTGAAACATTTCAGCACACTGCTGTTTACAGAAAGAAAAAATTAAAGCCTTTTTTCCTCACCCAGTGCCACCAAGCCTTATTTATTAAATTGCCAATTCCTTTTAACRTGCTGACACAGCAAGCATCAGATTACAAATGCTGCTGGATTCTAGAGTCTCTAGTGATGGAGAGAAAAGGGAGGATAAATTGCCAATTTTGTGACCATTTACAGATTAAAAAAATATTTAAGAATCTTACGGGACTTTTTCATATGCTGTAATCAAGACAGCATTATGACTAAACAAACACTTACCTGACCCTCCAATGCAATGAACACCAGTTTCTCCAGCGTGGCTCAGTGGTAAAGACACCACCAACACACRTAAAGATGTTGTGATGGAGCTGAAGCCAGTGATCCTAAAGGGTCTACATGTCCCAGGACCTATGGAAAAAATAGGTGAACTTTTATATAGGTACATACATGGTGTATAGCCATGTACAGCCCCRTAACTCAGAACATACAGCAGCACATACTGCTAAAGAAAATGGCATTTCTGGTAATTTGTTTCAGTATGTTAAGGCAGATTCTCAACATATTTCCCACAACACAAAACCTATATTAAAAAACTCAAACAAACTCCCAGCTCATTAACGTTGCTAAGCCAAGAAAAAAATTTAGGAATCACCAAAATTAAAGTTGAATTGCCAAAATCAAAGTTGCCTTGGTAACCTTAATTTAATTGGGTTTTGGGCATCTACTCTGTTCTCTAAAGAATAAACCAAGGCTAATGAAGCACTACCATTCTACATGGTGAATTTCAAAATGATCACTGGGYGCATAAATTTGTATACAGTCAAGTCAGGAAATTGAAGATTTTGCAAGTGTACCCACCCACACAGATGAGTGCTTGACTTTTTCCTGTACTGAGAGCTCTCTAAATTTTTTTTTGTAGTTTTGTTTTCCTTTTAACATTTAAAAAGTTTTAGGCTTTATTTTTTGAATCAAAATGCCTAAGAAGTTAAACTATAAATGCCAGATTTCACAATGGGGGAACTGATATATATATAAAAATATATAYACACATCCCCRGAAACCTCTGATGCTTGAATTAATTGTCATTTGACTAATGGCAGCAATAATAAATAGAAGTGATTGTGTACCCTCTTTTTTTAATGCTGGTTCACATCTGAGACTAAATCCTTTCTGCTCACTTGATACCAAACTGTTGCCCAAGTTATTTCATTTTCTGAGACTCCCCATTACTTTACTCTTTGCCCACTTTGCCCTGTCCCAGTAGCACTTTTCCTAACATGCCAAATTGTGCTTAAGTTCATCTCCTCATCTCATCTTTTCCTCTAGCAACGTCTCACATGTTTTCCAGCCTCACAGGTCTTCAGTATCCAACTTCTTTTATATGCTGTCTACAAAAGAATTAAAAACCCTTGCAAGCCAGGTGCTAAAGAAAACTGGAAGTTTTCTTAGCTCCTGTCCCTGCCTCCCTAAACCAGTCTGTCACAACTAGCTTCCTGCAGTAAGGTACTGTCATTGCTAACTATATTTTTCAGAGACACTGAGAAGGCCAAATCTCAACAGATTTTTACAGCAGGAGTGTGGTCTTTCAGCTATTCTAACAGAAAACCATCTGAAAACCACTTATATATTTCCTGCAAGCCACGGACTATTAGGGCTTTTTAAATAAAAAGTATCCACAGTCTTGCAGGTTCCACTTGAAAACATTAAGAACAGAAAGTTTTCCCCAGATGCATTCTAGAAAATTGGCTGAATCATTTTGGCTGATTTGTACTTTTATATCATTAAATGTCCAAAAAGGAATCAGAAAGAGACTAAACCGTTGAGTCAAAATAGATCTATGTGTCGATGGAGAGATACAGAGTTCCCAGGCAGGTGCGAAGGAGAGCGAGCTTTTTTACAAAAAACAAGCCTTTTTAAGCAGTTAGCCCTTATCAGAATACATACCATTGAAACACAACAAACAATAATTCAACCAGTCACCATAAGCCACGAGGTGATCATGCGAAAGTTATGTAACTTGTTTTCTCTACTTCTAAGTTAGCTGAACTTGTTCCCAGAGGCCTTTTTACTTAGCCAAAGTAACAGAAGTGACCCATGATTTTACAAGGGTAACAAGGCCTTCATTTTGCAAGGTTTTACCTATCCACAACAGATCTAGATTGARTATTGAACCTGGACGGTCATTCTTAAGAATATTACAATTCTGGTGTTATTCCAGTCACAGTGACCCGAAGCTAAAGCTAGAAAAGCTTCAGACACGAAGCATCCTTCAGCTTTGACATTCTAAGCAGCACAGTATCCCCACCCCCAATTTAATAACTCAACCAACAATCAAATGACGAGGTAACAGTCTTCCTTGTATGAAGCAAGGATATCTRCCTCTTGCAGACGGAAAAAAGCTTCACTTAGTAAGATGAAGCAAGACTTCATGAAGGAAGATAGACTTGTTGCTACTAACTTAACAAGGCAGAATTTCCTTTTAAACTAAMAACTATAGTTATCCAAACAAGCAATTATCAATTGCCAAAATAAGCCCACCARAAACTCAAATCAACATAAAAAGTATTCAAAGCCAAAGCATTTCATCATGTCCTGCATCCAGACTCCCTGCACCGAATGTTGTTGTCTTCTCCTGTACTACTGAAAAGCTGCTCTGCTGCAAGCTCAATGCAGCTGCCACATCCCACCCCACCGGCTGCCTTTGAAAGATGGSGATCCTTGTTTAGTGCCTTCAAGCAAACTCTAGGAAGTCCCTAATCCTTCCCCCCACCCTTCAAACCACAGTTCTAACCTATCTTAATGAGTTTTAAAGCCTTCTTCCACCAATTAAARTTAATTTACTTGTATGTACGCTTGCATTAAGCAAATACTTAGCATGGCAAAAGACAAAACCAAAAATAACTGCAAAAAACATGTTTCACATCTTGCATTCAGTACAGTTTGAAACTGTAACCGTGGTTGCACAGATGCTTGCAGACCTTGATCCATTTYTTAGCTGTATTAAAAGCCACAGTTTGTTAAAATAGCTTAAAATCAGAGCAAATACATTAATTTGAAATAGAAGACATTTCTCCACGTTAAACAATTAACATAAACATTCAAACTTAACTCCTATGTACAGTTATTAACATAAATGTTCAAACCTAACTCCTATGTGGTTTATAAGTATCTTATGGTTATTTAAGTAATATGAGGCCAAATTTGGCAGAGRTGCACAGAATTTCAGAAGAAAGAGCAATTATTGATTATGAAGACATAATTTGACCATGGGGACACTGGCAGCAAATTCAAGGTTAGATCAGCACTATGAATGCTTTATGCACTCCCAATGTCAAAACAACAAAACCCAAAACAAAACAAAACATGATACAAGGAGCTCTCAAAGATCTCAAACCACAATTAAAAATGAGTTAGCAAAATATATACCTGCAGTAGAGTTATTTTGATGTGAATTACAGAGCATACGAAAAATATTGAAGGAAAGATACATYGGAATACTCAGACTTCAAAGGATTATTTTTAGTGGCAAACACAATATAATTTACATGTCCATTTTCTTCTAAGCACATCTGCTGACAGTCTAAATTTGGTCTGGAGAAAGCACTGGTTGGAGGTTGTAGGTTTTGCATAGATGATTTCTGTTTAATGGGAAATGCAATCAAGACCACCAACCCTTTCCTGTAGAGGTTTTAATATAAAATCACTCAATTTTGCAGCAACTTCTGAACTCTTTTTTTTGAAGCTTTAAGATTCAAAGGCCAAAAGTTATGACAGGCAATGKGATTAATCTTTCAGGTCTTTTGCCTCCATCCCTGATGCCGGCTGTCACCTTACAGCCTATACAAGTATCAACATCTGTTTCAATTTAGAAAAGTGAACAAGTAACATCACATAATCACATACAAGAATCTCCCAGCATGACAAATTGATAAGTTTTGTCCTAAATAAGAAATTAAGAAGAAACTTCAGTATACTCCACTGGCATATTTTATCAATTTGCAATTTTTTTCCCCGCTAACCAGTTAGGTTTTCACGTAGACTAAAAGCTACAAGTATATTGTACCAAATAATGTAAGCAATTACAGCTAGAACTTGACACTAAGTTAAACGCAAGCTTAGTGCTAAGAAGTTACAGTTAAAACTATTTCAAAAACTACCCCTACAGTCAACAGGAAGGCTCTCATACTCATTGTATCAGCTCCACAGGCACAACAAATCAGGAGACAACAGTTCCTTAAAATATTACAGTAAAGCTTCCTTTAATGGAATGAAACATCTGAAAAACATTAGCAAKTTTTCTTACAGTTTCTTTAATGTTTCTCCTCCACTGCAAAAATGTATAGAAATTAGCATGGTGTTAAATAAATATTTAGAAAGGCTTCCTTTGCTCACATTTATCACAAAAATGTAAGCAACATTCAGAACAAATATAAACTATTTACAATTCTACAATACTACCAAGAGCTTAAAAAGTTATTAAGCATTTAACATATTRAATTTTTCACCAGGAAGCTAGAATTAGGTAAACTTTCTGCATGTTAAGATAACAGTGAATGGTAAGTTAAAATCYTCAAAATTAATCGCCCCCAGACATAATGGAAATTGTCAAAAGAGTATCTGAGAAAACCTAGTCCCAGATTTTCTCACTACAGTTGTAAGGGAGATGGATTTTTTATTCCTATGCCTCCCACCCAAAAGGAATTCAATTACTTATTCAAGAGACAATTTAGAATTTGTTAATAAAAACCAGTTCTCCTTTCACTTACAAAAACGTTGTTTGTATAAGCACTCACAAGTTTTTTCACTGTTGTAGTCATCTCTATTTTTAACTACTGTGAATTTCAATTGACTTTCCATTTGCTTTCCTTCCCAGCCCCTTAGAGAAAAAGTTATACTGGACTGCAGCCTTGTTGTTGGCTTACTGTCACATACAATTAAGTGGAGATGCTGTAAGTCATTGTGAAGAAAATAAAATACTTGTTTTGCTATTAGTTCTAAAAATTACCATTTTTTCAAATACTTTTCCTCCAGAAATTCTGCTATAACCTTTTTAAAAATTCTATCTCCTGCCCTATCAAACAGTAAAAGTCTTGCAACAACCCCACATATCCCAAAGACAATGAAGGCATCAAAACTAGAGAGCATAACATGTAATCTAATCTAAACCCTTCAATCAAAATCCTTCATAATCTAATCTAAAGCCTACATCACAACACAGATGCAATGCCTGGCCTGGCTACAACCACAGGAAGCYCTGTCATTCCACATTTCCTCCATGTTCCTAACATTGTTTTCTTACCTGACCACTGTCACAAACTCCAGAGCACACCTGTGAGGYATCATCTTATTTCACAATTACCTGTTCTCTCACTTGGCCATACTGAGCAATCAGAACCAAATCAGTAGTTCAACCCATAAGGCAAGAATTTGGTTTCCAGCAGCACCCTTGGAAACCTTGCTAAAATCAATAAATTAATCACTGCAACCACCCACAACACTGAATGGTTAAACAAAAAAGTGCCCAGACTACCTTTGTACACAGTCTTTCAAGACTTTCCCCTACAGACTTAAAGGTGAGCACTAAATGCATAGCTTTATTGAGGGCAAAGCACTTGAAATTACTAACAGAAACATTACTTAAGMAATAAGGAAAAATATAAAAAAGTATAAAAGGTACAAAAGTGACAYTTTTACTTAATGCAAATGGGAGGAGCATAAGAATACTGGGATAAGGTCCTTGTGTGATTTAGGAGACATTATGTTACTCAGTCAAGGTCTTCCATTTAKAAATGGAGATAATATTTAGCTATGAACAGTGTCACAAAACTTAGAGATAAAAAGCATTAGCCTTTTTGTCATGTTAGAGCCATTAAAAAGCTACTAATATTAAAATTATTGGAATATGATGGTCAACCACTCATAGAAATATTCAGCATCCAAAATATGAGACAGGATTTTGCAGACTGAACATCATCAAAATGTGAACATTTGCCACACATTCTTTGAATTTTTGCAATTCTTACATTTTCTTTGCTTAAACCAGCACGAAGATGTTTTACAGTAGCTTCTGATGCTAACATTTACAGTTCGTGCTGAAACTCTATAATAAATTTTGCATTCACCAAATAAAGTTATTTGCAGTGGTAAGTTCGAGCTGAGGAGGCAATTGCATGAGAATGAAAAATAAAATTTGACTTACTGGTAAAATCACTGTATGGGCATCTAACCATATCCTGATAATGGCAAGCAAGCTACATGAAGATTTCTTATCTGCTCAGTTTCAGATGATGAATATACTGTGCACTGAGGTGAGGATTCCTCTGATGGCTGTTGTTGTGCACTTCCCAGGCACTGTGTGAYGTAAAAGCACTTTCACAGATGAGGCACTGGTAGGTTTCTTTTATCTGCATGTGTGATTTTCAACGATTTTCCATTAAGATCTACTCGGTCATGTGACAATAAACACATTTAAAGCCATGATCCACATCATGACCCTTTAAATGGATTTTCTCAGCATCTTTTGATCCTAGCGCTGTATTGTACACATTACAGAATCGCTGCCTTCTCTCAGAACCCAGCTTTAAGGCACGAGCATCTTCCACAGGACGAGCTGACCCTTTACATCCAGCTTTCACCTGTCTTTTCTGTGATGTTTACATCTTGATTGAGTTTTTGGGATTTTTATCTCACCAGCGAATGTCTGGAAACATAACAGATGCTAAGATGCGTAGACAGGGCTTATCCATCCTTTTTCTTGGAATATGGAAGTCAGCATTGCAGGGTTCCTCCAGCTGCAAATAAACTGCTGCTTCTCCAAACAAGGTGTTCATTCCACAGGAGTAAGAGGCATGAAGATTATGCTCGSGCTCATGTCACAACACCAAGGACTCTTATTTTGAGGCATCTGATAGAGGAAACAAGACAGTAATTTTTTGCAAGATTTTCTTTGTTTTCATTATATTCATCCCCCATGCTGTATGACTCATTTTCACCTCCATCCATTTTAGGACAGCCTGAAATTCGACATGCCATATCTGTTTCATGCATTTGAGCCAGGTGTGTCCTGATCTTGCTTTTGAGCCTGCTTGTGAAATGGCAGAGCTTGCACCTGTATATCTCCACCAGAAATAATTCCACCAGACCAGGCACTCTGGGCTTCAAAACCCTCAAGCACAGCAGCACACAACCAGGATGTTGTGATGTCCTCACGGTGATGTACAGTTTCATTGACAGAGCTCATCAGGTATTTACAGCTAAATTTGTTAATTTCCTCTAGTTGCAGTTGTTTGCAACACGGTGCTGATAACACCAAGCTGGTGGGTGCAATCCCCATGTGGGCCGTTTACTTAAGAGTTGGACTGGAGGATCCTTGCAGATCCCTTCCAGCTCAGAATATTCTGTGAATCTGTGAAAAGGCAAATAAAAGAGTTAAAATCCACTTCATGATTACAAATGTCTTATCCAAACTCTAAGGGGCAATGAAATTCAGGTTCAGATTTGAGTCCTAGGGATGTCTGCAGATTGTAAGACTATCTAAAAGAAGTGAGGGGCCTGCATGAGAAAAATGATGCCGTAAACGACTGTTGAAATCACTGTTGAAATTAAAAATGAACTACAGGTTAGCAATGTTATAGTATTTCTGTATTAAGTTCTATAACAGTGCCTGTTAGGGCAGAGGCAGCAGTGATCTTAAATCTCACACTAATCTTAAAAGACAAGAACGCTGGTGAGAAACTTGCACCGGCCAGTTCAAGAGCCCCCAGAGGAGCACCCAGACAGAGCCCAGCACCTCGCCCCCAAAGCCCACCGAGCCCTTCCCTGCAGCTCGACACAGCCAGGCGGGGCCTGGAGAGGGAAATTAAGCGGAGTAACKCCTTAGAACAGGATCACAGAATGGTTGGGTTGGAAGGAACCTCAAAGATCACGCAGTTCCAACCCCTGCCATGGGCAGGGCACCTTTCCACTGGACCAGGGTGCTCAGAGCTCTAGCCAAGCCAGACTTTGAACACTCCCCGGAACGGGGCATCCACACCTTCTCCAGGCAACCTGTTCCAGTACCTCGCCACCCTCACGGAGAAGAGCTCCCTCTCAGTGCCGCATCCAAACCTGCTCGCTCCCGCTCGTATCCATTCCCGCCGCAGCCTCCCCTCGGCCGGCCCCACACGCGGGGGGGCGGAGCCTCCGGCGCGCTCCTGGCCCCGCGCGCGGGGTTCACTTCCGGCCCCGCGTCCCCCCCACCCCCTCCCAGCGGCGGCGGCGGCGGCGGCGGCAGCGAAGGAGTTCGGAAGTTCAAAATGGCCGCCGCGGCCGAGGCCGAGCAGCGACCGCCCGAGTAAGGACCGGCTGGAGCAGAGGAGGCTCCTCGCCCTGGAGCCTTGGGGAGGAGGAGGAGGAGGGAGGCGGAGGGAGAAGCGCGGGCGAGGGAATTGGGGAGCGGGGACATACACGCGGGACGAGGGCGACGAGAAGCGGCCCGGGTGGAAGTGGGGAGGGTGGAGGAGGAGGAGGGGGTAAGGAGAGGAGGATGGGGGAAGGCGGCCGATCCGGGGCAGAGGGGTTGTTGTAGGCGCCGCTGGCCCCGCTGCGAGACGGCCCGGCGGGGCCCGGGGCGCTGGATCCGCCCGTGGAGTCGGGAGGGCCGCGCGGGGGGAGGGGAGAAGGGAAGCGGCGGCGGGCGCGTGTCCCCGGGAGTCCCGCGTGCGCCTTCCCGCCCTGACGGCGCTCCGGCCGCGGGGAGCCGGGACTGCCGCCGGCGAACCGGGGCTGCCGCCGGCGAAGGAAGGGGACGTGGGACACAGGGACGCGGGGGAGGGATGCGCATCCTCCGCGTGGCTGCAAGGCCGCTGCCCGGCCGGGCGCGCAGGGCTCGGGCATCCCTGAGACGGATCCGGGTCGGCGCTCCCTGGGATCCCCCCGCCACTCYAACATACACACACCCCCMCACACACACCCTTGTCCGAGCGGGGCCAGGAGTGCTCCGCGCCAGCGGGTGCGCGGGGCTGCCCCCGGGCCGCGGAGCCGCTGCCCGCCCTGCGGCGAGCCCTCCTCCCTCCCTCTTTCCCCCGGGCCCCGGCCGCTCTCGCGGTATGGAAACTGCCTGTGCTGGTGGAAGCAGAAAGTGATTTGTTGCCGCCAGCCCCTCCTTCCAGCCCTCGAAATGACTGGCAACTCCCGGCTCCCGTTGGGAAGCGAAGATCGAGCCGCCGCCTCCCCGCCGGAGAGGGGCTCCCGGGCGTGCGTTTTCCTGACACCCCGGTCAGTGCCGTGAGCTTTAGGTTTGTCCACACTCAGGAGCTCGTCTACACAATCTTCTGGAAATGTTGCCCAGAGTTAACAACCTCGTGCTTACTCTGTCACTCCAGTACATAAATATTTTAGCCATATAAGCTGCTTTCTGGTTTTTTTTCTGCTTTACAAAGTTTTGATTTGAGGCTTTACTTTATTGTTAATCGTGGGAGTAAAAAACAGGTGAGGAAAAGGAGGGGGTGTACATATGAGCCATGTAAAACACACGTGAACATGAAGAAGAGTGTTTAGTATTGTAGAGAGAAAGTTAAGTCATAAGGTAGAAGCTGATRATAGGAACTCTGTACGTAGGAAAAGGGTGAAATCTCTTTGTGAATTCTTATGAACTTCCTATAATTCTTCTGCTTGAATTCAAAAATAGGAAAAAGTAGGGCTGTAACAAGATCATGTCACAGTTCCTCTCTATTTAAAGASGTTAGCACCTAAACGTGTAGACTGCCTCATGACCTTCTAAAATATTCTTAGTTTTTCATTCATGTCATTAAACCTCTGAAGCATTAAACTGAAGTTTATTCACAGTTTGATGAAGTTACTTGAAATAAATGTATCCCTGTACATGAAGRAAATCTGAACTATTTCATGCATATTGATGAACTTAATAGTAATTTTATTGTTGAGTTACAAAGACAGCTGGCAGTTGTGTTGGCATCTGTACTGGCTTGAGATAATGCTGGGGTGATGTGTCTCATTTGGCACCTTTGCTGCCAGCTTGCTTTTCCAGAGTTTAAGATGAAGTTATTACATAACTTTAAAATACGTCTCATGCATGTGATAACAGAATAACTTCCTTAAAGATTTTGKTGTCACTTTCTGCTATTAAGAGAAGGAAGGACTTATCTGGAACAGCTTGAACAGATGTGATTTTTGTTGTTCTTTAGTATTTTTATAACGTCTTGAAATACCCTTAGTGTGTTAATTGGGGACTTACACAGCGCCTGTATCCGACTAAAAGAAGTTTTGAAAGGCACATAGTTCCCTTAAAATTCTCCTTGGGGCATTTCTCCACCAGCTTAAGTCACAGACATACTTGCTCAGGACTGCAAATCCAAGTTGAAGAAGTTTTGCATTAAATATTTTTTCTTTCTTTTTTTTTKGTGCCSAGCACAACATAGAATAAGCTCTTTTTAAGCCAGTTTTTCTTCTTTTGTTCTGATATTCTCTTATCATRATGGTGTGGATTATCAGGAGGAAGCAGTTAAGAAAAACACCTTTTGTACACCTTGAGTAAACAGAAGTAGTAATAAAAGTGTAAAAGAAAAGACAAGCAGCATTCTGAGTTAAGTCTCTGAATATTTTATATTTTTAACTCAAACAGTTTTTTCCCTTAGGAAGTTCCTCATTTCAGAGCACTAAAGTGCTAATGGTGTTAGCAAATAATTTTAGTGTACTTTGCAGAAAARTCAGCATTATTTACTAGTACAAGAATTTGCATTAACTCAAGCAGGAGAGAGTAAATGTCTGCTGCRTGAAGATCCTGTCTTTAATTAGGAAGAGACTAATCAAATTTGTAACCAGGTGCTGTCCTTTAGGTCTGGCTTAGAATACCTCTGATACATTTATTCTACCAGATTATTGATCATACGCTTAAGAACCAACTGTCAGCTAGTAGAGTTGGGAAGATAATTTCCGTGTTTCTGTATGTTCACCCCCTGCTCCTGACTGTCATGTTTAGGGGATTTCTTTTCACCTAATTAGGCTTGGGATACAGAAAAGAGCTGTATTTAAGTTGCTAGTTTATCCCATTCCTCAGTAGTGTTCCTTGTATTGCATAAATAATATAAATATGTAAGAACAGTTCTTGATTTTCTAAAAGGTTATACACTTACAGAAAAAAACCTGCAGCTAAGAGGGTCAGTCAGCTCTGTGTGAGATTTTGCAAGAAGGTTTCATTAGGTGGTCATCATACTTTCAAATAAATTTTGATCTTTGGAGCACAACTGTTTTCTGCCATTTGAAAATACTTTTAAAAGGCAAAGCTTGGGTTAGGCATTGGAGTGGAGCAGAAAGTGAGATAGGTGATGATGGACTGACAGATAAATATTCAGTACTGTTGTATGCTATTAACAGATGTGGTCAGAATTGAATGTAAAGGCGTTAGCATTGATTACGTCCATGTGTTTTGTTTTCAGTGCATTTGCTGTCTATTCCTTCTGTAGTGTTTCTTTCTGCAGTCATAGCTGTCTGTTCTTGAGGAAGTGTATCTACTGTTAGAACTTAGTTAAATTAGTTGTACATTTTTAATTCTCCCGAAGGGAGGTGAATAAGTGCCAGTTAGTTTGTATCATAAAAGGCTGTCTACTTAACATGAGATAAAGACTACAGTGAGTGTATAATAGTGATCTCTTTATTTTTTGCAGGGTTGAGGATGCTGAGGCATCCGAGAAAAGTGTGAATGAAGAAAATGGGGAAGTATCAGAGGCAGACCAACCTCAGAACAAGCACAGCCGACATAAAAAAAAGAAACACAAACACCGAAGTAAACACAAGAAACATAAACATTCTTCAGAAGATGATAAGGACAAAAAACATAAACACAGACACAAACATAAGAAACATAAATGGAAAGAGGTGGCTGATGCCTCTGACAAAGAAGATGGACCAGCTAAAAGAACTAAAATTGATTTTTTGGCTCCTCTGGAAGACTTAGAGAAACAAAGAGCATTGCTGAAAGCTGAACTTGAAAACGAATTAATGGAAGGAAAAGTCCAGTCTGGGATGGGATTAATATTACAAGGTTATGAGTCAGGATCTGAAGAAGAGGGGGAGATTAATGAAAAAGCACGAAATGGAACAAGACCTACAGCAAAGTCAAATACTAAGGGGAAATTAGAACCTGTGGACAATAAAACTAGTTCCAAGAAAGCAAGTAAGAGTGAGTCAAAAGAAAGGACTAGGCACAGATCTGACAAAAAGAAAGCCAAGGCAGGAGTTGATGGAGTCAAAGAGAAGACTACTAGAAGCAAGTCAAAAGAAAGGAGGAAATCCAAAAGCCCTTATAAGAGAAGTAAGTCTCAAGATCAGACAAGGAAATCTAGGTCTCCAATACTTAAGAGGAGATCGCAGGAGAAAAACAGAAAGTCTAAATCTCCAGAGGATAGAAATAAGGCTGATGATAAAAGTAAATCAAGAGACCGCAGAAAGTCTCCAGTTGTAAATGAAAACAAAAGCAGAGATCGTGGCAGAAAATCTAAATCTCCAACGGAACTAAGAAGCAAATCCAAAGATAGAAGATCACGGTCCAAAGATAGAAAACCTAGGAGATCAGAGACTGACAAAGAAAAAAAGCCAATTAAATCTCCTTCTAAAGATGCTTCTTCAGGGAAAGAAAACAGGTCCCCTAGGCGACCTGGCCGCAGCCCAAAAGGAAGAAGCTTATCTCCCAAACAACGTGAAAAGTCAAGAAGAAGCAGATCCCCTCTGTTTAATGATCGTAGATCTAAACAGAGTAGATCCCCCTCTCGAACCCGGTCTCCRGTTAGAAGAGTGAGGAGTAGATCTGCAGAAAGGAAAAGAAGAGAATCAGAAAGGAGGCGTCTTTCTTCTCCCAGGTAACTTAAAGGTGTCATGAGCCATCACAAAAGTGCGTTACGGGGTGAACTATCTTCTAGTTTGGTGTTTATCTCCTTGTATTACTCTGAAAATAGGTATTAAAAAAGGTAATCAGATTGTAYGTTATATCATAAGCTTATTCTGTATGTATTCAGTTTTTTAAAAAACCGTTTCTCCCAGCGGTCAGATATGCAAATTCATCTTGTGGCTGTTAAAGTGCTAAGTTATTTGCTGCTCGCACCATTACCGGGAACAAGTTTTGTAACTGTTCTGCTTTTTATTGCTGATTGAATTCAGAATTTGGCTTCTGTTTTGTTTCTTTGTAAATGGTTCTGCTGCTTTCTGAAATTTCTGTAGAGTCCTCTCCAGTGTTACATATTAGTGTTGGCTAAAAGTGGGTAATTAACCCCTCTCTCCCCTCAAAAAAGCCCTAATGATAGAGCTAGTATGTGTGAATGKAAGCAAATTTTTATATCAAGCTGTCCTTCTCACAGTCTTTTTTTTTTTCTTTAAAATACTGTGTATTTTTTATTTGTTTAGAGGGATAGAAGTATCACTTGCTCATTGGACTGCTGTATATAATTAACATATTTTACATACACTTGAAGGAGAAGGATGGAAATCTACTTAATGTATTTGGTGTAGTCTTGGCATTTTTAAAAACAGACCAATTTCAGCTTTGAAAGCAGTWACTTTGAAATTTGAAAGCTAATAATGCCTGGATGGCAAGTTTCCAAGAAGAGAACAAGATAAGTGTATGCATTTTTGGAAGTTAAGCCATTAGCTGTAAGAAGTTCAAGAGGCAGAAGAGTTCAACATTGGATAATAAATAATTTGGGGTTTAGCTTCACCCAGTCTGAGAACTAACAACAAAGAAGTATGAATTTAAAACTGGAATTGGAACCACAAAAGTCAAGCTTAGTAAATAGGCACCTAAAAATGTGAAAGTCTTTCAACCTGAATCACTGAAGATTACTCTGGTTTCAGGTGTGGGGTATCTTTGGGTACTTTGGAGAGTTGTCCCAGTGGTGTTAGACCAGATCAAGCAAGTACTGTAAACACTGGCAGTTTRTCTGGCTGCTTTCTGGTGAATCAGGAATGTGTCGGCACAACCATCAAGTTTTTCTGGCATAGTATTTGACTTTTCTTCTGTAGCATTTTGCATCTTTCAGTTTCCATTTTTCTTGACAGCTTGCATTGCAGCCAGTTTGAATTGGTTGTCTAGACACTTATTTCAAGTGATGCGTGTCTAGAAKTTTGCTGTCAAATTCATACTTCTGTAACTGCGTGGTGAGCAGCATGAGTGGGGGACTACTAAAATATTTTCTGCTGGAGGTGTTTGCAGATTAGCAGGAATAATCTTTCCTTGTAGGACATCTGAACTAATTCCACCCGTGTTCAGGTTTTAACTACCTGTAGTTACTCAAACTGCCAGGGAATTTCAGGAGCTTTAATGAACAGTTTTAACAAAAAAAATCCCAGTAATTTCATTTTTCCACTTTGTTTCCACTGTTSCAATCATGTAAGACACTTCTCAGGTCTTTGTCTGAAGCTACTCATTATGTGATGTTACTATGAATTCTTAATCAGCTTCTACTTTTTATCTCATCCCTGTGATTTCTGAACTGATTTATTTTTTGTGACAGATATTTTGGTTGGGTTTTGGCAGTACAACCACTTTGTTAGCCAGGAAGCCTGGAACTGGCTTCGTCCTGTGGCTTTTTATGTAATATTGTCCACAAGAATATAATATAAATTAATTGGGCTAAAGGTATCAGCCTACTCCAGCATATGAGTACAGTCATTTATTGTATAAACTGCCAGTACTCTGTACAGGCATAAATTTTCCTTTTGCCCCACTGTTTACTATTTTGCATCCGTTTTGTATGTCTGATCATTGTCTGTAGCTAAGGTAACTGAAACAAATGTAGCAGTCTCAAAACAAATGAAAAAAATTACAGAATGGGTGAAATTAATCTCTCAAACCCAGGATATTTTGTTCATTGATGAGATATAACACCTGTAATAGGTTGTTCCAACTTGATTTTAAAAAATCAAAAATAAGGAGCAGGAAAAAAATAGAGTAGCAACGTTTTCTTTGAGGTAGCGTGGAACTGTTTTCCCATTTCTAATGCAACCTCATTAGAATAGTTATTAAATATTTTTGACTTACATTCTTTCCAATTTTTGACTGAAGTCTTGCTGTCATGCAGTTAAGCTTTTAAATGTAGTAGTCCCATCAAGGCTTTTTTTTCTTGAATAATTGTGAGTCTGTATAGACAAGAATAAACAAATTTTGAATAGTATATAGTATCAAAATTGAATTATTTTTTTAATTTGAGAAGTGTTAGTTTACATGTTAGTTAAGAATTCTAGTTTTCATCTGCTATATTAGAATGTGTGAAATGCTGAAGCCATGCAGTTGTAGTGCCCAAATTGAAATAGACATTATTGTCACTACTGTGAAGTGGCATGATCCTAATCCTAAATTTCAATACTATGTTGTGAAGTTGGTGAAATAATTCTCAAGAATAAAATTTTGGGGTTTATGCATTGCTTAGTGTTTCTGATAAACATGAAAGCAGGCCACTGTTAATGTAAGACCTAAACAAAAGCTTTGTTTTAAAACCTCTCTTAGCTTCATGGTAGTAGTTAACGACTACAAGTGTTTCCAGACTTGTCCTGAACTAGATCTGTGTAAGGGCACACACTTCTCAGGGTGGGGAGAGACACACAGGAAGGGCAGCCAGCTCTGAAGCCTACTTATCTGTCCCTCCCTCAGAAGCCCATCTGATGGTCCCTCACCTGCAGTAAGATTTTTAAAGTGAGTTTTTAGAGGGAACTGTGATTTTTTTTGTTTTCAGCTTGTTCCTGATTTTTACTACCACTCTCTTCCTCTATTTTAAGAACACGGACCAGGGATGACATTTTGTCTAGACGTGAAAGATCAAAAGATGTCAGCCCACCCAGCAGATGGTCCCCATCCAGAAGGAGGTCCCGGTCCCCGATCAGGAGGAGGTCTCGAACACCCCTTCGACGAAGCCGATCCCCAAGAAGGCGGAGTAGATCTCCTCGGAGGAGGTAAAGACACCCTGTAGTTTTAAGCGTATTTTGTAAGATATTATGGGAAAAATAAAGGTTGCTATCTTACGTGTAAAAAGACTGCTATTTTTTTGTCCATGTTAATATGTGCTACCATAATTAAATTCGTTTTCTCCTCTATGAATTAAATMGTTTTATTATTTGGAGTCATTGTATACCTTTATGTTTTCTGAATAGATTTTCCTTCTTTTCTTCAAAAAAACAAACCAAAAACTCCAAAATCCAAATCTCTTGTTATCATCAACAGGGATAGAGGCCGGAGAAGTAGATCTCGCCTTCGAAGGAGGTCCAGGTCACGTGGAGGCCATAGACGTAGGAGCAGAAGCAAAGTTAAAGAAGACAAATTTAAAGGTAGTCTTTCTGAGGGCATGAAAGCTGAACAGGAGTCTTCATCAGATGAAAAGTAAGAATTCATTTCTAACTTGCACTGATTACTTGAAACCTACTTCGTATTTAAAACCTGCCTTCATACTGAGAATGAACTAACATTTTTCTTGATGGTGTAGTTTTTGAGTTGTCACCTAAAATCATAATCATGTCTTAGTACTTGTGATCTTGTCAATTACTGTTGGGATGATCCAAAAAAATTTGGAATATGCAAAAAATCAAGAGCTGTTGGCTGGCAGGCAGACCTGGGGGGATGATACATTGTTAGGTTTTTAAATTCAACTTGATCAATATCTTGTGAAAACTTTTGGTCTGAYGACTAAAGCTTGCTGCTTGAGGAAAATCTTTCATAGCTGAAAGGATTAATTGCTGGCTGCAAATTGTGTTTATATTTCCTAAACATMTACTTACTCAATTGTGCAAGCGTATGCATTCTTAATCAAATTATTAAGGAAGAATGATGCTGCAGTGGAGATGAACAAGGTTTTTTTTGCTTGTTGTCTTTTAAAAGATGACTGTTAATTGTTTGYGATTAAAAATGGAATACAGAAAATCTCAATGAGATACCAAGAGATAAATTGTCTTTGTAAGGAAATGTAAATATATGCAATGGGATTTAATACACCATTGCTTTCTGAGTCAGTTGAATAGCTATTGTTTAATACATCTTGTGCTTTATACACCAAGGAACTGCACTTGGTAAAATTCAGTAGATAATCATATGCTTATGAAGTTATATAAAAAATTCGTATTTTTATAGTCTTGAAGACTTTGATTTGGAAGAAGAGGATGAAGAAGCAGAGATAAGACAAAGGAGATTACAGCGGCAAGCAATTGTTCAGGTACCTGGTTACAGAAACTAATTCTGTTTTTAGTGTAACATGTTGGGGTAAGTGAAGGTTCTTAGCCTGTTGCTATATTTGTGCAGTTAGTTTGTTGTAAATGTTAGTCTCTGTTAAACTTTACACGTCTATAGCCACAGCATTTTTTTAAAACTGAAGTGACTCTTCTGAGAGTCGTTTTTTGCTACWGTTAAACTTTCTCTGAGAGAAAGATATGTTAAACGTGTTCTTCAATTATCTTCATTTGTAGATTTTCTCTGTAGCTGTATCACTGATGTGATAATGTCAATAGAGCAGTAAGTTGTATATCAGTTAACCTAACTGGTCAGTTTGTTTCAAGTAGAAGTTGTCCTTGTCAATTTTCAAAATTCCATAAAGCCACGGCTATGGGTTCCTCCCTAAAAGTAGATAATGTATTCAGTTGCACATGGGAGTTCCCATGAACTTCTTACTCCAGATAACAAGGTAAAAGTAATCACAGATGAATATGTGATCCCTCCTGAAATGGAGCTGTGGCCAAAGGGGATTTAATTGTGCAGTACAAGTCCAGTATCTCTTTTCAAAGAGGGATTTATCACACAATTAGAACATAGCAAGAAAAATGCTGTAGCATATTTATTTAGTATCAGGTACAAAATCACTGGCCTAATGTACTGCTTATTTTAAGTAGCACTGAAAATACCATTCATTATTTGAGTTATAGGCAAAGCCTCTTGTAAAAGCCTTTAGAACTATGACTGAGCCAAACCATATAAATTCTTTTTAAAGGCTGGTTACACCTGATGTTGGTGCATACAGGAAGCAAATTGCAGAGCTTAATTCCCTAAATGGAAAACCTCTGCTTGTATTATTGAATAGTTCAACATAGACAGCTGAGGGGTATCAGAATTTCTTCATCTTGATTTTTAGCTTTTGGGGTAGAAAGTGAGATTTGTCTAATTTCATAGTACTCAAGGTTAAAGAAAATTGTAAAGATGTTGTTTAAACTTTTTTAATGCTTCTGAAATTTTTCAACATGAATGAATAAAAAGGATTTCCAATTCAAATAAAAAACCTGAATCTAAAAGCTACTTTTCTGAACCATCACACTAATAAAGATGGGAAAGATTCTAGAATGGAGGATATAAAATAATTAAATTTTTGTCAAAGACTGTATTTCAGCGTTTGTGTGCCAGAATGGTTTAGTAATAAATCTGTTGCTGTTGACATTTTTTTGTGCGTAGCCAAATAGTTAATATTCAGTAATCGCTTTTTACAGAAATGTAAAGACTTAAAGGACACACATTAATTTTTCAGTCTTACGGTCTGAGCTGTGGTGCATTGTGACAAATGAGTTTTTAGAAGTTGTATCCCATTCTGCAAATAATCTGTTGTCTTTAGAGACGTAGGCAATGATGAAAGCAAAGATTAAGGTTTAGCACAAACCATTGAAAGGGTGGATATGAAAATGTTTAAATTGTGATGAGTTGTGACGGCGGGATTAAAAATTAAATTTCTTTTTAGAAATACAAAGGCCAGACAGAAGACAGTAATATATCTGTACCATCTGAACCAAGCAGTCCTCAAAGTAGTACACGAAGTCGCTCAAATTCTCCTGACGACATCCTGGAAAGAGTTGCTGCTGATGTTAAGGAGTATGAACGGGAAAATGTGGACACATTTGAGGCATCGGTGAAAGCCAAGCACAACCTCATGACAGTTGAACAGAACAACGGTAAGATTCTGAAATCTGTCTAATGCAATTTATGAACGCTCAGACACTTGGCTTAGTTTACTTACGTACTTCCAGACTTGGAAGTAGATTGACTTTTTGGATRGAATTTGTGAATGTTTTCACAAATACTATGGTACTTAAAATAAAACATTAAAATAAAGCTTCCTTATTAGGAAGGATAATATGAGTGGAACATGTTCTCTGTATTCCTAAGAAATTTGTGCTTTACATTTGGAAGAGCAAATAAAGATGTCTGTCTTTATGCTTAAGAATTACCCTTCCAAATTTTTTTTTTCACTTAGATATGTTGTTTTCTTAGAAGCTTAGTATGGTCCTAGACTTTATTTTGTATGGGTTGAAAATTATGCTCCTTTTTTACCTTTTTTTGGTCAAAACCACTGTGACAGAAGAATACAGGTGGGTCTGTAGTAATTTAAAATGATCAAAGCTTTTGAGGGTCATTGCTAGTAAGTCCATTTTAGCAGCATAGCTAATTGCTGAAATGGGTGTTGTCTTTCTCTTACCCCCTGCACGTAGTCTATTGTACAGCAATATTGAAATGAAACAAATCTTAGTATAAAACCTGCCTTGTGCCGGCCGCAGCAAAAGAAGCACGGAACTTCTCCCAGTGCACCCTRTAATACTGAAAATCTGCTGCTTTATTTGTCTTTTGAAAGTGGATTACTGTACTWCTTCGAAGTAGTCAAAGGTGTGTGTAGTTGCTGTGTGGTAATACTTGAACTAATTTAAGCTCCTTTGGTTTCTCTCTACATTTTAATTGCAATAGCACAGTTTGACAAGGGCTGTGGAGCCTGCCCAACCCCTCTGAGGGAAGCAGTTGCAGTTAGCTTGTATTTCATGTCCTGTGCCACACGTATCCTTGGGGGCTAAATACGCTGTCTCTAGTGGATGCTTCTCTTCAAAGTAATAAAACTGCATCTCTTTGGGACTGCTGTACTGCTCTGTAGTTTATCTTGGTGTTCCCTTGAGCCGTGTGTTTTCAGATTGTTCTCCTGCAACATCAGTGAAAAGAACTGTTCCAGCACTTTCTTTGCATAATGCAAGTTTAGACATAGTCTTATGTCTAACAGACAATGCGTTTTTCTTTTTTTGTCAAAGCATGTACTGCTGTCTAATTTTATCTACTAAAGCATATGAAAATACAAGTCTTAAATACATAGACATTTTCCACATAGACATRTGAAAAAGGTTTTTAAAAACAGATCAGTTACATTTGCATCTGGGAATTTTTCATATGATGGTAGGAGGTGGCTATAACAGCAGCCGAAACCAGTGGATTATCTTTCTCTGCAAGAGTCATTTTTTTATTTCTATCCTGACCTCATATAGGGCCAGAGTAGTAAGTTGCTAAGAAACTAGTTAATMACTCACTGTAGCCCACTGCAAGTAACTGGAACTAAAAAGAAAATTGGAGGAAGTTTATTAAAGGGTCTAGCTCAAAACAGTAGTGTAAACTGTCTCCCCACAAGTGTCAGGTGATAGGTCTGTACCTTGAAACAGCAGTTATCAGCATGATGGATGATTTTTTTTATGCTGTCAGATTTCACTCTAGTTATTTTGTGTGAAAGTGATTGGCTGTTTGCATCACGAGATCTGGAGCTTCTGAATTTAATTAACCATTTGTTTTGCTCCATTGCTTAGTGAAGGGAGGGTCTGTGATTTACTGTGTTCAAGAAGGGCTGTGCTGTAATGTGTGTTATGAAATAGTTTGAAGTTTGCTTGCTTTAATGTGTACTTAATTTATATTTCTTGCTTTATCTTATCAACCAAGTAAAATGTCTTTGGAATTTAAAGATGATTAAAAGGYGAGAAAGGGATAATCTTGCCCACATTAAAATGTTTCTCTTTAACACAAAAGTAAACATTGTATTTGATGAAAAGCTACACACCAGATCCTTTTTGGCAGGGTTGGAGAAAATTTCCAAGGAGACAATTTCTGGGCTTTCCAACTTTGGTTTTTAGTAAAATACCTTGTGATTAGCAGAAAAGCCTGAACTTGTATATAGAAAACGTGTCTGTATTTTTGTTATACATACATATAGTCATTTTATACTACTTTTTATACATTTGTCATTATTTGTAGGGGTCATGTAAGTATGTAGTTTTTTCTTTTTGCTGTGTGAATTACTTGAAAGCTATTATATGTAGTTTTTAAGGAGGTATAAATTTATGAGTGCTTCGAAGAACTTAACTAGTCTGAGTTTTATATTCTGGAATGTGAAATATGTGAAATGGTATTTGCTAGAAACATTAGTAAGGTTACCTGTTTACCAACATACTGATCTTAGATATGTTGTAAAGATACCAAGTGCCAAATTATCCTGGCAACAGAGTTATCATTTGACATCTTTTCGTGTTGAGTAATCTAAATTTCATTTTAAGGTTCATCTCAGAAGAAACTGCTAGCTCCCGATATGTTCACAGAATCAGATGACATGTTCGCTGCATACTTTGATGTAGGTAATTCTTGGAGATGAAATGTATGATTTTTTCTACTTGATTTTTGTTGGTCACTGTCACTTGAGGATTGTGAGAACCTTGATTTGTAAAAGCACRCACAGCTAAGTGGATTGTGTGTTCTGAATCTTTTGATCAGCCAAGGCAGACAAGGTGGTTGTCGATGAGTATTCCAGTGAAATAAAACCTGCTGAAATCAGTGGCAGTTTTACTAGAGTGGGGGAATTCACCTGCTGTTTGAATACAATGGCACAGGGTAAAAACATGAACCTATTTTTAAGTTCAGCTTTTTGTTAATGTTACCATATTGCAGTGTTCTGAACAAGCTTTTTCCAGAGGTTCATGTATGGTTAATTAAAAAATGTGTAAAATAATGTAATTGGCCAATGATACTATGTTGGAGTAATCAGGAGGTGTGTTTGGAGATTTTTTTGGGATGAAGAGTTACATTTTCTGGTTTTAATTTTGCAGTATTTCATCAGCTTTTCTCTAAATGTGCTGGAGTGACCTGCACGCATTGGCAGTCCAGTGACTAGTTTTGAGACTTTACATGCCATTCTGTATAAGTCCTCTGCGTTGTTGCTGATGCACAACACTGAGAAATAAGACAAGAACTTTCTTCTTAACTCCAGTTAATTTTGGTTTATGGCAGATACAATCTATTAATTATGATGGATGTATTGGTGACAGAAGGCTGCCATGGTGTCACTCCAATAACACTGGTGTCCCTTTGACCTGGAAAAAGATGGATACTTGAAGGATAGTGTGTGTATGTGAGGGTGCATTTTTAAATGCAARTGGGGATTTATATTGTTTGTAAATGAGCAGTTCCCCCTTCCAGAAACTGTTGTTCAATTGAAGATATTCTTCACTACTCATAGTTTTGAATTTGTGATAAAATATTGCTAAGTCTGTTAAGAGATGTCAGCAGCAATTGTAGTAGTGTTATGGCTGTATGTATAATAGTAGGAAACAAGTGGCATGTAATGAACAGAAATTCAAGRCTTAAACAGTATTTTCCTTGCAAATTGCTAAACTTTTTTACTATAAGCTTACTGTAAATAAGAAGTCTTACTTAGATAGTCCAGAATGTGTATTCTAATGTGACTTGTAAAAATCTGTTGTGGGTGTTACTTGAAACTTTGCCCATTTATGTGTAATGAAAGTTCTGTTGGTTGATCTCATTGTCTTTCCTTGCATCAGTCTTTAGATACTGGTATGTAAATAATAATAAKTTGTGTCTCTCTCCTGTAATATAAATGTGTTTGTGTTGTGGAGAGAAACAGTTTCAGTAGGGGAAAAGGGTTTTGGTAAATAAACATCAAGGAAAAATACAGAGCACACAAGCAAAGCTGTTACTTTCTATTTCAGAGTGCTCGTCTAAGGGCTGCTGGGTTTGGAAAAGACTTCAAAGAGAACCCCAATCTCAGGGATAACTGGACAGATGCAGAAGGCTATTACCGTAAGTTGTGTTTGTTGATCAGCAAGGACAGATCGAGTGAGGGTGCTGAGTGGAGGAGATGCTCACGTAAAATTACTGAAATGTTGTTCTAATGTAGATGTATCACAGAGCCTTCTCTGAGTGTATAATGTAATGGATGAAATGAGCATGCAGATTTTAATCTCAGTTTTGAAAGGACTCCAGACTTACACAAATGCCCTTTGTTCCCCATGATTTCCAGAAAGCAAGGTGATACAAAACATTGTACACCACGAAATTAAAGGATTTTGATATTTASCCTCACTTTTTTTGTAATGATAGAGAATGGTTTATTTTTCATGAAAAGGTCCATTATGTTTATCCCTCATAACTTGAACTTGCTTGGTTTTGTCCCTCAGGTGTTAATATAGGTGAAGTTCTAGATAAACGTTACAATGTCTATGGTTACACTGGGCAGGGAGTCTTCAGTAATGTAGTGCGAGCCAGGGACATGGCCAGAGCAAACCAGGAAGTAGCCGTTAAAATCATCAGGAACAATGAACTTATGTAAGTAATATTTTTGTTTGACGGTAATAAAGTATGTGGAACGGTTGGAAATTTTTCATGATGTGATTTGAATCTCCCTTTGTTTCAAGTGAAGTAACAGATTACAGCTATGATTCCTGCCTTTTCTGCTAATATGAGCCAGATAATGGGAAGCACTTGAGGACTATATATCTGCACTTCTTTACAGCTATCACAGGAAGAAGGGTACTTGCATTTTCATCAGGCACTTTCTCATTTCCAAGAGGAACAGTGATAGCGAGAAACAAGGTTATGGTTAATTAGAGGCCAGCCCAGCCCTAAATTTTTTGAGATGAGAGTTGTGGACTGTAACAATTTTGTTTTGGTGGATCAAATTGATTTGGCAGGMTATGGGTTGGATCCCAGTCAATCATCTGCAACTTATAAAAAGACCTCCAGTTGTTTAATTGTTTCTGTGTATTCTCTAAATGTTTGCATGAATATAAGATACATAAAAAGGGATGGGAAATACAAAAAAAAAGGTCTTTCAGAATGAGTGAACRTTAAAAACTACGATCTCAAACTGTTATTTAAGTTGTCTACAATACTAATTTTCACCATTTGCTGCAGTATTTATACAGTTATTTACTATGTCCTCTTCTGTTTAAGACAGCTTAAATGAAAATCTTTTCCATGCATTTTACCTTAAAAGTTTTWAAAGTTGTCTTACTGTGTGTATATCTGGATTATTTTTAGTTATGTGAATGAGTATCTAGAAAACTTCTAAAAGCAAAAGGGAGGGTGATAAGCTATTTTAGTTTGGTCTGTTCTATAGGTAAGAAGCTTGGGTGTGTAATTGTATAGTCAGTTCAGTTTAAATCTTTTAATGATGTTGTATGTGGTGAAAAAAACTAAAACTTGAAAAAGTAAACTTCTCAAGTGAGTCCTGTTTTAAATTTGTCATATTACAGGAGGAAAACCAGTTTTAGCTTTACATGCAACTGAGAGTGAGGAGGAAAGGATAAGTACATTACAAAGATACAGTGAAAATCCAAGAATTAAGTACACTTACCCAGTGTGTAGTCACTGAAAGCAGACCACTGTTGTGATTTTGGTTTTTCTAAGCTGTGATACATTAAGTAATGACAAGATACTTCTCATTCCTGGATAATTATAACCACACAAGTGAATGCCTAGGTTTAAAAAAATACCAGAATTTAACTGATTTTGTTTTATAATCACATTTCTTTGTTTTCAGGCAAAAAACTGGCCTAAAAGAACTGGAATTTTTAAAGAAGCTCAATGATGCTGATCCTGATGACAAGTTTCATTGTTTACGGTTGTTCAGGCATTTCTACCACAAACAACATCTCTGTCTGGTATTTGAGCCACTCAGGTAAGATGACAAATGTTTGGGGTTCTCTGTAAAAGGTAAAGTACTGTTGAGTATTCTTTACGTTTCTGGGTTTGGCTATTGTTTTGATACCCTGTTCTATTGCCAAGATTCAAGAATACAAGGAACTTTGAAACAACAAAAATGCCTGAATGCACAAATCCACAGACTAGTGAACTATTTCTGATTTACTTTTAGCATTGTTGTGAGTTTTCTGCCTGAAAAATATTTGAAACAAGATAATGTATTAAAGACGATTCGTATCACCAGTACTGCTCTTAATGATTTTTCATGTGTGTATGTCAGTATTTTTATTAGTTTTCATAATTTTTCATTTTAAGGGTTTGTATTAAGAATGCATTCCCAGACATTCAGCAAATGCTGTATATTCTGTGAAGAGTACATATATAGCAACATTCTAAGAAAATTGTTGCAGTKGTTCTTTGCATGCTCACTTTCTGTTCAAGTAATTAGGCTCTTGTGACAGGTTGATTGTAGACATTGTTTTATCATAGATGCGGATATATTAATTGCCTTAGTCCCCATTCCTACTTAAAGACATCAGTTGTTCTTATCCTAAGTTTTTTGTGTATGTGCTATTTTAATTCTTGCCATATTTAGGGTGAAGGTAAGTTATACACTGAAACAATGCAAATTTTATGAAATTATTATAGTATTTCATTAATAAGCCATAGAGCAAATTATTGTCTTGTGCTGCACTGTCTCTTARTAACACACTTGTACATTATTTATGTCCAATGATGTTTTTGTCCTGGAATTACGGCCTTTTTATCTGCTGTTTAAGTCACAAAAACATGTCCTCAACTTTTATCTTTTGCATCCTTCCTTTTTCACTTATTTCTGAAGAAAATGAGTACAAAGAGTTTACAATCGTTAAGAAAATGCTGTTCCTGTGCAAATAAATCCTCTCAAATCAATATTGATTAGAAATGTGCTCTGAACTAAGTAAGTGAAGTCTAGTAAGTAATTACACAGTATAGGAAAGGTCTGATTGACCAGCCTTTTTGTTTCATTGCTGTAGCTAACAGAGTGGTATGTTGAGTTGAATGCTGCTTTTCTCAAAAAATATTTAAAGCTAACTGCTTTGTTCAAGTTTATCTTAGAGTTTAGGAGGCTGATATGTTTTTCTTTGTTAAGCTCTTTCCTATTCTTTCTTTCCCCGTTTCTCTTCACAGTATGAATTTACGAGAGGTGCTGAAGAAGTATGGGAAAGATGTTGGACTCCATATTAAAGCTGTGCGTTCCTACAGCCAGCAATTGTTCCTGGCTTTAAAACTCCTTAAAAGATGCAATATCTTACATGCAGATATTAAACCAGATAATATTTTGGTAAGTAGCAAATAATTAAAACTTATTTTGCATGATCTCTAGTGTAAAATGAAGTATTTATAATTAATATAATTCTGTTGATTTAGGTGAAGTCAAAATTTACTGAAAATGTTCAGGGTCACACTTCAATATAAAATGATATTGTGGTATAAATAGTAACAAATATAATACAACATGTAAAGAAAATCATTTTCAAGCAAACATGCATCAAGTTCTATCCTTATAGAAAGCAAATTTTCAAGAGTAAGACAGTGTCTTTCCTTAGGAGAAATATTTGGAATTTTTCCATCAGTAGTTGCAAAATGTTCTTGCTTTCTGCAAAATGGAAGTAGGTTGAGTCTGGATGGAGATTTTGTTCACRTGAGATAATGGGGAAAGGTCCTTAATGCCTCTTTTCTCTTAGGGCATGAGAGCTACATCAGAGGAATCCAGTGGTTTCCTTTRGTTTTTTTGGACATCATCCCTGTGACAAATGCAGATTCTTAATTTATCTAAAATGTTCTCTTATTACCATCACAGCAGTAAAATTTAGTATGTAAGCATGAGATGTGAATAATGTGTTGTTTTGTAAGTGGTACTCTGGATTCTGGAGTTGCAAGTCTAAATTGATATAATTTCAGTATTTGAAATGAAATCTGGGTCCATGAAGGATATTTTGTTAAYGGAAAAGTACATGAAACTGACTTTTTTGTATTTTGTAGGATCTGAAGACATTTACTGTCACTTTCAGTTTGAGAAAGTTTTACAATTTTCTTAGAATTCAGAGAGGAAAGAACTTCCAATTTAAAGGCTGAATGTTTTTCTTATCTCTGACTTAAATGTGTTGTCACTTTCACAGTGCTATTKTCAATTCTGTCCACAAATAGTGCTAATCGATATTAATGTTTTACTTTCAGGTGAATGAGTCTAAAACGATACTAAAGCTTTGTGATTTTGGCTCAGCTTCACATGTCGCAGATAACGACATCACACCCTATCTAGTTAGTAGATTTTATCGAGCTCCAGAAATCAGTAAGTACGTTTTGGATTGGCTACATGTATCACATACCAGGACATACCAGTATTAGCAGATGAAAATTTGACTTGAAGTTATTCTCTAATCTAGCAAAACATGACTCTGGAGATATGGGGGCAGTCAAAAATTTGAGAGCATGTTTGTGTGACTCTTCATATATGTTGGGCATCAGCTCAGTGAGAAGCCATTCTGATGGGTTATAGTTACRTTTTAATTTAGAGGTATTGTTCTGACTTCTTGTTTTTTCCTAATTTAATGCTGGTTGTTGTGCTGGTAGGTAAAAAYCTGCCTTTCTAAAATAAGGATACTTAAAAAGTTTGCATCCTTCTTTTATGGTAACTTTTTATTTGTAAGAGAAACAGCACCAATATAGTTTACAAATCAGAATTTTTTCATCTGTCTGTTTTTGTGATATTATATCAAAGGCTGCCTTTATGGAATTAACTGGAATTGCTCTGTTTCAGTTATAGGAAAAATCTATGACTATGGTATAGATATGTGGTCTGTAGGCTGCACATTATATGAGCTTTATACAGGAAAAATACTGTTTCCTGGCAAAACCAATAATCATATGTTGAAACTTGCCATGGATCTCAAAGGAAAGATGCCAAACAAGGTAAGAAAAATAAGTACTTAATATCTGAAACTACTATAATGAAGAGTAGAACATACGTTCTTTTTTCTCATGAAATTCTGTTTCTTCACATACATCTTCTCTTAACAGTGAGTAAATACTAGACATTGCTCTGACTGTGTAATTTATACTGATTTAAAATCTTATGAAGTGAAAGTATACAGCTTCTTCTTCATAGACTAAGTATAAAGTGAAAGCAGAAACCTTCTAAGCACTGACCTGAAAAAAAATACGTAAGTCAATGGAAGGATACTGTGTCCTTTTTCAAAGGGTTTGAACTGTATCTTTATATTCAACCTTGATATTTCTTCCTGTCCTTTTGAAATATTTTTATTAGTATTAGATTTTTGATGTTGCAATAAGTTAGTAACATTGATGCTATTTGTGAAATTTGTAAAACAGAGAACTTGCCTGAAACTCTTGCCTCTTCCTCATTTTCCAGATGATTCGAAAAGGTGTGTTCAAAGATCAGCACTTTGATCAAAATCTCAACTTTATGTATATAGAAGTAGATAAAGTGACAGAAAGGGTAAGTCCTCAATACGTCAACCAACCCATTACTTTTTTCCAAGCTTTTGTACTATGATAGTCTTTCAAATGTACCTTGACATCTTAATTAAAACCAGGATTTTATAAGCTATTAGAATGTCCTTTTGCAGCAGCGTGGACAGATTACATAGTTACAAAATGGAAAAAGATTTTTTTTTCTCTAGGATGTGGGAACATGATTAAGAGAAATACAAGTTTAATCTTCTGGATGTACAGGGTATCTCCACATAATCTATTCTTGAATTACTAATAAAAGAAATTCTGCCTTCATTTTATGGAAGGATGTCCAACTTCAGTATGATGTGTTTATACTGTGTAAGGTCACTGTTAATTTTGGTATCGTTTTGACATATTACATCTAACAAGAACCACAAAATAGTGGTCAGATATGGGAACTTTCCATGTGGACTTCTATGTTCTCAGTTAACTGGGATGTTAGGTTCATGTGTGAACCTGTGTTGGCGGCCTCCCCCGACAGTGTTTTTTCCACTCTTCTCTGTCCACATGACCATTTATGAGACCATATGGTGAAAGGGTGTTGCTGCTCAGATATGAGACAACCCTGTAGAAAAGCTGCTGTAAAAGGGATGCATAGGGGGTTTGTGCGTTACCTCTGTCCTACAAGGCTGCTATTTTTGTGTTTGTAGGAGAAAGTTACTGTTATGAGCACCATTAATCCAACCAAGGACCTATTAGCAGACTTGATTGGGTGCCAACGACTCCCTGAAGACCAGCGTAAAAAAGTGCACCAGCTAAAGGACTTGTTGGACCAGATTCTAATGCTAGACCCAGCTAAACGGATTAGCATCAACCAGGCTCTACAGCACGCCTTCATCCAGGAGAAAATTTAAACCAGATGAAGAAGTTCAAAGGGTTTGATTAATTAAGATACAAAGACTGAAGAAATTTCACAGCAGTTATTAATGTATATAAACATAAATATTTCCCCCCGCAAAGTTGAGGAAGAAATGATACATTTGAATTAACATCAAGGCTGATATTTCTTTTAGAAATGTTAGAGTAATTCTGTTTTGTGTCTTATGTGAAAATTTTCACTGTAGAACTGTTTTAATTGCCAAGACTGCACAAAAGTACRATGCTAATGTATATGGTTGCAGTTCGTATATATTATAAAAAGCATCTGTTATAAAAAAAGAAAAAAGAAAAAAAAAAGAGAGCAGTAATACTGGGTGGTTGATTTGTTTTTAGCAGACTTGGCTTCATTTTTGTCTTTACAAAATGGCCAGCATAAATGCTGTTTATATTCACATTTTCCTAGGTGTGTGTGTGCAGGCCACAGCAGCATGCCCTTGGTGTAGTCAGTGCCGAAGGGGGTCTGTTCCTTCTTGAGCCTGCCCGCAGGGATGGTCTCCTCTTTTAAAGCAGGTTGTGTACAACTTTCAGTACACTGAAGGTAAGCTAACCCATCAACATCACCGGTGTTTAAGCTGTTATTTTACTGGAACAACTGACAAATGAGAGACGATAGCGTTGTGGCAGAATTCCCTGCATGTTTGAGAAATGATCTTGTTTTATTTTCTGGCATTGCAACCGTGGCATAGTTACAGCTTCTGTTCTGTTCATCACATTTAAAACTTGGAGAGAGCGCACTTGATGGATAGAGCGCCTTCAGTGTACTGTTTCTTATTACTTTAATTTTTTTAATCAACTTGCTATAGACTTTGTATACATTTTGTTAAATACAGTTCACTATGACATAGAACCAATACTTACAGAAGAGTTTTCATTTAGTAATTACTTATGTTGGGATCTCATTCGAAAGACCTTATATCTAAAGGATAGATAGACAACATAATGAAATTTTTAACTATTTGTATGTCATTTTGAAAGTGTACTGCTTTATGCTAAAAGTGTTTCATTTGTTCATTGTTTTCATTATTTGTGATCATGTTGTCTTTCAATACAGGCATAAACCTTCCACTCTTGAACAAAGCAGCTGCTTTTTAAAAGCGGTAATTGCTTCTTTACCTTTTATTTCTTTTGTAAATGAAGCTTTTCTTTAAGAAATGTGACTTTAAAGTGTTGTCTCTTGCATAAAACAGTTGACACTTACTTATTGTAAAGTGAAGATTGTTCTGCTGCATGTAAAGTGGACCATGCAGATTTCTGTATGTTTTCAGTATGCATCATTAGATAATAAAGTCTTTTGTGAACAAGGCATTTGTAGCCATTTTTAAAAGAATCTGTCTTCAGTGATGGTAAATCAGGTAATTTGTAAGACCCACCCCTGTATTCCCTATTAATCATTTAATTAAAGGGATTATTAAATGTTATGATCTTTGGGAGAGCTATAGGCTATGTTAATTGGATATATAATTATCACTGCTTAAAAACAAAGCAAAAAACCCTACAGATACTGTCTGTCTGCTTTCATTGTAATGAAATTATTCCTGTAGGACATGGGATTAAATTCAGGCTTTAACTAATGTTTGTGCTGTTTTTCTCACTTTTCCTTTTGATGGTGCTGAAAGAGAAAAAAGGAAAGCGAGTCACAGGCCACTCAACGCCTACTCCATGGGTCTGATTTGCTGAGACACCAACTTCACCTTCTTAACAAGGTTATTTCTGACAGCATGTGTAGATAAACATTTAGCAACAAGTTAAAAGAGCTTGAGACAATTGAGTTGGTTATACAGGGTGAGGAAAACMGAAACAACTTTTTCAGGTCTATACTGCTGTTTTAATGTTCTCTTTGATGATGTTAAGAAGTTCATCTTTTCATTTTTTATTAATATAGTCTGACAGTCTGTGAAAACCCCACTGGTTTCACGTACTTTATAATACTTTGAACTAAGAAGGATTTTTGTATCCATCTAGGTACATAATGGCAACAATCATGCACTCTTAGTGCACTCAAGAATGGAAAAATGCCACAAAGCAGGTCATTCTGCTGGTGGGGAATACCCCACCAAGGAGATGTAATGAACTAACTACGAAAACAAGCAGGAGATGGGTGGTTTTGTATGCCTATTTGGAACCTTCAACCTGTCTCTTCTCAATTTATATTGTAAAATTCCTAATAAAAAACAATCTCTCCCTATTTCCACATATTAAGGTATCTTTCATACAGGAAATTTAAAAAGTTAGCTTTCACATTTAGTGAAACACTAGTTGCTTGCTAGTTAAATACAGAAAGTGTGACTTGCACTTTTACAACAAAGGCAGCACTTCTGAGGGCACTTTTACACAGATGTAGTAGTAGCTTATTCTTTCTGTTGCTTTGTACTTTATCTTTAAAATAGGAATATGAAACAATGAAATGAGTTGGTGATACAGAAACAAAGCAGTAGAAAAGATGCCCCTTAATGCCTACAGAACTGTTTTAAGCTATTCTGGAGAAGCATAAAGTTGCTCGTTTACTTGTTCTTTGTGTTGTAGGTGCAGCTCAAAAGAAGATGAAGGCTACCAGAAGACATGAACAAAGGTTTCTGTCCTATAAAAGATATGAAAAATACTCTTCATCTAGTTCTGTCTTAATCTTTTAGTTCCCAGCMTTTCAATTTAGAATTGATAAACACTGCTGCATTACTGATAATTCCTGAAACATACTTGCTGTATTAAAATGTGTTACATAGATTGTTTTGTTTCTGATTGAAGAGATTTTTTTAATTGTAATTAATTGTAGGTAAATGAGCATTAMTCTTTAAGTATAGTTTTCTTAAAATGATAGAATGAGCAGTACAAAATCTATGACATTTAGGAAAAAACCTGATCATTATATTTGGTTAAAATACATGTGTTAACTAGTAAATATTTAAGCAGATTTTTTCTTTAACTTCAGTAAATTTATTATTTATTTTAATTCTGTCAAACTTAATTGTTGATACAGAGAATAGCTGGCAGGGGTTATTCAAAACAAGTGGATTTCAGTCCCCCATCCAGCTGATACTTCTTGCTGGCAACAATAGAARAATCTTTAGTTCTGGCTTCAAAACTCTGGAATTGGGGACTTTTTAACACTGTTAAGGATCCTCTCCAGTTTTGGGCAATACCCATCCCTGTAGCCTCAGGTCTCTGAGGAGAGTAGAGTAGCTGTGGCTGCCACTACAGTCAGCTGAATTCTCATGGTTGTGGGTGGGTGCAAACAGAACAGCTGTGCAACAAAGTGAACAATTTCTCAGGTGATCTAAGAGGGAGGATAATTTTATCTTTTCCTCTTGAACACAAAGATCTAATTTATGTCTTTACCAGAGGTCCTATGTACAGAAAGTTTGGCTAAATCTACTGTGCTGATTTCTGTTTAGTTCTCCCTCATGGCGACAAGGAGCTTCACATTTAACATACTCAGTTGCCAAGGCTTCAGTAAAAACAAGATTTCAGCTCTGTGGAGTTAGAATGTGGTTTTATTACCTTGGTGTATACTACTTAGTTTAAAAATTAATTACYGTTCAGGAGTATTTAATAGAAGATAATGATTTCTTTAAAACCTTTTTAATAATGCTTTGTCTCCATACATAGGGTAAATGGCATTAAACCTCTGAAGAACCTTTATGTTTATATTGACCCCCACACAGAAGGCAGACCAGACTGTGATACTGCTGGAGATAGAGGGATCTTCTACAGTATGTGTAAAATTGTATTGTGGTTGGAGGATGTTGAGAAGTGGCAATTGCTTGAAATTAATAAACTATGCTTAGAACTTGCTTGCGTCCTGTCTTCTGTGCTATTACACGTTCTACTGCAAAGCTGTGAAATCTATGAACAATTTTTAAATGCACTAAAATTATAGTTCTTTGAATGGGTTGTCTGCTTAGGAATCAGAGGAATTAAGGAACCTGTGGGAAAAGTCTTCCTGAATATGTAAAATGGAGCTTTTGTTAAGTTGCCTCTCCCCTGCTTTTGGAAGCCCTCTCAGCACCAAAGATGTCATGTGAATTCACTTTAATTTTCACTGTGCCTTTTTTTACCTTTTATAGTGAGGTATTAACCTGTATTGAGTTGGGATGAAAGAATTGCATTGTATTGCAGTGAAGGGAAGTCATATGGTCATAGATATATCTTTATAAGGGAAAAAAATTGTCAAATTAGGAGTAGCAGCATGGTGAAGTGGAATGGAGTGTGTGTTTTCATTTATTACTTGTAAATTATGTATCACATTATTAGTTTAAGTATATTTGTGTGTGGGTACAGAAGTGAGACTACAGAATGTGTCTTACAGACTTTCACATCTTAGCTTTCTTTGTTAAGTACTTAAATAACTAAAACTTAAGCTTGTGACAGTACTTGTTCTAAATGGAAAACTTTGTCTGCCCTTCCATCATGCACTTATTGAATTCTTCATTGTCTTAATTATTTCCTCATAAACCTTGATTTTGATGATTGTGGCCCAGATCTTTCTATAAAGTAGGTATGAGCTAATTATTTATAAAATTATTTACAGAGATTCAGTGTTTGGTTAAAATTAATGAGAAATAATGTAAACCTTATGCACAGGTGTAAATAAGTAGGTCATAACTAGTAGAGTAACTGTTCATGGTTCAGTCTTGAAAGTGAGTTTTAAAGTGAGAGTGCAACAAATGTGGCTTTGTGTTCTTGTAGAAGGAAACTAGTAGGGGGTCACTGAGGATGGCTGCAGTACACCGGATTTAAAGAATGGGACTGAGAGTAGCTACCAAGAATAATAAGCAAAGAAAGTCTTTACAGCTCTAAAAAGAAGTAGTTGATAATGAAGGTTCCTGGGCACAAGAAGGCAGAGGCGAAAGCACTCTTGATTTCCAGTAACATGTCAAAACCTTAATTCTGTATTGTTACAGGAGATGGAGCTTTTCACAGACTCATAGTGAAACTCTCTTTGATGTGTTCTACAAGACTTTGAAAGCCTATTTAAACCTGCGTCTACAATAGACCTTTCCCTTTGGAGAGGCAGATCTATCAAGGCATCTGATATGGTATCAGGCAGAAGTAGGATTTTTTAGAGGCTGCGAGTGAATTTCTTCATCYGTGAAAAGACAGGTAACCACCGTACGTCATCTTCTGTCTAAGCAGAGTAGAGGGTATTTAATAGCCTGGTTTTGACATTCTGCATGTCCATTTTCAAACAGCTCTTTAGCAATTGCAAAACTCCCTGCCTAAAGGGGACAGCTCAGACATTCCACAAATCTTTCTCCTATCTTAAAACAAAGCTCGTCCAAAAAATGTTATCCAGATAAGGTACTCTTCTGTAGAACAACCCGACATTTGGGCTGCAGCTTTTCCATGGGAAAGAACAAGGTTTTGCTSAACTGAAGCCAAGCTGACCTCCAGGCCACGGTTACTTGTTTATCCACTAGACAGCTAGAAAGGCAACATACAGAATTCTGTAAAATCATAAAATTTAGTCTGGATTTAATATCCAGACAGATTTAACCCAGCTGGTTTATCTGGTGAAGGTGCCCTTCCTTTCAGCCTCTTGAATGAAGATGCTCCATGGTGGCTGAACATGAGGACTGCCTGCAATCAGTCTRTCTTTGGGTGATCTTCACACAGGACAATGACAATTTGGTCACTGCCTGGAAGGTTTTAAGTTAAATCTGAAATGCGCAGAATGCCTACGTATTTTCTCCCCCTAGGAGGCTTAGGCATAGACATTTCTTCCTCTCACAGAACATCCAGAGAGTCACTGACYAGTTAGGAAAGGGGTGGTTTCACAACTTGACCCCAATTTTTCTGTTAGCCCATTAAAGCTAATATACCAAGTCCATTCCTATTTGCAAGYAATTTGCAATCTATTCATGTTTATAAGGGCTTAATAAAAAACTTGGCTATGCTTACGTGAAAATCCCAAATAATGCTCAGATCAAAATCCTTTTTTTCTTGGGGTTGTTCTTCTTTATAAATAATCCAGAACTTCTAATCCCCTGTAGTAAATGACAGAGTAGTCACAGAAGCTCTGCTCCAAAGACTGAAACTAATCCTGCGTAATCAACTCTCAAATTCTTTCCAGAATTCCACAAGAAGGTGCACACCGCCTTCAGCTTTGCATGCTCCTAGGGCCAGGGGGAGGCTGAGGACCTTTTCTGTACTGTTCCTACTGGATTCACACCATGTGTGTGTGTTTGATTTTCTAGTACACCTATTACAGAACCAAGCAAACACATAAACCAAGACATCAAAGCACARGTAACAAACTACTGCCAATGTGTCACTGTCTAGGCTTCCCTGCTTCTTCCCAGGTGACCCTCCCTGGGAGAAATTTGACTGTGGCAAAGCACAGTCTTGTACTGAGTGTGTGCTGTAATATGAWTTAAAAGCTATCCAAACTTCCATAACACAGCTAGATACTGGGCAAAAAGAACGAATAAAATAAACCAAAACCCRCAAACACAGCAGTCTGGTTTTGGTTTAAAAAGTATTCTAGCTCCAATCTCATTTTCCCCATAACCAGGAGAAGCCCCATGCCCTGTGAAGAATATCCTGTAATAAGATACTGGCCAGAAGAAAATAGTGTTATCAGCGTATTTTTCTGCAATAGGAATGGTAAAAGGAAATTAAGCTTGAAAGGCACAAGGGAAACCATGGTTTGGTTTAAGCTGATTTTGCACCAAATGTAAGTGACAGGAGTTAAAAACCTTTTTAGTGGTTTCTTGGTTTAATATCCATCCCAGAGGTAAAATATTACCTGCCTTTGCTGAGCACTGCTTAAGCCACTGGACTTGCACAGGGTTTTACAGAGTAGGAAAGGAGAGATTGGCAGAAGCCACCATCATGGTTCTCCCAGTTTCTGGCTGACTCCCAGCAGAGACAAGTATATTTCCATTGCTTTCCTGATTTACTGTAGAAGCAGATGGCATGACTGCTACAAGAATGTCCTGTAATGGGAAATGTAATAGCAGGGAAATTCTTCCTAAATCTTCTGAAATAYAGAGTTTACAAAAAACTTGCAAAAGCATATTAAAAAAACCCCAAACCTTCCAAAACTTAGCCATGTGCTCTCTGCTAGCTGCAGCCCATAGTACCCAAAACTTGGGACAATTCCCCTTGCCACTCCATCAGTATCACCTTTCTCTGTTTTCCAACAAGTGCAAAGGGAGAGCATGTTCTCAGAGATGAAGAACGATGAAGGAAGTGGAGAGTTCGGGACAGGGAAGTGCTTAATAGAAGGTTTTTGGGGGTTCTTAACCCATATGGCAGAATTTGTTTGTGCCTGATGGGTAGATTAGCAAGAATTAATTTGAAACAAACATACTTRAAAGTTTGCTAAAACAAGTTAATTGTTATTGAAATGGTTCTGAGRTAACTGTTTTACAGCAATTATGTCAGTTCTTGGGGTATCTAATTTCAGCATTGCTAGACACTAATCTAATTGTTAGTAAATCATCAAAAGAAAATGCAGCAGTAGTATGAGTGGAAAGGTGCTTCTCTTCATTGAAATTCATTCTTTTGATTATGAACAATTCAGCTCATGATTGTTAAAACTTGGTGTTAGCCACATATTTTATAAAATGTTTTTTTGACATCCAGCTCATTCACAAACACACTTAGCAAAAGCAGCAGCAGAAAAGTCTTCCTGCATGCTTTTCCAGTAATAAGTACATGTTAAGATACATACCATTATCACACTTGKATTTTGTAGCAGGGCCTGTTGCAGTATGGAAGGGGTAACAGTTTTAAACTGAGGGAGAGCAGGTTTAGTTTGGATATAAGAACAAATTCTCTTACAGTGAGGGTGGTGGAACACTGGAACAGGTTGCCCAGAGATGTGGGGGATGCCTTATCCCTGGAAACAGTCAAGGTCTTSTTAGACGGGGCTCTGAGCAACCTGCTCTAGCCAAAGGTGTCCCTGCTCCTTGCAGGGAGATTGGAATGATCTTCAAAGGTCCTTCCAGCCCAAACTGTTCTGTTACTCCTGCAGATCCCAGTCTATGCCCTCTCACTTTGCTAACCTGATGACTGTGCTCAGTAAAGTGTTTCAGCCAATTCTACAACCTACAACTGTGATTTAATCTAGATCCCATTTCCTGGAATTGTTTATGGCAGCTGCATAGCAGAACAGCACAAAAACCTYACTAAACTTAAATTACATTCACTGCTGTCCACTTACACACCAAGCAGGTCACACCAATGAGGGAAATTAGATCGGTTTGATACTGTTTGTCCTTGACAAAATGTTTTGTTCTATTACTGCAGAATACGGAGGAGATTTCCAAGAAATTCTCTCCACTTGCTTTATGTACTTACTTGTACCTCCTTTGACTTCTCTYACAATGGTAGACCTTGATAAAAACCCAGCATTCTGTCCTTGTATCACAAAAGAACTGTAAAGTCACACATTTTTAGAAGATCAGGGCTAATGGAACAATAGGATCAGAAGTTGGTGTTTGTTGCTCAGATGCTTTAAAAAAAAAAGTTTTAAAATGTTCCACAAATCTCATCACTTTAAATGTCAAAAATAAATAGAAAAACATTCAGCAGTGGAGTGAAACAGCAAAAATATCCCTTCAATGCACATGGTAGCAACTTAGAAATTATCATCTTCTTTTGAGTATGTTGTTACAAACTCCATGGAATTTCTATAAGTACATTAATTCCTTTTTTTTTTTTAATCTATGCAAGTCTTTTACAGATTTTTAAAGTAACATTCACATCAAAAGGTAAAGAATTCCTTATTTCATATCTGTAAATTAGTTATACTACTTTTATCTAAAATACCAGGTGAAAAAATACACTTGCAATAGATATTTTACTGGCTGAAAAATGTGAAACTCTACACATCACCAAATGTTAATTAAGGTGAACATATTTTGTATCCCTTATTATTATTAGGGATAAAAACTGGAGATACCATTATTTGCATATACACTTAGGCAAAACAAGGTAAGTGATTATTCAAAGTTCAGGTTGAAGTTCTCAATCTGCATAAACATTTCCTATGGATTAGAATATGTGGTGCACAAGAGGTGGTGTTTGTAGTTGAACAAGGAGACTCAAGGCTTTTACTGGAACATACTGTTTTTACCTCCCAAATGCACTTCCTTAATGACAAAAAATTGACATTATTAAAACCCRTCAAGTACTCCAATTGGAAGGTACATAAACTGATAATTATCCATTGATATTTAATTCCACAGAGTGCTAACATTTCTTTGCATGCATTGCTCTCTCCTGCTTGGCCTGGATGGGTGGCTATGAACTACTCAATTTAACTTGATGTAATTATTTAAACATTATTTTACCTGCTCAGAGAAATTTTACCTTAATTTGTCTTCTTCCAGGTATAAAACATTCATTCTTTGTTGATATTTTGAATTAGCTAAATTAGTAAAATTTTTGTTCAAATATCAGAAATGTGTTTCAGACTAAGCACAAGGAAATAAAACAGGATACCTAATTTATTTGGCCAACAAAGTTCACCTCTGTTATGCTACACTGATGTTCAGATGACCTCAAATTTAGCAAAAGGTCCACAAGAGTCCTGCAAGAAGAGAAAACCAGTTTGAGATACAGTGCATGTGGAAACACTCTCAGACAAAGGGTTTGGGTTTTCTTTTTTCCGTCCAAGGTTTTACACGTTGCATTCTAGACCTGTTCCACCCACTTATGGCTAAAATGTATCGATATTGATTGATATGATAATACAAATACGTTACAGGCAATACAGAGTGCATTTTAATGTTTGCTTGCTTGCAAATCAAAGAAAAAATAATCCTCAAAGAAAATCTTGCTAATGGAAACATTTTTCTTGATTTCTACAAGATTATATAACATGCATAATTAATATATGCAGGAAAGCTTACAGATGCAGGAAACATTTTCATAATGTTTATTTAGAGTTTTTCACAGTTTCAACACAATTTAGAGTTTTCCATGATAAACTCTAGCCCATTCCAAAAACCTTTAAGTCCTTGTTTAGATCAGAGATCTATTCCTTTATCTTCATGGAAGTGTTCACATTCAGCTGGAACAAGGGAGAGGAACTTTAACACAGCAGTCAACATTAGAAACACAAAAACCAGCTTCATGATGCAGCATGAAAATACTGAAAACACATATGCACAGTTTTGTGGGGTTTGACAGATTTTGGATTTCCAATCACTGGTCTCAAATGTGCTTTTAGTCAAACAAGTGTTGTATTAGCAGTAACTATAATGAATATAATCAATGAATGTTGCAGGTCTAATCAGTGTAAGTTTAGAACACCTTATCTTCTGAAACAGGCAGGTGTCTTGCCATTGGTATTCATGTGATCTATTTGAATGTTTATGTGTGCTCCTATACAAACACAGAGGCAGAGAGTAGGCCTGTGTGTAACTCTGCCAAGCATGACCTGAATCCTATTGTACACTGCAACCCCATTAGGAAAATGGGTACCAGCCAACAGTGATACCACGGAAGGGAACATTCAGGAACATTGATGTAATTCTCACAGTCTAATTATAATGAAAATCATTAATAAGTGATTAATTTTGGAAGAAATTATCTAAAGTTGCTACTTTGTTTTATGGAGTAAATAGAAATTGGTTGAAGAGATTCATCAGACTTCATTGTTCTTGATACCAGGCACCAATAAAATGTGTGTAAATTACTAAAGATGCTAATCCAAAACAAACATTTTATGAACGTAAAAGTTATGAAGTGAACTTTTGAAGTGATCCAAGACAGTGATTTAACTTTTCAAACAGTTAACTAAAACCACACAGAAGTTCCATGTCCTAGAGGTAATGTTGATTTATTCTCATTATTCATGGAGAGCAATAGTTTACCTCCCATTGCTGTAAGAAGCATGCTGGCTTCTACTGGTCAAGGAATCCCTGTTTCTGCTATTTCATCCATCAAAAGGTGGTCAAGGGCTGCAGTTTTGGGTGAGGAAAGCAAACACATCACACTTTTCCACAGAAGAGGGGTCATATGAAGCAATTAATGGAAAAATACATTGGAGATTAGATCCACAGAGCTCAAAACAAACATCTTTGAGATGAATGCGAGGTCAAGTGAATGCTTTTTTGTAGGACTATTATATTAACAGGGCTCCCAGGAACTACCTTCCCTCTCCCTGAGGATGTTTTGCAGTAAGACTAAGAATCACCACATCAGTAATTAAATACTTCTGTTTATTTTTTCATTAATACAGGACCTTGTTCCCCACAGATGAATAAAAAGAATCACTCGTAAGATATTTATTGAAGAGATATCAAAATAGGGCGCTATAGAATCTCTTGCTTCTTCTGGAAGACAATCTGCTTTAGTATTATTCAGAAACATCACTGGTGCCTACACAATAACAAACCTTTTTTCCCTCTAACCTAAACATCCATAATGGATCCAAGGCACGTAACAGTGTATTGATTTTACGAACCAGGTTTAACCCAGTACTCAGAACAGAAATATACCACATCAAAGGGTATAAGAATTATTATTTGAAGAGAAAGTTTATTAATGATGAGGGCAGATTAGGCTACTGCCAGATGGTGAATTATTCTACTGGTGAAGATCAGAGTTTTGATTTCTTCTGAAAGAAGCTGACAATAGCATTCACAAATTCATCAGACAACCACCTCTCTGTCAGGACTTCACACTCTTTACTGTTGACTGCATGGAGCTTCTCCTTTTCCACACTTCGTAACAGCTGCTTTGACACTGCCAAGGACTGGGGGACAAAGAGAAGAACATTAGGAAGTCAAGCTTTCTATACTTTAATTTAATGCTTCAGAAAATAACACAAAACCCACACTGGAATCCTAACCCAGTTGTAATAACATTACATCTGTCAGCTTTTAGTGAACATTTTCACTGGAAGTATTTATTGCATTTAATGCCCAAGACTGCTAATAAGGTGGAGAAGGCTCACGGGAAGCAAACCAGCAGTCCACCAAGTGCTCATTATCAGAGTAGATGGGCATAAGAAGCGCAATCCATGCAGCTGTCTGCAGTGTCAAATGCAACCYGCATTATCAGCAGCTGGCACAGGTGTCTCCTCCTGTCCAAGCTAACATAATACCACTGTGACCTCAGCAGTCTCGCAACACCTAAACTAGGGAGCAGGATCACTGAGTTCAGCAAAAAATTAAAGCCACCCACAGCAYCACCTTGAGCACCCAGAGTGCACACAGTACTATTAATATTGCAGAACCAGTGGTAGGGTTCTTAAATATAAACTATTGCCAAAGTAAAAACTAAGAGAAGCCATTTGAGGCACTCAGAGACACTGCATCAGTGAATTAATTATTTMATTTTTAAAGGTTTTCAGCCTTTGCATCTCTGTGGACAGTGCACTGTCTTAGATGCAGACAGAGGAGAAGAGAGGGATCTGTTTCCCAGCAGCAGCAGGACAGATCTGTGCTTGAAGAAAAATATATTGAGCCTCATTATTTCAATTAAGGATCAAGTGAAACCAAATGACAGGATAGGTTTGGCAGAAGAATTGGAAATGCTACAAGGTGGAGAAAAATTTAAAATACTGACATTTTTGGGGAGGCTTGCATAAGCTTCTAATCGTGCCCAAACTTCCTTCTGAAAACTGCTGTCAGGGAAGACTTCAGTCACAAGTCCCTGGGCACAGGCTTCTGCTGCAGTCAGCTTTTTATTGAAAAGCAACATCTCACTTGCCTATATGAAAAAAGAAAGTGTGATTCAACAAGACACAAGACTTGAGTAATCTGACAGGGAAGCTGCATGCTTCAACATCACATTTATTTTACTCTCTTGCTCATTAGTATCTGCCCTCTGAAAAGAACACAGAATCACAGAATAGATTATTATTGTTATTTTTGTTATTAAGGAACCTTCAGATACTGTCTACTTCAAAGCCCTTGCTTGAGCAGGGTACTCAGTCCCATCATCCAGGCCATAATGAAGAGGTTAAGCAAGTATTAAATCCAGTATCAACCCCTGGGCTTCACCACTAGGGACTGGCCTACAGCTCCTACTGTTCACTATGAGTGTACATGTCTTTTTGAGCACAGCTCCAAGGTTGTAATCTGAAATTACCTCGTCATAAATCTTTTTGTTCACTTTTGCAGTGACTCCAAGACTTCTAGAACATATACTGGCAGGCTGAGTCTCACTGAACAGACTACTCTTGATACTTGGATGTTTATGAAGCACTTGCTCTGATCTTTACAGATTTAAAGCCTGCTCAAAAAAATACATTATATTAATGCATGCACTATCAGATAAGTATTTAAAACTACTCAGATTTTTCTGTGGGATATTAAAAGAAGCAGAAAAGATTTATGCTGTTCTGAGGATAGAAAATTTAGATTCTGCTGTCTCTTCATTTTTCTTTTTCCTTTTTTTCTTTTTTTAATTACTATTATTTAGTTACCTTATTTCTAGAGTAGACAGAGAAAATAAAGAGTATGGGCAGAAGACTACACTTGCTCTTCCAGCAAGGGGATACCAACATATAAAAGTCAGATGACCCCACAGACAGTGCAGACATTCTTACCTTGGCTAAGCCCATGATTTTTGGAAACAGGTAAGAAGAACATCCTTCTGGGCTCTGTCCAAGTTGACTAAACGGGCTGTGAAACGTAGCCTGGAAAAAAAAAAAGAACAAAATAAGGGAAACCTTACCTCAGAGCATGGAATTAAAGTATTAGGATTCAGTTTTCATTTTAAAGCTTCTACTGCAACAGAGTTCACCAAATGCATCTGAACTGTTACCATAATAGGCTTCAAAAGCTGTCTGGTAACATTGCTTCATCCTCTCAATGCACCCAAGAGCTGACTTGGTATAACTCAATTCCCTTAACCTAACAACACTGTCACTGAAGTTACATTATTTAACAAGCATTCAGAGAAGCTAACATGTATGTGCAAAATATTTACAGAAAGGATGTTCATACACATCTAACCTAGAAATTATTGAATACATATTCCAAATAATTTAGGAGGCAAAAAGCATTTTGGCCTTTCTGAAGGCACATCAAGTTTATTCTACTCCTGAAAAAATTCAAGTCACCGAATCTTCTTTCCTCAAGTTTTACACAAATCTAAAACGAGTCTGTGCCAGAAATGCAGCAAGGGGTCATACAGAACAATACCATGTTTGCAAGTTAGAACTGAACAGTGAATAATCTGTTAGAGCAGAGAACAATCACCTTTGAGAGGGCTTCAATAAACTTGAAGTTAATAGGAAAATTCTCATGAAGGAGAACCTAAGTGAAAGGCTAGGTTAGACCCTATAGAAATAATCCAAGAACCGTCAGCAAGGGCACAAGCAAAAGCTGTCCCAGCGCAGGCAGGAAGGTACTAACAGACTTTTAAAACACAAATTTACAGAAAGTGAAAACTACGTCAGAAGTAAGTATGAAACTAATATAAGCATGCAGAGATTTAAAAAAAAAAAAGCAAGGCAAAAATAAGACGCATTTACCAACGATTATACATACAACAGCAAAAGGAAGTTCAAGTATTAATTTCAAGCCATTAAAGAAAGGAGGATAACATTAACAGGACAAAACATTTCACGCTTATTTGGATTAAACTTCAAATAAATCTACACTAACTCATGGCTATAAGGAGATATGCTGAGGGGAAGTGATTAGAATTCCAAATAGTCTTAATAAAATTGAGAGGTAAGGTAGGAAGATACTATTTAATATGGACAAATTAAAGTTTGTCAGGAATAACTTGGTATGTAGCATATGATATCTGATAGTGAAAACTGTTTTACTGGCAACTTTACAGTAAAGGATTCAGATGTTAGATCACAAGTTGTAAATCAAATAACACTGTGGGATGTCAAATCAGAAATATAGCCTGCAGAATGTGCAGAATTTCTTCTGCTCCACTTCACATCAGTAAGACATGAGCTGAAGTGATGTGTCCAGCTTGTACCACTATGCTTAAAGAGACACAGAACAACTGGAAGGAGTCCAGAGGAATGTGACTGCAGGCCACATGAGGAAAAGCTGAACAAATTGCAGCTGTTTAGCTCAAAAAAAAGAAAAGACAGAAAGTGAAGGTAAATCTGAGATATACATAAGAGTCTAAGTACACTGATGGCTAAGGTTATTCGAAGGGAGGATGAAAATAGTCTGTTCTTTAAACTGAGTAACAAGAAACAAGAGGTTCACCCTGTAGCAAAAAAGGATCAGATGAGAGGGGAGTAAGAGGAAGAATCCAACACTCTTCTAGTAAAAGAAAAGATCTATGGACCATAAATGACTGAATAAATCACACACATTATACAAGCATATGTCAGGAGTGACATGGTGATAAGTGATCTGTAATGAATTACTTCAGCCACCTACTGAACTTCCATTCCATAATAAACTTATAATCCCTCTTTCACACCAGAAAGGCACCTTACAAACATCATTTCACAACAGTTTAGAAGAGCCTCTAAACTACATCAGTGACTTGATAACCGTAACTACAGCAGGGAAATCCATGCATGTTAACCACTGGCAGATGCACCCCCTTGATGTGATATGGAAAGCCTTTAGAGTTTTCTGAAGTATTCTTTTCTCTCAGATTACCCCAAATCAAATAATATTTGCTACAGAAAGACGCTCGAAGACTGTCTTGGGATAAGCCATGTAATGTACTTACCCTGTCAGAAGCATAGACAAGGTCACACAACCCAAGGACTGTCACACAGATTCCAATAGCTGGGCCATTTACCACTGCAATCAGTGGTTTAGGAAAATCAATAAAATGACCCACAAAGTCTCTAGAGAGAAGGGAAAACAGAAGACGCAAGATGTAAGAGACACATCTCAAGTGTTTTTCATCCAATATAAACAACTTTCAAAACATGTCTAACAAAGCATGTTAGACACTGCATAACAAAACCCATGAGCTAGATAGAAACTATGTAGTGTATGTTTCGAGCCTTTCAGAAATGAATTCTGACAAAGTAAGAACTATTTGAAACACCTGCATTAGCAACAAAGAATCAAACACGTACATGGCAGCAGAGCTTTCCTAGCTCCTACAATCAAAGAAGTGTTTTCCCCTTCACCTATAGTTACAAAATACTGCTCACCAACAAGAGTCTTCTGCCTTTACACCCATCCCAACTCCACCCATGGGATAGCCATTCCCTTCACAGACTCTTTCTGCAGTGAAGCCCCAACAGGCACCAACACTGTGATGTTATGCCAACACAGAATTCCCTAGTACTCTTCTGCACAGGTTTGAGAAATTGCATTTTKTTTCATTTGACAGCTACTTCTCCATCCAAGAGGTGCAAAATGCATTCTCAAATTACAACATTTTCCAATAGTGAACAGCATTGTAAGAACTCTGTTTCTCTGGCATCTCTGTGCATTGGTTATAGCAAAGCACTGTGCTTGTGTAACAGTAACAGCACAGCAAACACAGGCTTCTCACAAGAGGAAGGTCGTGCTTTAGCACGTGAAACTCTGCCTTGTGCTGAACACCCTACAAAACCCTGCAGGCTGGAAGGAACACTTGCCAGGTACCACTGAGTAACATCTCCACAACAGGCTCACACTGCATCATTATCACCTCGAGGGGCAACTGTGATCCACAGACAGCTTGCCTAAGTAAAAGCTGCAAAACTGAGTACTTTACTTGCAGTTCATCTTTAAAATATAAATCAAAAACACTGGTTTTCTGTGTATTTTAGCTTTTCCACCRATTGCAAGTGCCTGAGGAAACAATCCAACTTGCAAGCATCTCACAGATGCAATCACATACAGAAGTAAAAGAGAAGACAAAATCTGCCTAAGCAGGAAAAAAAGAAACAGCCCCTTGTGTCAGATGATACCCCTGATCTCCTTCGCCTTAGAAAATAAATTAGTTTATCAGGTAAATTCAAACTTAGAGGTAGAATCAAGATCTCAGAATTACTGGGCAATTTTGAACAAGTTCATTACATCTGTCTTTATTCAAAAAAGTTTGACAGTGAAGGTATATTGGCATTTCCTGCTAGCGTAGACACAGCTGGATATCAAAAACTCACAATTTTTTCACACGCAGTTAAAACAATGTTTTTGCCATTATATCTACATGTACTTTGGGGACTAAACAACAAAACCAAGTCATTAGCATCACTGTACTTAAAAAGACCTCTATTATTAATCTATTTATTTCATACAATTAATACCACTTCCTCCCACATGATGTTACACAGTCACCTAAAGAGATGAATCATAGCATAACTGGGTCCCTGCTGTTGTGTTTTCTAACAACGCCTGCAAATTGTATTTTACCCATTCCAGTAACTTATGCATATCTGAAACTAAGATGTTCTACTTGAGTAATACTGCTCCGTCTTTTGCCATCTTCTCCATTTCACCAGGCTGGATATTAGTGAAATTATTCAGATCATTTCCACTGCTATAGTAGTCTCCATTTCCTGCAGAGAACACATAGGAGTAAATGCACCAATGGTTTCTGAGTAGGAAAGAGAAGAGAAACTTTCATTTATTACATTTACAAAAGAATTTCATCCTAAGTGTCTGACATTATTAAGTAATTGAAGGGATTTTCTCAAGATATATACAATATCTTAAAGGACATCTGTGGTTTAAAATTAAGTTTTAACTGACAATTTGTTGAAAAACAATCAATAAAAAACCAAAGAATATTAGCTGTGAAATATCTGATGCAGAAAATTAATCTTATTTTTTTACTATAACAGTATCAGATGGAAATGTTTTATTTCTTTCCCGCATACTTCCTCAGAGGTTTTTTTTCTGTCAATTCAATCATTCAAACAATTAGATGTGAGAAACCTTTTTTTTAAACAGCACAAGAGAAATGTAACTTGATTCATCTCCCTTCACACTGATGTAGGAATCAAAAGTAGACAGAATAACCTATTTAATATGTGGTAGAGTTTAACCTTTTTTTATGATCTATTTAGAAAAAGGCATAGCAGTCTAAGGATAAGACTGATAGCAGTGCATTGAAATCATTGCACTGGAAGATGGATTTTTCAGTAAGAAACAGATAACCAGTTAATGAATGTATAAGTCAGTTTGAGGTGCCACCAAAAAAGCAAGAAGCATTTAAAAGCTAGACTACATGATTTAATTGTCTAAATCACCATATGCTCCATGAGGACAGTCACAGGATGGGACCTGTCACTGGCTAGTACATCCACTACTTTATACTGCAGTGGTCTTATTCACTATGTGAAAAGGAACAGAAAGGTTTGTGCAAAGGTGTTTGCCATTTATTCCCAGCTATACGTGTGTTAGACATTCCAGTTCCAGCAGGGTGAATCACCCTTCTCATTTTGTATGGGCTGTGGGGCCCAGTCATTGCTACTGAAAGGAAATTCAGCATTGTAGGAATGGCAAGGAGGTGTTGGTAAAGCAGACAGTGGAGAAGAATTTGCATGCAATTACCTCCCAGTAAATAAGCTCAAGCCCATGATCACCTTGAATTCACACTACTTAGCTGCCAGCCAAAACTCAAGGTTTTGGCTAATTTCCTAAAAAGACACTTATCTGCAATGAGGATGGGCCAGACAGGTAGCTACTGAAAAGTTATAAAGCCCTTAGGAGATGCCCATCTGTTCAGCTGAGATGTTCTGATGTAACAGCAAGCTTGCTTAAGAATTTGAAACACCAGCTTGAAGGAAATTTGCCAAGACACTTTGGAAAATCTTTGGTCTATAACAGAGGAAAGAATTTCCTCACTTAAACAATTATATCTTAGTCTAAATACAGGTASGTAGTTCATGTCAGTACTATACTTTGGTATAATATAAAACATACCAGTAATAACGGCTATGGTAGAATCATTTTTTCCAGCTTCTTCAAGCGCTTTCATAATTTCTCTGTACATCTGCATAAAAGGAAAATCAACAAAGTACAAATATGATGCTGCAAAAGAACACAAAAGCGAGATTGACACTGGCAACAAGGAACTCAAGAGACAGATTAACTATGATCCTTTTAAGTACCGAAAAATTTGTCATGCATGGAAAGTTTAGTATTACGTGASGTACTTTTGACCATAAAGACACATGCTTGCAATACACAAAACTTCAAATCTAAAGGACAAAGTAATGTCCTTTAGAAAACAAACACTGACTTGAAACAGCTAATTTTAAAATCTGCAAAGCAGTTTAAGTGGACAAAATAGCATACTAAAGAATTAGCAGMAGCGGGGTGAAGACCATGTTCTGGTATCTTTGCAGTTGTGAACCAGGATGATCATAATGCTTCCAACAGGATGGACTTACTCATGAAGATGACTATGGGAAACAGAAGATTGCCTACATACACACGCAGCAGTGCTGAGCCAAAGGCTGCACAAATGCTTTGTTACACACAAGACTGCAGTCAAATCTTGCATCCAAAAACCAGGCCAGTCTTCCTGCAGTTTGTCATTTTAGTTTAGTGCAGACCATAATCCTATGTTCTGCCCATAATCATATTTGAAAGAAATCAAGAGATACAAAAAAKCTTAATCTGTAAAAGTTTAGCTGAATGACTTCATTTTGTATTGCATATTTATTCCTTAGGTTGTTGTTGGAGTCAGGATACTAATCCCTCATAAAATTCAGACCACCATGCCTCAGTTCTGCTAAAACCGTAGTAAGGATTCTCTAAACATTGAAGTAGTTTACACAGAAAAGGAAAAAAAAATCATTAATCCTCCCAAGTTAATTTCTTTACCTGATGGTTGACAGCATTTTTTCTATCAGGTCGGTTAAACATTATCTTTGTGATATTGTTTTTGGTAGTAACTATCAATGTTTCATAGCCATCATGTCTGCCCTCTTCTGAAGCAGCATCTTTCTTCTGGCTAGCAGATTCTGCAGAGATCAGACTTGAGACAAGTTCAGCATATTTCTGTCTGGCATTATCCTGTAATAAGAGAAAAAAAAAAACAGGAAAAAAAAGGGCAAAAAAAGAAAAATATTTTAAAAAATCAGAAGGAAAAAGCACACAAGATTATGAAAAGCTAAAAGAGAAATCAGTTACAGTATTAATAAAATGGGTATCTGGGTGGGAGTGAGGGGGAAAGTGACTGCTTCAGGACAAAATTAAAAAATCTCCATCATAAAGCATTCTAATTAGAGGGGTGAGAAGGGGAATATACTGTATTTAAACACTGCAGAACATTTTAAAAGTCATCTGAAAAGCAGGAGCAATAGATCCACAAAATAAAAGTGCAGAGATGCTGGGATGATGAYATTTATTTTGTTGGAGAGGTGCCCCCATCCATGCCTGAGATTACCAGAGAGACCTTTGTCAGATTCCCAGCATTTACACATTTCTATGGATTCTTTGTTTCTGCTTTCCAGTCAGACATTTCTCCAACACAAGTTTCTATTTTGGAATATTTGTTGCTGAAAACAAGAGCGCTGAAATGGATCTTACAGCACTTTAAATTTGCTTGAAGACAACAGTTCCATTTACACTAAAATGACACACAAAAGCCTAAAGAATCAATCCTGTCTCCCTATTTCTAAGTAAGCAGTGATTTAAAAGAATTTTAAGTTCTTGGTTGTTACAACCTCTTTTCTTGAAAAGATAATATACTTTGAACAATCCATGTAGCATGTGAAATTGTTTATTCACTCTCCACTCTAACTTCAAGACCACATTGTTTTCCTTAAGTGTTTCTTGACTACTCCTAAAAGCTGCAGGGCCATCTCAAAAATAACCCCCAAACCCCAAATTAATAAAAGACCAAAATACACCCCCAAAAACCCCAAAGCAGAACACGAATATGTTATACTCATGGAATTATGCAACTATGTTTTCTTTTAAAAGAAAAAAATGCAAAAAACCCCTCTCTACTAAAAAATATCTTACTGACCTCAGCAACTACTACTGAACAACAGGCCTAATGCAGCAGTGGCACAGCTGATTTGCAAAGCTTGTTAGCTTCATTTAATAGCAGCTGAAGAAACCGTGGTAGCTGCATGCAGCCAGACTTACTGAAGTCTGCATGAAAAAGGAATGCTTATGTATCTCTCTATCTTTGTTCTTCCTGCTTGCTTCACTTGACTTCTCTAAAGGTTATGAAAGATTTTAAAAATGTCAAGATATATTGAGAAAGAAAGAATGGAGGCTCTCAATACACCACTTTTTTCCAGTCTTTTAGTCAACAGCATAAGAGACTGACTTTTTAAAATGACAAAGTAATGAATATGCTAGATTCAGGGGTTTGGGTTTTGTTGTAAGAACTGAGAAGCTCAATCCATGTTTCTTAAAAAGAACAGCAGAACAGAACATAATGCAAAAACCACTGCTCTTATTGGAAGTTACCACATAACATAACATCTCTTACTACYCGTAACAGCATGTATCAGTGTAATAATGTAGAACTCGGCTTACACATTACAAAAAATAAATCTCCAAACACTGAAGCAGTAAAATGATTGAGGAATACAGGGCAAAACATTTTGATGGCTGAAGCAGAGTTGCTCAACTAGCATGTAATATTTTTAGACATCAGCCAGTTGCTTAAAGACCAGGTGCTCCAAGGCAGAGTAATCTACAAAGTATCTAAGTGAAATTGTAGGTATTGTCACCTGAGACAAATTGCCAAGAGAGTTCCATGCATCCCACTTGGCTTTCTTGACAAAGTCCAGCATACCTGGCTTTGGAGCATTGCAGGGACCTTCAGTAGCCTGAAAAAGAGAGGGAAACAAACTTATTTAAACCTTTGATTAAAGTTCAAATGCCTTAGTAGAAAAGAGGATGACTGTTCTGAATACTTGTCTGATCGGGATACAGAATTCAACTATGAGACAGAAGGAATACCTAGAGGTTGGACAATATTCTGACAGTTCACATACCATGAAGTTTTCAGTGTCTGCTATTTCCTAACTCCTGGTGTTCAGCTTCCAGAAGCACCTAACCAACGAGAGACACTGGTTTCCAAAACACCTATAAAAATGTTAAGTTCTCCTGACTCAAAAACTGTGGCAATTTAATACTTAGAAAGTTAAAGACTTGTTAGCTGTGTGAAGAGACCTTTGAATAGAATCTATTAAGTTGGATCTTACTTCAAAGTTGGCCCTACTAAGAGCAAGGGCATTGGACCAATTGAACTGCAGTAGTCTGAGCTATCCTGAAGTATTCTATGATCAATTTTCCTGAAGAAAAGTAAACTGTCAGAGAGAAATATTTCAAGTGGTAGGCAAGAAAGAAAGAAAGAAAGAAAGAGAGAAAGAAAGAAAGAATACATTTATGAACTCACTGTCATTAATTAGCAAAGCTACCTGGAACCAGCAGCTGTCTTTAAGTTTTTATTTAAATTAGCAACTGATTGCCTTCCTCAAATATAACAAGCCACACCCTGTACTGACCCTGCAGCCAATCTTGATCCACAAATATCTTCCCAAATAGCAATACAAACCCTGCTATGGACTTGCAGCTATTTCTACAAAGGTCTCCTTCCACACCATGGAAAAGAATAGATCCTTGAATTTAAAATAAATAAACACCCCCCTCAACAAAACCTACAACAACCATACTAAAAAAAAAAAAARGAGGAAAAAACCTCAGTAATCAACCTTCAAATGTCAACACCATTATATTACAGGCCCAGCTGACTGTAGATACAACAGATTTAAGGGGAAGCATGCAGCATACTCTTTTTTTCCCAGGCATAAGCCATTTTCCAAAGCTGAATCAATATTATTATATGGAAGGCATCACACAATGGATGTAATTTGGCTCTATTTCTTTGTATAAAGGTTTCTATTCAAAGCACGATTTATAAGAAAAAACACATTTGGCTTCCCTCAGAATTTAGGCAGAGTTTGAGGGGGTGGCATTCCATGAAGAGAATTTGAGCATTTGATATGAAGAGCTTGTTAAGACACAATACATTTGAACAGCCCCTGTTTTAAGTAAATATTTTACAGCTCCATCCCTTCAGATTATAAATKCTCCTTACCAAACAAAATAAGTCAAGCCTACCTGTTTAAACAGAGCATAGAGTTTCAACTTTGTTTCATTCCCAGGATCCTTCTTCAAAAGCTTTAGCTGTTCTTGAGCCTTTTCGAAGTCCTTCTGGCTGACTTGCATGGTGGCTGTAGTCATGTGCAGGTGAATTGCTGGAATGCAAACAGCTTGTGTTGGCCTGTGAGCAAATGGGGTGGGGGGGGAAAAATCCCATTACTTGATTTTTGTGAAAGACTAGAAGAGAAACAAATACGCTGCTTTTTAAGACATTTAAAGTAAATGTGAAACATTACATATCGCACTAATCAAAACAACAAGCAGCAAGACATTAAAAGTTACAAGAAAGTTGCTTTAGAAGTTTGCTTTTGCTGCAATATAATTAACCTTCRCAAATTATTAATTTTTATTAATTATTTAAATCTGATCCCCTTGCACTCAGGACTTTGAATAATGCATTCAGTTTTGGGCCCCTCACTGCAAGAAGAACATTGAGGTGCTGGAGCATGTCCAGAGAAGGGCAATGGAGCTGGGGAAGGGTTTGGAGGGCATGTCCTGTGAGGAGTGCCTGAGGGAACTAGGATCGTTTAGCCTGGAGAAAAGGAGGCTCAAGGGGAGCCTTATCACTCTCTACAACTGCCTGAAAGGAGGCTGTAGCCAGGTGGGAGTTGGTCTCTTCTCCCAGGTAACAATGGACAGGACAAGAGGGAACAGCTTCAAGTTGCATCAGAAAAAGTTTAGACTGGCAAAGAAATTTTTCCCAATATCCAAAGGGATGGCCAGGCACTGGAAGAGGCTGCCCGGGGAAGTGGTGGAGTCACCATTCCTGGAGGTATTTAAAAGATGTGTATATATGGCATCTGGGGACATGGTTTAGTGGTGGACTTGGCAGTTCTGGGTTAATGGTTGGACTTGATGATTTCAAAGGCCCTTTCCAACCTAAATGATTCTATGATTCACAGCTCTATATATCTATGAATTAAAATGAGTTTGTAGCCTGTCTGCTCTTCGTGACCTTTTCAAGTGTGTGTGCTTCTAGCTAGAAACACTTCCATTTGAAAGCCTGGTTCTCCACTCAGGGCAGCATAAGTGAAGACCAATTTCAAAATGTACTTTGGAAAAGGACTGGCTGTAAAACAGCCTGTAAATACTTGAGAAAAACAAAGGCGCTCAAAATATTCTGGGAGAACAAACTTTCCACCAGAAAAAAGTAATTCCATCAAAACCTCCCCCCAAAATACCAAACCCAACCCAACTATAATTCTTTGTAAAAGCAGATTTACCTCAACAGAGTCTGGAATCAAAAGCCAAGAAGTCTAGTAATTTTAGCTTATTTCAAGAGGCATAAGCATACTGTCACACCTTTCTTTGGTTAAATTGCAGTATATGTTAAGCATTTTTACTATTTTAAAAATGTTTGCAGTTTATGTATCAACATTCCCTCTCTATTTTGGCAAAAAAAAGAAGAAAAAAAGCCCAACTTTGCCTGTTCTAACTTACAGACGTAGCTGCCATGTTAGAACATCATATATGATGGATTTCATAGCCAGTCACATTTGAAAAATTAGTGTCTCAAACAGAGACTGACAGAAAGCTTAATCAATTTAATGTTAATATTTCAGTTACAGAACAATCATTTTAAAATCATGAAAATTATGTCTCTTCATACACACCTAATGAGAATTTTAAAGAATTTTACTGCCTACCTCAAAAATATCCTCAATAACATCCTCAATGCTCTTACTTAAAGAAAATTGATTTTCTGGTCCAAACCTGAAAGTTGTAGGCAGAAAGTGTGAAGAATGCCAACTGTGTCCCTTTAGTTTTATTTGTCTTTCATTTTATGCAGATAGATGGTTTAGGTGTCTTGTAAAAATGTTTGTAAGATCTATTGATTTTATGTCCTATTACAGCCCTTCTGTGTTAATAAAATCTAAGTTCTGCTATTTTGGAGATACCAAGTTTGAATGACAATCATGGAAAGAGTATTCTCTGTTACACACAGAAATTCTTTCAAAATGAAAGAATTCCAAAATCTGCTTCAAAATCCTATGCCAGCAGCAATAAACCTATTTAAACAATACACACTGGTATAGGCTATTAAAAAAGGCTGCAGGAGCAGAAAATCCTTTCACTTAGGCTGATCAGCTCTAAGCCTTTATTGAGATACTGGCACACCCAGACAAACACAGGGTAAACAACTGTCACTTGAACATTCAAGCTGGTGTGTTCAGAAGACTGTGTCAGAGTTTAACAGGTTCATCCCTTAAACAGCTGGGAGGTTATTTAGTCAACTTGTGGACTTCATTTCCAGCATCAATAAAAGACCTTTGACAGGAAAAAGTATTACCTAAAAGGATACAGACAGAAGCTTTTTAATACTGCATCTCTTTGATTGGTGTGTCCTGGAGTCCCAGCACATTACTTTCAGATGCTATTCCCAAGCATGTTTTTGAAGTGACATTTACAGGAAGAGGAAAACGAGAGTGCAGGAAGAGTAGCGGTTTGTTTTGGCTTGGGTTTTTTTTCCTCCAATTTTGCTAGCCATCTTTGGAGTTACTTGAGTTCTTAAATTAACAAAAGTTGAGGATGAGCATTTGGGGAGAAGGGAATAGTATAGCAGCTGGTCTGAAGGTATATACACATATATACTTATGGTTAGGGTTTCGAGGTTTTTTTGCATTCAGCTGCTCACAAGTTCTCTTCCTTATTAAGGATGCAAAGTAGACATGTTAGACAAGGATGAAAAAACAACTAGGTGACTAAAAAAGATCTGGCTGGGGAAAAGTGGAATGATCTTTCAGTAAGTCCACATTCAGAGGAACTTTGCTGTTTGGATATATTCACTTTTGTTTCTCAGTTACAAAATGTTTGGGTAAAATTATTATCTATCCACTTCAAATACTCCGTCTTTCATTCTTCTTTTCCTCCTTACCTACTGATTTCTAACAGGAGATAGCGCAAGTTAGGAGTTTATTAAAGTCTGTTTATAAGAAAAGGCCTTTTATCTTTCATTCTTCCTTGCTCCTTGTAGCTTAGTTCTCTGCAGGATATTGATGATTCACTCTATTCCCTCTGCCTTCTGATCTCTAGAGACACTTCCTACACATCAGAGATGCTCATCGATTCCTGACATGCTAAAGCTAAGCTGATTACTGATTTCCATATTAAAATAACAAAGGATGAAAACACAAAGGAAAAATTAAGTTATTTCACAATTAATTCATCTGGGGCAGGACCTCATTCTTCAGAGGCACAAACAAACAGCAGGAAGAGAGCTCCTCATCCCAGAGTAGATCACAGATTGAGGAGGAGATGACTCGACACCTCTCAGCACACACAAACAGTGCTGCCGCTCTGGCACTGCACAGTGGTGCCATGCCACAGTCCCAAGGACAGAGGAGCAGGAGTGAGAGGCTGCTGCAGTACAAGGAGAAGCAGGAGAGGCTGCTGCAGTACACTGTGGGGACGACTTGCTCCCTCCCTCTGTTGCTTCCTTGCTGTGACACTGACTCCTCCTTAGTCACCCACTGAGCAAATCCATGCCCCACTTCAGCAGCCACACAAGACTTTGCAGAAACCACACAAGGCAGGCAGAGAGCCTGGAACCTGCCCTACAAGCTTTTAACCTAGGCAGAAAAAGAAGCCTAGGAAAGCAATCAAAAAACCCTCTGTATTCCCCGTTCTCATCTACTCACTGCAACAGAGCAAAATAATTTCCTTCACAAAGCTTCCTCTTTACTGCCTTGCACCCTGTGGATAATTAGTTGCCACTGCCCCACTGCTACAAATTACCTTGGCCGTAGTGGCACCCACAGAAGAGTGGTGAGGGCCCAGCAACCTCCCCCAGCTGGGTAAAAAGCCAGCTCCCACCAGAGAGAGAGAAGCAAGAGGAGTCACAACTTGGCAGAGCAGTCAGAGTCCATGACAAATGCCTGAGCAAATCAGTCACTGGGTACTTCGCAAGTTGTACACTCTGAAAAAAGAAAGAAATCCTGGGCATCACTGCCTGAACCCGAAACATCCAGGTTGACAATAATTTCATATTTATTCCCTTGCTTCAGACACCTCTTTGTTGCCATTCAGTCGTTCAGGATATCTTGGAGGCTTACTGTTCATCCTAGTCACTCTACCAGTGTTCACTTAAATGTCTCTTACCCAATAAAAATTTATACATAAGTCTCTTAAACTTAAGATTTCAATTACACTAAAAGTAATTTCTTACTGTTTATATGATTCACAAAAAGACTGCAAAGCCTGTTAAATTCAGGCCCCTCATTTCTGTGTAGTTCTGTCACTTGCATAAGGAATTTTATAGAGTTAAAAACGCCAACATTTTGTGAAATACTGACTGCTCACTTTCTAACTTTTAAAGCAACATAGCAGTTTCCTCATTAAGATTAAACAGAATTCAAAAGATCTCTTCGCACAGGAAACATCAGACATGCTCAGTAAAAGAAAGGGATGGATATACCTGAAATCCATTTTCCTTCTTTACTTAGCAAAAGTTTTCTTTTAAACATTAGTAGATCCTGGGGAAATAAAGCACATATAAAAGCAGTTAAAAATCCTATTAGGATTAAAAGCAGTGGGTGGTGCTAGAAACACGTGGGTTTAAAACTCCTGACAGAAATGTAAAATGCCCATTTTACATTATTTTAAGTAGCTTTAGGGAGACAAGGAAGAACAAGAACAGGAAGCATTGTTAGACAGAAGCAAGAACTACATTAAACTGTCACTTGGATGAATCCTAGAACATCGTTTGTCCATTATGTGTAATACTTCATATAATGTGTACAACATCCCTTCTTTGCCATGATCACTATCTCAAGGTGCTGTCATCTTTTCCATTGCTTCTTCCACACGTTCCTCATGCAAAAAAGTGAAGGGCGCAGTAACCACCCCTTGCCATTTCACGTACACAAATGGTATTACAGCATCATAAAGTGGCAATATTTCTGCTCATGTTCTTTCCATCTTGAGAGAAAATTAAACAAAATACTGGTTTGCTGCTGCTATTGTTTAAAGAGTTGTATAGGTTGTTTTTTGTTGTGGTGTTTTTTTTTTTTACTTATGACAAAGCAATCAATTCCCACAAACCTCAAGGTGCTAAGTGTTTGATTATAACCTAAAACAAGCTTCTGTTTGCATGCCTCTCCAGAGGCCCTGCAAAGAAGAGACAGCATACATTGCCCAGCCCAGCCCACAACTGATTTGCAGGTGCCGGCCACAGCTTCAATTGTTCTACAAAGTTCATGAGCCTAAAATTTATCCCAAGACCTTCACCTGCTCCAGAACCAGCAAGTGTTGCTCTCAGAGGCTGCTGTGAAGTCACACAGGGGAGCAACCAAATGAGACCTCCTTGCTCCCTGTGCTGCTGCTGYTGGGGTAGTTCCATCCACAGCAAGGAACCACATGCGCTCCCTGCCAAGGTGACTGAGGTGGTCCTTGCACGCTGGTGCCTGGACAGTACCACTCCAAGCAGTTTCAGGCTTCAGTCCCCCTCTTTCAGTAGCACATCTCTCTTTTTGATCCTCCCTTAAAATTATCCTGATTTTTCTCCCCAGAGGGGAAAAGGGATCTGGAGAAGGAATAGCAACCTTGAATCACTAGTTCAGCTACATCCAGTGGTACAGGAGCAGAGCTGTTTGGAAAGTTTGTTCCCACTGGCAATTGCAGCAGCTGCTGGGAAATGAGGGCTGTGAGGGGAATAGAAATCTGTATTTAAACTGTAACTGTGAGAAAACGAGTGGATCACCTGAAAAAAGAAATTTAACCTGAAACACCAACTTTGCTCATTCTCCCCCCTCCCAAGCCTTCATATCAGAATCTCTAACAAGACTAAAAAAAAAGAAAGGTTGATTACCAAATAATGACAATGAGCAAAGCATTAGCAGTACCACGCTTCCTTGGTAACCAGGAAAATAACGTTTATTGTTTTCCATATTCACTTGCAGTATTTTCTGCATGCAGTAAATTTAAAGTTGTACTTCACTTTCTTTTCCCGGCAAGAGGAAACTATCGTCTACACTGTTAACATAAAAATGATTAGAAAATTTTAATCTGCAGGTTCCCCAAGTCATCATTCATCATGCCATTGGTTACATTATACTGAATCCAAACAGATAATAAGGTAACATTAAGGACTCATAAATTTTACACAGCCCAAGCACTCACACAGCAATATAAGAGCTTTCCCCATGCACCTTAAAGTGGAGAGGGCTCATGTCAAATTTCTGCCATACCTCTCAGTACTTCAGTTATTCTCCCCCTGCAAGGTACCTAGACCTGAGCTGGGAAAAGAAGAGGCACCTGGCAATGCGCTAAAGCAAACTGAGCATCCTGTGGCATGTTTGGAGGACTCATTCCTCCTTTTGAAATTCTGGGTAGTTTGTTCTGGCTGTAAAAGAAAAGCAAGCCCTTCTTTCTTTATGTCATCTTATTACAGGTTGCTCCCAAAGAAATTCAGATCATTTAACTATACACACTATTTCTTGCCATTTACTCTTTCCAGGCTGGTTTGTTTTTTTTTTTCTTTTCTTATTACTAAACTATTCTGTTTTTCATGTGTGCCTATCCAATCAATATGATGTCCATTGCTGCTGTTAGACTTTTAGGTGCAAGGCACTCTTCCTCTAAGTTGTACAGATAAGTTTTCTTACAAATAGGAGTTGTGTAGTAGACAGTGACATTACAATAATAAAGAAACCTCAGCTTGACAATTTTTACACTAATAAAGGCAAATTACTTCAGGTTTTTATTTCTAGGTCTGTCCTTTGAAGTTTCTTCTCTTATACCAGGGAAGTGTAGAGTAACCACATGATCACCTTCCTTTGCAACTTCTATAATCTTTAAAGAGCCTGTGTCTGCTTCCACAACCACCTCAGGTGAAAACTTCCCCTCATTCATATACACCTCTTTCAAGATTCTCTGCCATTAACTAAAACTAAAACAATTCAGAACACAGATGGATGAAATGTCACAGAATTAACAACATTGGAAAACACCTGAGATCATCAGGTACAACTTAGGACCTAAYACCACCTTGTCAACTAAACCATTCAGAAGACAGGAGGGAGTATGGCCAGGACCGCTGACCTCAAGTGGCCAAAAGCATATTCCATACATTGCAATGTTATGCCCAGTGCATAAACTGGCTGGAGGCTGCTGATCACTCCTTGGGGTCCAGCTGGGTATCAGTCAGCAGGTGGTGAGCAATTTTATTGTGCTTCACTTGTTTCTATTGGATTTTTTTCTTTTCTCTCTCTCCTTTTCATTACAATTAATATTATTGTTAGCAGTAGTAGTATGAGCATTATTGTGTCTTATTTCAATTATTAAACTGTTCTTACCTCAACCCACGAGGTTTAGCTGTTCTTTCTGATTCTTCTCTCCATCAGGAGTAGGGAGGTGGTGAACAAATGGCTGCATGGTACCCTGGCCAGGGTTAAACCAAAACAGTCCTTTTTGATGCCCAATGTGGGGCACGAAGGGCTGAGATAACAACAGATCTGACCAGAGCATGTTAGAACAAATTTGTTAAAAGCATTTATTAAATTAGTTTAATAGTTGCTGGTTACAGTGCTGTTCCTTTTGCTCAGAGTTCCTGCACATGTGCTCATGGTCTCTGTTCCATCTATGGGATCTTATCAGTGTCAAAGTTATTCTCTAGAAATCCATGCATTTAGTTCATTTGCAGAAATTCAAAGTTTTATTAACCACAGCGATACCATGAAGGAGTTGATGACTCAGTAGACAGAATTCCAGCCTTCCTAAAAAAATTTCCAAACTGTAAGGAAACAGGTATCCCTCCCTGTTCCATCAGCCTATTCCCTGGCAGTACCCCACTATACCGCAGCATGGAGCAACTAAAATTTATTGCTATCAGGCAATAAGAATGTTTCTAGTATTCTCAAATTTCCAATGTATCTAACTAGTAGAAAAGATCAGTTCAAATACTGCATAGCCAATTTACTTACTGCTACTTTAGTAAACAAAAAGAAATGAAAGTCAAATCATTTCCTCCTTTACATTAGAATGTTTCAAGAGTTGTTTTAAACACAAGTTTGATGTACAAATCCTTATCAGCTTCCACTATTTTACACTCCTACACTGTTTTGACACATAAAAACTAGAGGATAATTATGTGTCTGTTGGCAAATTGAAGTGCTGAATCACTGTTGTTTGGTGCAAGTGGCTCAGCTGTGCTTGATAGTTTCTTTTTCAATATTAAAAAATAGCTAAGAATGAAGGCTCTAGATTGCCATTCACTGAGATAATGAGATGGTCTGATCTTTGTGCTCTATACAGGCACAGTTTTATTTTATCTATTATCTCATCACACCTGCTGGGAGGGAAACTAGCATCATCTCCTGAAATCTCTGCAAGAACTCTCCAGCAGACTTAAGTTGACTGGACATGGTGAATGACCAAAGCATGAGAGAACCTCCTGTAAATCCTCAGTCTGTGTAAGACATCTCTACAAGCAGGAAGATTTACAGACAGATATCCTCTGAAACACATTTGAAAGTTAAAAATAAGAGTGTTAGCAGAAAAAACATAGAGCAGAAATATTCATACATGTGACATTTGCTGAGAATCACTGACAGTTCATTGCAGTATTTGGAGAGTAGCAAACTCAAATAGGTTCCTTACGCATCCTTATCCAAGGTGACTTAACAAAAAATTATGAACAAATACTCAAAATAATTTTGCTGCTAATGGAGAAAGGAAAAAGCCATTTTGATTTGGTTTGCAGGGACAAATCCTGTTGGCTGTATGGAGAGCAAGAAAGCCTGTACTTTAATATAATGGCTTATGGCCAACATAGGTAGGTTTCTTGACAAGGATTACAACCMCTTGCTAGTGCTCCCATCCATGTCAGAACACCCACTGACACTCCTGATAGTGCAGCTGAACCAGTGAAAGGAGACCAAAATTTTGCCTGAAGCTTACTCTCACTCCTGAATCTATGACACCTAGATACAAATGGGGTGGGCAAAAATAATACTGAACAAGACAGTAATGAAGCTGTATTTGCCAATGGCTTGTCCTGTCCAAATCCAGAGCTCTTTCAGACAGCTTCAAATTGAACAGTTTACGTCTAAACACAAAGTAGCACACTGCTCTTGGTTTTGGCAGTATTTCCAGCACCCACAATCAGACAAACCAACAGGTTGTCTTTAAAGACCCAAGGCAATTTACTCAACAAAAATTTGATGATCTGAAATGAAAATTATATACATTCCAAGAGACTACATGTCATGTCTTACTAAGACACTGTAAAAAGCTTAAACTCTAGCATTTAGAAGGCTGCACCCAGAGCAGCAGCTGCCAAGACAAAGGTTAGAGGATTACGTTGAATTGTGCCAGTTATTGAAGGGGATGCAACATGTGCAGAGTCATATTGGCTTCTGCTATCATTGTAGAGATTATGAAGAACTATTGGCCTGGGAAAGAGGCTGACAACCCATATAACTTGAAAGTTCTTCCCCAYAATCAAAGTGTGTTTCATTGGCATCTTACTGGTAATGAAGAAAACACAAAACTAAACAGGAAGATTCTTTGGTTTCAGAAACAGACTGACTACATTGATGTGCTTCAAGCAGTAAGCATTTTACAAGCATGTGTATCATGGTATGAAATAACATATTTGAAATTAAAAATTTACTCTGTATAATGATTAGCTTCTAAGGACCAGATTATTCAAGAACTATTGGCCATTCTATAAGCTATATACCCCTTACAAYGGAATAAATATTATCAGAACACCTTACTAGAAAAACAGTAGCCTCTCTTGGAGGGCCAAAGAATCCATACAACACAATATTTCTAATCCTCAATAAACGACTTTTATTCCTAATTAAGAATGGAATCTCTTCTAGTCAACACTGGTGAGGCCACACCTGGATTACTGYGTCCAATCCTGAGTTCCTCAGTACAAGAGGGACATGGTCATACTGGAAAGAGACTAGAAAAGAACCATATGTGAGATGCTCCAGACCTTTAATGATCTTCATGAACTGGGCTTGTTCAGAATGCTGTGTTCCAAGACAATCTATCCTCAAGACTTCCAGACACCTTGGCTTGATATTAGTCATGAACTGTGAAATCCAGCTCAGTTACATGCAGCTTGCTGCTCTGGATTACATTTTATTGATTTAACTGCTGTGTGTATTTCCATTCAGAACTGTTTAAGAGGGTGCTTAAACAAGCACGTAAGTTTATCAAGACACTTTTCTGGAAAACTATCAAATCATCTTCACCACTACCTTTTGTTTTTTAAGTTGTATTGGTAAACTAGTATGTGCAAAAAAGATGTAGTAACTCATGCAAGCAACATGAGTATTTGCAGAGAAAGCCTCCCATTAAGAGATTTAGTTGTTCAGTTTCCTTTGACTAGTTAAGCCCAATAATGAAAACACAGTGGATTAGTTTACTCCAATGGCTATGCTTCAGAATCCCGGCTCTTAAAGAAAAAGAGAAATTCAAGATCCATGCAGACCCTTTCTGAAGACTCTGAAAGTTACCTTACAAATGCAAGGGGAAGCTGATTTTCCCAGTATTTTGCAAAAACTTACTGCAAAAGTCAAATTGCACAAGGTTTCCAGAAAGGAAATAAGGTGGTTTCTTTAATATATAGAACAAAAAAATAGTACTACTTAAAAGGTAAAGAAAGTATGATGAGCTCTCTAAACTTTCTATTGACCTGCACCAAGACAGAAAAGACTAAGCTTGGGAAAAAAAAAAAAGTTTAAAATTGAGGCAGTTATGTGCTTTGCTTGCTTTTCTGGCGGCCAGGCAAGGGTCTCTGATCCACAGAACTCAATCACAAGCATCAACTAGAACTAGAAAAACTGGAGACCCAGCCTACTAAAGGGAAGTCTGAAAAGATAAGCACAGTTATCTCGAGCAGGAGAAGCAGAGCAGAGTATCTGAGGACTACAGAATCCAGCACAAGCCAGGGAGAGCTGATAAATGGAAATCTGTCACAGAAAAAGATGTCTGGCTTATAGAGAATAGCAAACAGCTGAGCAAGGCAGGATAGTGCAGCCTGAGATACAGCACCAAGAGGCAGGACTTTTAGAGACTCAAGAACCAAAACACAAGAGCCTGTGTAAGACAGCAACAGGGAGTAAAAAACATACTCCACAGGGCCAGGAAGTTAGCAGGCAGATGTTCAGGAGGATGCAGGACACCTGCTGCCTATGCCACACCGACATCAGGAGGGAAAGGAGACCCAGCTCAAGCAAGACATACAGCTGGGCAAAAGTTTCAGGCATAAATGCAACTTCTACTGCCAGCACCAGAGGTTTTGGTACAGACTCACAGGAGATGCAGGAGTGTTTGCAAACAGGGTTTATAAGAATATAGTCTGATATATTAATTGAGAGCAACACTACAAAAATCCAGTCTTCCTCCTTGTAAAAGGGAATTGGATTGGGGGTGACAGTAGACAGTAGGAAACAGAAAGCGAGCAGCTGCTGCAATACAGAAATAGGGTCTAGCAGTGGGATAGTGGGGGAAAAGCGAAGAGGCAATAGTGTCCCTTATGCTCAGCCAGCACGAGAACATCAGAACAAAGCTACTAAACAATGTATGGCCATATCCAACCACAACCATCTGAATAGGACTGACAGAAAGGACTAGACATGTCCCACTACAGGGATACAAAGCAGACTCTCTCTGAGGCCAATTAGATCCTCACGGCCAAACCTGGAGAAAAAGAAACAGGACAGAAGAGGGGATACCACCAGACTTACTGGTCACCTCCAAGATGACAGTAGCCTCAAAGAGGTTTTCCACAAGCAAGGCTTACATGTCCTCTGGGTGTGCTGGCATCTGCAGTTCTCCCCAAATGCAGGAAACTTTATTGCATGTCTGTAGCAGTGGAAGACTGTATTTACATCCTCCTCACATATTAAAAACAAGCAAACAAAAACCCATGATGCAGTTGAAACACTGCTAACAGCAATACAGAAGTATTTTCAGGGAATAACCTGGAGTACTGAGCTGCTTCTCACTGAAAGAGGCCCCCGAGCAGAGTCATTTGATGAAACAAGAAATAATCTCTCAGCTGCAGGAGATCACTTCTTCCTCCACCCTCAGTGGAGGAGCTTCCTCATAATAGCAGAATTTCAGGGCAAAGAAAAAGCCCCTGGGCCCTAAAGTCCCAGGACTTTACATCTGACTGACTTAGTGGGAGGGAAGGCAGAAAAGAGCTAGTGAGTCTATATTCAGAGAGAGGTGAAGGAGGAGATGGAAGGCTKATAATGTCCTGCTTTGCCATAAATGTATCAAAGGGCCCTTGATATAATGACCAACAAATGCAACTGTACTACCAAGTAAGGAGCAAACAATTCAGGGAGCAGGTTCAATTAATTCCCAGGCAGAAGGGGAAAAGGGCTGCAGAGACTGAATAAAAGAGTGTTGCATATTGTGCTGGAACTTAACAGCACCTGAGCTCCTGCCATGTGGGTGGGATGTAAACATGCCGATGTTTTGTCATAAGATGATGAGGGGATGCCAAGAAGAGATTTGGAATGCTGCTCCAGAGACAGATGGAAGTGAACTTGAACTCTTTAGACTGCTGCCTCCCAAGCTGAAAACCAGATACTGTAGTAAAGACAGATTTACTGTAAGCAGGAAGTATTCTAGGCACAGGCAAAGACCAACAAGGCCACAGAAGCAAGGACAAGCCAATAGTGTAAGAGAAAATTAACTGGTTTTCAATTCACTTTAGTTAAAGACCAGGATTTAATAGCATCCCTCTGAAAAAGATTTTTCTGAGAAATAAAAGAGTAGCTCATGGAAAATTGGTTTTGGCAAGATCTAACCCCCTTTAAAGCTGCTGAAATAGCTGTACCAATGAACATACTAGGAAATTTGGGTGTGACTATGTTAGTCTTAGTTTGACTGGGAGAGTGCTCTTGGAGAAAGTCTCTGAGTTGTTGCCAACTCTGGTTTGTGCTGCAGAGTTGTCTTGGCACATACAAGTTAGATCCTTTCTAGATTACATAAAGTTGGGAGATGTCCTCCAGCCACTGACAGGCATTCAGTGCTGGCATCACACTTCAACTAGCCTGAAGGAAACCCCCAAAACAAGGATGGCACGAATGCAGGTTTCCCAGCAACAAGCATTCTGCACCCCGTGGTGTGACCTGGTGTAAGTGCAGATACGGGCTAAGAACAGTGGTGTTGTGGGGCCTCCAACATCAAACAGCTGAATGCGAGGACTGTCAAATGCATGCAGTTCCTGACACAAGAAGCCCTAATTAGCTGCACAGACAATTAAGCCTGGTTTTGTCAAGGCCAGGCTGGATGGGGCTCAGAGCACCCTGGTCTAGTGGAAGGTATCCCTGCCCATGGCAGGGGGGTTGGAGCTTGATAAACTTTAAGGTCCCTTCTAACCCAAACCATTCTATGATCCTATGATCTTTGGGACGGATGAAGGAAAATAAAATCAAAGGAAATACAAAAAACAAGAAAAGGCCAAAACACACACTCTTCTATACATTTCAGTATGGTTTTGAATGCCTCACCCCCAGCCTAACCAACGATTTTTCTGGTGGTTAAACATTCGCCTCAGGAAGGCATCAAACACAGGTTTCCCCCTCCCACGCTGTGTTCAAACACTTAAAGGTAGTTGGCACAGCTGGAGGTGTCCCCAACTTCGGCAGAAAGCGACCTTCCCCGTTTTCAGGAAGAGAGCGGCGTCTGGCCCGGTGCATTAACACAGGGGCCATCCAGGGAACGCCATATCCCGGCTCATCCAGCGGCACGGGCAGGGCAGCACCCGCTTTCCACGCCGAGCCCCGCCGGGAGCGAGCCCCCGGCACGGACACCCCCCGGCACGGACACCCCCCGGCACGGACACCCCCAGCCCCGGCCGGCCCACCCCGTGAGAGGCCCCGCCGGGCAGCCTCGGAGCGATTACGACTCACCTTGTCCCGCACAGCGACCACCAGCACAGCCTCCGGACGAAGGTCAGGGCCGGGGACGCCATAACCACATGAAAAGAGGGTGGAAAGGAGGAGGAGACGACAAACCCCGCCCCGGGATCACCGCCTCCATGGTCGCGGGGAGGGCGGCCTGAGGGCGGGGCTGCGCCGAGGCCGGGTCGGAGGAAAAGCTGCTTCTCCAATCACAGAATCATTTAGATCAGAAAAGGCTTCTGAGGTCGCCGAGTGCGACGTCTGACCGGACACCACCATGTCAACTAGGCCGTGGTACGAAATGCCACGTCCAGTTGGTTCTTGAACATCTCCAGGGATGGTGATTCCACCACCTCCCTAGGTAGCCCGTTTCAATGTTATAGGACTCTTTCCGTGAAGAAATTCTTCCTAATGTCCTCTCCTGGCGCAGCTTGAGGCTATGTCCTCTTATCCTGTCACTTGTTGCCTGGGAGAAGAGGTCAATCCCACCTGGCTTCAAGCTACTTTCAGGGAGTTGTCGAGAGTGATAAGCGTCATCTTGTCCAGGCTAAACAATCCCAACTCCCTGAATACTGATAATAAATGATGGAGAGCAGCTTAGTGAGCTCTTCAACAGCTGCCTCAGTACCATTGGATGAATTCCATCTGATCCCAGAGACTTGCAAGTGTCTAAATGTGCTTTAGGAACTGCTCAGGACCCTAAGCTCACCCACAGCAGGCGTCGGCAAGAAGACCTGGCAGTTCCACATGCTGCAAATTCTGACCACTTTGGGGTCAGAAATGGAACCAGCTGTGGCACAAACCTGGTGGGTGACCAAGTTTATCGGGGTGGTCAATGGTAAACGAATGGACACAAAACCAGAACCCTTTCATGGGCAAAAGTCATAGCCTTGTCTCAGCCCCTTCAAAAGCACCTTGTAATGGGCATAACATAATTAATTAGAACCACTAATTGTATTAGCTTTCTATTTAGGTAGCTCCTAAAATGTTTGTGGTGTTGTTTGTACACACAAATCACTTGGCAGGCTGCTGGTCAGGCTGGTGTCTGTACCTCAGTGGCACTGGTATTGTGTAAAGGCAGAATAAACACTACTGTCTGCCCCATCTAACTTAAGAGGTATCGCTATTTATTGCTAAGCTTTTGCTCTTTAATCTTCAGCTCCTGAAGGTATATTTAGTTTTACCCTGCCAACATTAATTGCCTTGTGAAAGCTGTTTCTGTGTTTGCTTAGGTGCTGCTAAGATCCTCACAATTCAGGTACTCAGCAGATAAATATTTTGAAGCTGCTAATGGCCTGCGGGGTTCTCCTTCCTTAAATGTTTGATTAGAGTTTTTCAAAATTGTATGTAACTGTTAGAGACTAGCAACCAGAATGGCACAGATTTTTCCCTCATACTGTGAAGGTCACGATGTACAACCCTGGTCAAATCACAAGTAGCTGACTTTTTCTAACACAGCCTTGGATTTCAAGTACAGGTGTTTTTCGAACTTGATACACTTTGAATTTTGCTCATGATTGGAGATCCAGAAGCCTAGCATTTCTCAGTTTCAGACACAGCTTTTACTGGTTTATGTTTCTAGCAGATCTACTTAAAGCAGGTGTTTTAGCTTCTCAGTAGCAATTTCCATCTCTGCTACACAGGCCTGTGAGGTGAAATTATTTCACATTTGTAGAATGCTTTAAAAGCACCCTTGCAAAGGTGTTCTAGTAAATGCTCTTGTTGATTCATATCCTTATATACCCCAGTCAAGCAAAACTCATGGCTTACAAGTTTGTAACTTGTTAGAGATAGTATTTTGAAAAAATAATGCCAAACTACGGGCTAGATTTTGCTCTGAGATACAGAAACGAGGCTTTCTGTGAATAAGAGGAGAATTTGGCCCTAAAATGCTAGCATTTGTTTTGTCAAATGATAATAACACTTTTTTTTTACTGAAACCTTATGCACACAACAATTTTAGTCTTGTCATTTGAAAAGGCCAGAAAAATCAGTACAGAAATGTAATGTAATGAATATCAGCTGAAAGTTTGCTGTGGTAGTTTCATTCGTTCATACTAAAGTAATGAATCTAGAGAGGGCTCCCTAGAGAACTCATTTAGTAAGTTGCTGCAGATTTATTGTTTGACAAACAAGTCCCTCATGGCAATGCCTTCTCTAGCATTTTATTATTAATGGTAAGATGAAGGTTTTTTCCTGGCTGTATTTTTATCCTTGGGTAAAGTTCTCATATTCTTTCCTTTAGTTCAAGATAGTTCAGCTTCTCATTTCTAGACATACTGTCTAGAAGCTACAAGAGGAAGGAAAAAAAGTGCACTTCTCCTGAATTCTCTTTGCCTTTAAATTATTAGCCTTTAATTAGTTATTACCCTCATAAGAGCCTTTTATGTATTTGCTTAGTAGAAGACAACTAACAGTAATGAAAGAGACCCCTCAGACCCAGTTCACCCATTTAAATTCCAAGGAAATGTAGTCTCCTGAAGTGTATTTTCCATTGCCTTTGTGCAGGTGAACACAAACCACAGCAGCTATGCTTTATTTGAGAGCTTCCTTCTCACCCAACATCACTTGCAGGAAGCTTTTGCTGTTAAATATCTCTTTTCTCTTTTTTCTACTCTTGTCTTCCTCTCAACTTCTTAGCATTCATCTGACTGCTCAGGTGAGCTAAAACATAAAACACGCTCCTCCCCGTTTTATAAATAGCTTGTTGCATAAATCTCTTTCTATTCCATTGGTGGTGTTATTTTTTCCTTACGTATGTGATATGGCTTATTTTCTTAGCGTGTTTTTAACTGTTTCTTCTTTGCAATGTATTCTTACTCACTGAAGTGTGATCTTGGCAGAGCAAAGTCACAAACCTTCCAGCTTTCAGTGTGGCTCAATGTTATGCACTTTTATTTAGTCTCTTTATACATGGGCACAGGTGCATTTTACCATCTATGACCTGTCATAATAAATATGAGGTGTGTGTATGCTAGAGAAAACATTGGGCCCTTATTATGAAACACAAAATCACACAGTGAGTTTTCAGASCACTGGATCCTGATGTTTTGGTTGCAGAGAGATTACCTTTTGTAATCTRTACTTATGTGCTGTGTGTTTCAGCATAATTGCAGGGTCTCTGACATGTTGATACAAGCCTGAACAAAAAGTGGTTTGCGTAACTTTGTGTTGGAAGGGAGGAACRGTGCTGACACAATCAGAGCTGATTTTGATAGTGTGAGGTGATCACAGTATCATTTACATCTCCAGTTTCTTCAAGATTGTGCAATATTCTGCAGTCTGACCAGCACAATATTWTTTTTTCTTTTTTTCTGTGATGATAATTCTTGCATCTTTGCAATAATTTCTGTAGTCCTTTTGTTGGGTGTTTGACTATTTTTCCTGTAGATTTTCTGAAATATGCTTTCTGTAATGTCACTGGACTGARCTCAGTATTGAGGAGTTGAATATTTGCCATTCTTCACCATGACAAGGCAGCTGTTCTCTCTTTGATAGAGTTGTTTATCCAGGAAGCAGATGTGTTGTGCACTTTATTGTTCGGAATTTGATTTCCGTGACAAATGGTTTTGCAATATCACTACAGGGAACTTCAATACATATTTAACAGGAAGATTTCTTGATAATTTGTTCACCTTCCCCTTGAAAACCAGTCAAATAAATCCTGCAGAACTTACTTTGTGATGATATTAGCACGGTTTTTGCATTGATGATGACAAGCTGTTTTAGACAGGTGGGAGAGGGATTTTCATAGTTTTGCTGCTACAGAGTAGAAAATGACAATATTAGCAAAGGGCATTAATCGTCGACGTCTTTGTAAGCCTCACTTTGGAACCTCCTGTTTATGTGGGCCCTCTTCTTTCCTCAGCATGGAAGGTATGCTCAGTTCTTGACTCTCAAGAAGAAATTAGACTTGGACCTATTTACTTTAGCGGAGACTTTTGCCAACAGAGAAGTATAAACATGAACTTCAATCAGAAGCTAACAAACTCCACTTTACTTGGCTGGATTGCTGGTTCATTCTCAGGCAATTAGTAATTCTGGAGGAATAGCCTTTTTGCAACATTATGCTTACTTTGGATCTAAAATACCAAGTTCTTAGTCCACAATTCTCAGTAGTCACCCCCACTGACCACTTGGTGAATGCCTTGAGCTGCCTCTGTCTCCTCACACTCTGCACCAATGTTCCATCCAAAAACATCCCTGCCACTGCAAACCATTGCAGTTCTTTCACCATGAATGTAAAGTAATTTGGCCCATCTAGCTGCAGATTACCTTCATGTAATAAAAACATAATCTCTTCTATCTTGATTTATGAATTTTTCCAAAACTCTCAGCATTCAGTAAGGTTGGACAAGACATATAATTTTTATTAAGTTCATAGGTACTGCACTATAAATTTAGGCCTACCTCATTGAAATATTTTCACAAATGAGGATRTGAGGGGCTAAGCCTCCTGTCTGGAAAGTACTGTAATTATTTAAGCACTTTGCTGCTGTTGAAGGACGTGCCTCAAATGTGCCATAAAGTTAGCTGTCACTTTGTATTTTTATTGCTTAGTTCTTCTGTCTGTGTGCTGTAATGTCTCTCAATATTTTCTTTCAGTATTTCACTGTACAGTGTTTCTGATACCTTTATAATACAGTTGCAGGAGGTGCCTGTGTTGTGCAGGGTCTGGTACAATTTTCCTTAGGTAGAGTGTGGGCATATTCCTGTTTACTTTGGTCATCCGCCATTTATTTACAGTATTCAGACACAGGAGAAGGCTGTGTACTCTGTAGTCATCATCATAATAACATTTGTGCTTCTTATCACCAGCACTTAGCTGCTCGCAGTTGCAGATTTAAATAAACTGCTCACAGTTGCAGGTTTAAATAAACTACTTGGTAATCTTGTTTTAGGCCTCTGTAACTGTGTATTGGTGTTCAGAAATTGCTACGCTTTCCTCATCAGGTTGCTCAGTTTATTGAATGAACATTTGAAACTGCACGGGAATATTATTCTAAAGATATTGAATCAGAASAGAAACAAAGGTGCAATTGCAAATAATATTTTCTTTTAGGAAATAAGATATGGAACAATGTCAAAGATATTTTGTGGAGGTTTACAGGGTAACCAGCAAATCTGTGTATCGAGCTTTTGAAAGGCCTGTATGTTGTCAAGTATGTTGTAGATTTGCAACCCCTATTCACAATCTGTGGAACRAGTACATTCTCATCCTCCTGTTCTGAAGTGCTACAACTATTTGTGAAAGGTTATGCATCATATCTCATTTGTCAGTACTTTGGCAAGATATCCATTAAAAATAATGTGTGAAGGCAGGAAATGAGAAAATCCTTTTTGAATGCATCTAAAGTGGTATGTTGGGTTCCATTGGTTTTTCACACTAAGAGCACCTGGGAAAGAAACATTRTTGGCTGGAATTCAATCAGGAGATGTAATTACAGGAGTCTTGTTCTACATATGAATCAACAAATGACAGAATTATTTTTAATTAAAGGAATTGAAATCTTCTTAAGCTGGAACCCCTTTTAGTTTCCTGAACCATTAAATAATGCAGGTGTTGGTTGTGGGCTCATCAGACCRTTTTSCCAAAGAACTGGCACTCCTATTTTTGTGTTTTCACTTGAAATGAAAAAACATATTTTGGGCCATCATTTCACAGTTTAAGCTTTAAGCCAGAATAAGCAAACAACACTACTGACAGGTGCAGCCTTTCTATTTTCCTCTGTSCCTCCCAGTTCACTCCCATGCCTTCTTTTCTGCTGACACAGCTGTTTTCATGGCAATGCATTGACCCAGTTCAGGGAATTGATCTGAGTTACAATTAACCAGACAAAACGCAAGTCAGTCAATGAATAAAGGATAATTGTGACTCAGATCAAACACCTTATCCTTGTCATCACACAGATGGATGCAYGCTCCTGCTAGTGCCAAGGAGGGAGATGTGAGGGGGCCTGACTGGCAGTAGGATTGCTTCTTTCAGCAGCAGTGCTCTGACATTATGACATTAAAGCATTAATGCACTGCCTCTGGGGGATTTGTTTCGGTTTCTGTCATAGCTTTGAGGGATTTGCTATGCTTTCTGTCCTGGGCTGTTTCTATTGCTAAAATGTTTTATTTTGCAGAAAGCAGTATACCTATAAGTAGGTATAAATGGAGCTGTTACCTGGCTCGTCTAGGAAGCATATTATAAAGTGACAGTAATCTGCATCAATTAGCATGTTAAAATGAAAGTTGACAGAGAGGTAGGGGAAGATATTAAATCCCTACACATTTTTTTTGTTGACAGAGGAAAGTGAAACTATTAATGATCCCATTGAGCAAAAGACTGTATCACAAGCTTCATCGTCTATCAAACATTTGTTGTAGTAAACATTTTTCTCATGTGTGAGATTCTCTGGGCCTTGATGTGTTGTAAGTGGCAGCATTCTCTACGTCTGCCTGYATTTGTGATCGCTCTTGCACAGCCCACTGTGCAGTGCTGACATCAGTATCTGTGTGAGCATTCAGTGAACCAGGTCAGAGAACTGATACAGTTAAAAAATAACCCACAAAGAAAACCCGTCAGCTGGACCAGTTTCCCATTTTGATTTGTTCTCTCCACAAAAATAGTGGAGCTGACACAGCTCAGAGCACAGTTACTATTCAAGATGGCATGATTGCTGAAACATTTACATTTGGACTGCATCCCTATGTTTCATAAGACTAAGTTCCTTCACTAGTGTATCTCACTTTCCGCATGGTGAGCAGAGTCAGCAAAGGAGTTTTAGCAGTAAATCACAATTGGGCTGGAGATAAGTGCAGCAGGGTATTCTGCTAGTATCCAGTGTAATTTGGAGACTGGGTCCTGCTAATTCATTTCCTTCCACAGCCCGGGGCTTGGATGACACAGCAGACTCCAGGCCACCACTAATCTGTTGACAAGGGTATGGTGTAGGTCCATGTCAGGGGCTGTCCTTCAACTGCTTGCACAACTTAGGTGTCAGCAGTTGGTCATCCCTCTCTAAATTTGAGCTAGAGATTTTTTTAGGGTGTTGATGATGTTCTTGGAAGCTACCCTAATGCATAACATGTTTCCTTTGTAATTCTTCTTTGCATTGTCTCTTTGCTTTAAGACATGTTTAGTTTTGAAATTGTAGTCAAYTTTAGTCAGTATGTATGTCTTGGTTTAACCCCAGCTGGCAAATAAGTAACACATAGCCTCTCACTCTCTCTCTCTCTCTCCTTCTCTCACACATAGACACACACAGACTCTCTTATGGGATGGGGAGGAGAATTGGAAAAAARGTARAAACCTTGGGTTGAGATAAGAACATAATTATTAACTTAATAATTGAAACAAAATATAATAATAACGATGATAAAAAAGGGAAAAAACTAGAGAGTAAAACCCCAAAACCAGCAAAGAACACAGTTGCTCACCAACCACTGACCAATACCCAGCCCCAAAACGTGATGCCTCCTGCCTACACATATGCACTTAATCTGTGCATCCCAACAGTGCTAGAAGCACCGTGAGCCACAAGGGTTGCCTCACGCTTAAAGGGACAAACCGTGCCTGAAAAAGAATTTAGCATTGTTGTGGTCAGTCAGTAGAATTTTACTCTCTCTGTTGTGGTGGAAATGCTTGGCCAAGGAAATGATAATGGTGCTCTTCCTCCAGTATGCAATGAATACCCTTTAGTCGTCCAGCACTAAAATGGGCTTTTAGTCATGTGTGGAGAGTGTTTTGCAGCTATTTGCCTTAGCGTTGAACTATTATTTACTTGGAAGGTGCAGAGCCATTGTTTGCCTCTCAAAGAASATTTGAACTGGTTTATCTTTGAAGATGCTAACTATGTCTGTTGTTGACTTTGGAYCTATTTTGGCAGTACACAAAGAAAATAGTGTTAGTTTATTGAGAGACTACCTGATGTATGCAGTTATGGTCATGACAGAGCTTTTTTATGTATAGCTCCAATTCCTAGGATGGCCTAGAGACCCTCAGCAATGACAGTGATTCATTGATTTCAGTGCTGAAAGCTGTTGGTAATACATCCCAGTGGTCCAAATTATCCTGCTTATTGTATCACTGAAAGCAAAATTGTAAAGTTCTTGCAATTAAAATACAACTTAATTTTTGACTGAATATTCTGGGATGATGTATTTGCAAAACGTGTTAAGTTTGGAAATAGGGATTTCTTTTGCAAAGTTAAATGCAATCCTAAAGAGGCATGCAATGGAATTGGATCAAGCTCACTTCTAATTCCTAGCAAGTAGGTGTCCGGATCATACCAGCCACTAGCACCACTTGTCATGCTGGTAGACAGCAACATGCAGCAGAGAAGCAAAAGGATGAACAGAAGTGAAAAGTGAGATGATTTCTACTGCCCATATATTGGTGAAAAGAGAATGAAAAGGAAAGATAGGGAGAGAAGGAATATCAGAAAATGACTGAAGTATCTTATTCTATGATAGAGAAGGCTAGATGCTGAAACACAGAAAATAAAAGAAGAAGGATATTGTGGCATTATTTAATTTATATATTTATTTCCTGATAATGGGTGAAAAATTCGTGGTAATTTTCTCATCCTTTTCTGCTTCATAAAGAAATGTGCCATTAATCTGGGTTAGGAATAAAAGTTAGAACACTTCAGAGCATGGTTGGCTTGTAAAATATTTGTCATGACTATTGCTTTAAAGAGCATGTTCACAGTATGCTATTGGTGTTTTACATCTCTATAACTACATAGTAAAGCTGCTGTAAAATTGAGCAGGAAATAACATAAAATTCTATAGGCTTCAAACGAAATTCKTTACTAATTTCTCCCCTGGGATTTATAAGTAATGTGTACACTAAATTTTTAGAAGACACTAGAGTGTAATATATGCTAATCCATTTTGCCCTTCTCTGGAGAGAACTCAGCCAGTTCAAGTACACGTTTCATCTTCTGGTAGACTTCCCTGCCTGGGAAAAAAACCTCACCTCCCATGCAGAAGGGACTTTTGCGTGCACACACACATGTGATTATGTATGAATCCCAGCACTAATCAGTTGGTTCCACTAGTCCTGCATTTGGGAGAAAGAGTGGAAGCCAGGAAAAATAGCTAGATCTGTTTATTAGTGACCTAAAATTGTTGGTTTTTCTGAAGAACAGAAATAAAATTAGATCATTTCAGACAACATGAGTCTAATGCAGCCTTTATTCTGATCATGAGAGTTGTTGTAAGTAGTTGGCTGAAATACTCCTACCAGTAGTGGCCGAGTCGAGCAAATGCTTGCTGCGGCTGTGTTCAAAACAAATTTTCGTTTTCTATCTCGTTGCAAGGCACCCTGCAGCTCCTCCTGGTGGTAAAGCATTGGAAAATGAGGACAAGAAAGCCGTTAAGGCGGTATCCTTTGTACTGGAGCAATACAGATAATAAAATACAATATAAAAACCAAACCAAACAAACCTAATCAAACGATTCATGCTCTGTTAAATAGTTAAACTGAGTGTAGATAAACAAGAGTGTTGTATATGCTTGCTTTCCTGTAGATAGATATATGCAACCTTTTCCAGAKTGCAAGATGCAGTGCAACCCCGGTAAGTAAATGAAGTGAGATCAGAAACGTTAGCAATCGGTCACATCTGAAGCATAAATTCTAATGATGCTCTCTGAAAATAGAACTCTACATCCAGGGTTTAGTAGTCTTTGGTAACCTGGAACTTAGCACCATTGATGTGTGTTTATAATGACATTCCCCTCCTCCCTACCGGCAAACACAAGCTGTAATGCTTAAGCCATGCTTCTTTAGTAACTAAAGATTCTTAACACAACTTAAGAAATATAACACATACCCATTGTTTTATAAATAAGCACAGTGTCTGTCTTCTTGGAGAAAGGCCATTAGATGTACTCTAAGTTAATTAAAAGGAATTAAATGTAAACGAGAGACAACCCACTAATTTTCTTTCCACTAGTCCACCTTAAAATGATCTTCAGCACCCTTTACTTCACTGTTTGTTTGAACAGTGTAAGTTCATAGCTAATACAGCTCTATGTTTTAGGTCATTTTCTGCAAGCCAGCCAGTTGGTTGTCTGAAACTCTTATCGTGGGCCATAGTGAAGAAATTGCCCAAGTCCAGCTTTACTTTTGCATAGGGTGCAAGCTGGTATTGGTGGCTTTTGCACAGCAGGAGCTGTCTGGAGTGAACTAGAAAATTTCTGGAGCAGAATAATTGCTAATGGCTTTCACTAATATCAATTGTTGCACTTGTAGTGAAATGGGTTTAAACTGAAAAAGGCTGTGGTTAGATCACATATTAGGAAGAAATTCTTTGCTGTGAGAGTGGTGAGGCACTGGAATATGTTGCTCAGAGAAGTTGTGGATCATCCCTGGAATGTGTTCAAGGCCAGGTTGGAGGGGCTTTGAGGAACCTGGTCTACTGGAAGGTGTCCCTGCCCATGGCAGGTGGTTGGAACTAGATGATCTGCAAGGTCCTTTCCAATCTAAACTATTCTATGACCCAATAATATAGATGCCATGACAATTCCTTCAAATTCTGAGGCAGAGCTGGGAATTTCCAGACTTGCTTAAGCCCAGAAGTCTGCTGAAAAATTCAGCTGCTTGCCAAGACTACAATGTTTTCGTTTTTCCCTTGCACTGCTGATGCAATTTGTAAACAGGAATCCTGCAAAGGCTGATCACTGCTTTGCAGGTATTGATTACAAGCAAGTGTACTTTCTTATTTTTCCCCTTGCTCCATCTTTTTCTGGTATTCCTTACAGGATTTCATTCCTATACTCTTCTTGTTGGAGTGTCTTCAGGAATCACTGATTTATTTATACCTACTGAGAGCAAAATAACAGAAGATTGTCTTCTCCACAGATAATTTGAGGAGTTAGGCTTTCTTACGGTGATCTTTGGCTAGCATAAAGCAGAGGAACTGTTTTAAGTATTATAGAAGTGTTATAGATACCTTTGTCATGCTTATTCTTGCAATATCTTTTTTATTGTCTTTTTTGGTCAAGCATTTCATGAAATGCAGTTTATTGACAAAGCTATGCAAAATAATATTCATCTATCATATTGTGGTCTGCAGATGTGTTCTTAAAACAAACACTTTCGTAAGTCTTTGTTGTACCTGTCAGCACCATTTTATTGCTGTGCCCCAGCATGTATGGATTACCACATCAATTCTGGGTTTTTGCACTGTTTTGATTTGCCAATGACCAGGCCCTTTCCACAAACTCCGTGATTTATTATTAACAATGTTTGTTCTTTGGCTCAAACTTATGCCAGCAATAATACCAACCTGGTCGGGCTGGTTTTAGCACAACTTGCATTCTTTGCTGCTCCTTTTCCTAAGGCTGCTTCTTTCTGGGTTTTTAATCACAGTCTATAAAAATTGATCCTACTATGGGAAGAGGAGGGCAGTTCTTGAAGCAATAAAAAGGACATTAGAGCAACATCTAACATGGTCCAAACAAATCTGTCTTGTTTGACTATAGCATTATTTCCTGAGAGTCCTGCACCCTTTTCTTTCAGATGAAGTCCAAATCCACGTAAAGTTCTGGTAGGTGTTTTACTATGACAGTTCTCTTCTCTTTCTAGGCCGATCTGGAGGCTGTCTTCTCTTTGCTTTGAAGAAAATATGGCAGGACTAGTTTCACAGGCTGACAACTGCCTGATAACTGCTTGCTGGGTCCATCCAGTCGTTCTTGAGTATTTTCATCAATATTTCTTCAATGTCCCAACGTCCTCTTGGTCTCTTTGAATCCCAAGCCTCTGTCATCTGCAAGAGTTCAGAATAATTATTCAATTGCGTTTTGTTTATCCAAATGTGTATATACAAGTATTCTGGTGTCAGCAATTCTGTGATGCTTATCCTTTTCTAAAACTAAATCCTTTTAAAAAACTAAATCCTTTTAAAAGCCCTAAAGTCTGAGAAACATTATTTACCACCTGGACTAAGGGAGTACTTTCAAAAGGTCCTTGAAATACAGTCTGAACAAAAATCTTCTGTTTCAATGTGTGTAGGCAACTGGATGGCTAGCTGAAAACGTTATTGTATGTACATTGTAAACAAACAGATATCCTGGATGGTTCAGCTTCTCAGGCCCTCTCCGTAATTACATTTGTAGAATCCAGTTCCTTTTATTAGATGCCTCTACTCATATGGTCATGATGGGCATTTTACCAAGAAGAAACATCCAAAAAATGTTAGGGTTCCATTGCCACAATCTCATGAGTAAACAAAGAATGCTTCATGTGGTCTGTGACGATGAATAACTCTGAAAGATGGTATTACAATTTTCTTGGTAGATGTCATCATAAGTACTGCTGATTCGCTGAAGTGCCCACTTAAGGAAGACAGTATCGGTGAAGTAATTAATCCTCCATGATTCCTTTGTGCCTTGGAGCTTTTGTTTCTTGTCTGACAAAAGAAACATTCTGTCTCTTGTGTTGTTGTTTCACATGAAATTTGTCACTTCCTAGAAATTTGTTCTTAGCTGGAATTGTAGCTGCCTTGCTCTTTTGACACAATAATATTTGAACATCTTTTCACTGAGAACAGGAGTGCAGCACTTTATTTAATCTATTTAAGTCTAGTTCAGATGTTCTGACAACATGTGGATTTGCAATGTGTTTGAAGTTCTGTGAGCTCTTGCGAGAGTGTCCCATAAATTAATGCTTTAGAGGAACACTAGGTGGACACCTGGATCTTCTGAAGCTGTGTGGATTTTGTTACATGTTCTCATTTAGAGTGGCATGCACTAAATGGCATGCATTCCTTCATTGCTATTTCCATACCTTTGGCACTTATCCTACAAACTCGCATTCAGTGTTATTGTAAACAGCATCAATTACTTGTTAGTATTATGGAAATAATTGCACTACCAGTAGGTACAGGAAAAACACTGTCTTTACCAATTTTGGTGACCATCTCAGATGAACTGCTCCTAAGGAAAAGCCACCCTGTACACCATAAACCTCTGATCACCCCCATAAATAGTCTTGTCACCACTGGGGATTTTTATCACTCTAAGGGACTTGATCATGGCTGTGAAGAGGCAGCACAGTTTTCTTTCTGTCTCACGTGATGTCCTGGGACAGCCAGGACTGATGGGATGAGGTAGAAAATTGTTGCTCCGTTAGTCTTTTTTGCCTTGTGAGTCCTCAGCTGAAATAGCTGCACTACTGCAAGGTAGTAGAGATGTGAGGGACTCTATTTTCAGTGCAAACCAAACAAGAAAAGCCGGCCTTGTAAGATGATGCACAGAATCCTTTGCTGTTTGCAGAATCCCCTAAAAATGAACTCAAATTATCCAGCTATGATGAAAATAAACAAATTTTGAGAGGCACACCTTAAATGTTTTGCATGGGCAGGCTACAAGAGCTTTACAGCTGCTTTTCAGACATACTGCTTGTTTCTCAGTTCTTTGATCTTTGATAGAATGTCATGGTGTAAGGTGAATGTGGTGAATTTGCTTCAGGAATTTATTATAGACTTATTTAATACACTTTACAGGACTAAACAGTTTCAATTTGGACAGAACCATGTGGCATACATCCAGGTTTCAGAGCATAAGAGATTCTCTCTGGAAAAATACACACAAAGTCCAAAATGCTATGCGAGTCAGACTTCATGAAAGGTCAATTTATTTTATTATTTATTTGAAGATGCTTCAAAGCGTTGGCAAATTTATTCAAATAGGTGAAAGGAGAGAGTAATTTATTCAAATCTTGCTCAGAATAGTCAGTGCTGGAACAAAAAGATGTTCCATTCAAGGTACCACCACAATGAAACAGGTCTGATACATAGACACAGATGAGAATATAGTCATTCGTCAGTGTTCCTGAAATTCTGGACTATTTTGATTATGCTTGAATAGACTACATAACTGTAGACCATTTTCTTAACCACTGAAGCATTTGGGATGAGAGTGACTGTCAGTACTCTTGGACCACTTCTCTGGTGGCCTGAGTAACCTCACCTCCAGAGGCAAGAGTTATTTTGTTGCTTCTCTTCTAAAATGCCACTAAATGCAGTGGCACTTCAGGTAGCACTTGCTAAGCTGTGAAAGAAACTCCACCTCTTACCAAGTAATTGTAGAGGAAACAGTTTGTGAAAACCTGTGAAAAGAGGAAACGAAGCCTTTAGAGACAAACTGTTTTTACTTTCTTCATCATCCATGAAATTGTGCACCTACACTTGTGGGGAGTGTGTAATTTTTTTAAAGGGGAAGTTTATTCTACATGACTGCGTGCCACTGAAGGCCTGGTGAAACACTGGTGTTCTGGTGTTCCAAAGCTTTCAAAAGTGAAAGGTAACCTTTCTCTGAGCCTAAGCTCATACTGTAAAAACTGAAGTACAAATATGTCAATTTTCAGTTGCAGTTAATAAGAACTGTCTTCTTCTATCATGAAGTACAATATCATGTTCTTTCTGATTTGACTTTTTGTTATTTTTGAGCAAAGCCACTCACTGTAATGAAGATCAAATTTGCTTTCTCTGGCAAAAGCAGCCTGTAACATGGTCATCTTTTTGTGCCTCTGTCTCTCTTCAGAAAGCTGATTATATCTGTAGATGACATATTGGGCAGTATTTACATTACACGTGTTTGAAGATGATTATTTGGATCAATCTTATGCTTACTGCAGCTGAAATCACTATCTTTGTGAAGATGTGTATGGAGCAGCTTCTGTAGTCGAGCTGAGCTGGGTAAAAAGTGTCTGTAATGTCACCTATAAAGGTATAAAAACAGAAAAAAATTATGAGTATGTGTTGTTTAGTATTATGGTAAAGTTTGGGAATCTCATTCCTTGTTGTTCTGGGTGCTGTCCAAAAAGCCCCACTACAAAACAATGAACAAAAGGCTTTTCTGCCACAAAGAGCTTACAATTTAAGAGGCAACAGGGTGGAGAAAGACAGTGAGGCATAAAGAAATAAACAGCTGCCAGTGAATTCATAGGAGACTGGTACAGTTGTCTTTGCTGGGTTTTTAAAGGAAAGTAGATAAGAGCATGGCTTCAAAATTCCCCAGTGCCCTATTCTATAAAGAATAAATGTATTTATGTGACATGTCAGAATTGATAACTGTCTTGCAAAAGCTGATATAAATTCCCCTAAATTATGAAATCCTTACACACACGCTGTACAGCCTTTGCTATTTCTTCCATTTTTTAGGAAGGAAAAGAAAATGAACACATTTTCTGGTGCACAGTGAAACTTCCTCTGCAAGTATTCCGAGGCCTGGGACTTCAACCTTACAGGAGTGGTCTTTACTGCCTGTGTTGTAGGACTGAGTATCTCAGCCCTTTGAATGCTGTGATCTGAGACGATGTAGTTTCTTGATGGTGTCAGTGGTAGCCTTGTCTCCAGTGACCGCAGAGCAGCAATGTTCAAGATCCTAAGTGGGGTGAGGTAGGCAAAGAACAAGGGACAGACTTGACTTTAGCAGAGAAGACTTTGACTTATTCATGGGGAGCTGGTAGGTGAGATCCTGTAGAATGCATCCCTGAAGAGCAAAGAATCTCAAGATATTATTCATAAGGAGTAAAGTGTTGTCCATGTCAGGACTCAGGAAAATGAGTGTAAGTATCACAAGACTGGCTTGACAAAATGGGTAACAAGTGGCTCAGGTCCAATGCAAAAAGAACAAATGTAGGAGTCAGAAGCAGACTACAAAGAAAGAATATAGGAGTTGCCCACAATGGCATGGGTGGTAGTAGGAAAGCAAAAGTTCAGCTAGAGCTGAAACAGACAACAAACATCAAGAGCATTTTTACTGCTATATTAGCAGCAAAAAGAACAAATGATGGCCCATGGCTGAATGTGCTGGGTGAATTAGTGACAGCACATTAAAAAATAATTAAACATTAAAAAAATTAAGAAATCATCTGAATTTCCTGGTCCTTAGAGTTATAAAGAATAGCTGTGTTGCTTCAGCAGTAATTAAATTCTTACCTCCTGAGGTTATTTTTTCCCTACACCAGTTTTTCTGTCGGTGCCATACTACTGAGGTAGACACCTTGATCTTGTTGAATGCAAGTTTGTCTCATCTGCATAGGCAGAAAGAACTATTAGAAAAGAAGCTGGTTTCTCAAAGTCCTCTCTGCAATGAAGTACTGACAAAATGCTTTGGAGTAGGTGACATTCATATCACAAAGAGATGATTCCATGGTCAAACCAGCTTGGAGGGGAGCTGTAAGAGCATAGGTCTTATAGACTGGACATCAGGGTCTCACCAATTTTTAACACAGCACTTCAAATACCTGTAAGTGCTTAAACTTAGGTTTGTATTCATTAGTGTAATTCATTACATATTCAAGATTTGGTGCAATGGTAAATTTTTTTTCCTTTTATCTACTTAATAAATGCATCTGAACATTTCTTTAACTTAGCAATTTTCCTTGATCTTAATTCACATAGAATAAAGAAACAAAGTATTCATGAATATCTTATTAAGGCTGATTATAAATTAAGATGAACTTACTTAAATTTTACTGTGCTGTASACTCATAATCATTTATGCATTATGTAATAGGATTGTTTTTCGAAGAAAACAGTTCTCTTCTGACAGCCCTTCACTGTAAAGAAAACACAGTATTCGTGTAATTCAGAAATGCCTCTTTAGATGCTTCAGCTTTAAAGGATTTTCACATTTCATTTTCAGTCTGAACTGTAGCAGCATCCACATTTACAAATGTCAGCAGAAATTTGTCTCCTAAATTAATTTAATTATCTAAATATCAAAAGTAATTTCACACCTGCAACTCTTATTTAATTCACCAAAGGCAACACAACTATGCTTGCCACAGTCTTCCAAACAAACTGTGGCTCTTGGATTCAGCTAGAAGTATTACATGTCCTAGAGTCATAGTCTTCCTTTTCTTGTCTTAGCAGATTTGGTGGCTATACAATAATGTTACTTTAACACCTCAAAAATGTGTTTAAAAAATACACATATCACAACATCTAAAGGAAAGAATACTTTTCCATCTCCAAGTCTTTGAGTACCCCATTTGAAAAAGTAGTTGACAGACAGAACAAAAATTGCACTAGTTTTTTTTTCTGCATCCTGAAAGGCCAAATGCAGAGATGTATCACATCACTGTCATAATGGATCATTTTAATTGTGGTACTCAACAGTGATGTGGTACTGTTGTGATTGCACTATAAAAGGCTTTTCTGGTACCTTCCTATTTTTAACTTCCAGTGATATTTGAAGAAAATTCTATATTTTTTTAAATCAATCTTTTTAAAACGTGAAAGTGAAAAGAAGGTCTTGACTATGTTGGTTCTGTCATGATTTTGGGAGAGGGAGGAAGGAAAACACATGAACTGGATTTAATTAGATAAAAGGGTTGCTTAAATGTGAATGAAACAGACATCTTTTTTTATCTGCCTTTGTTGTCAACAAGCAGTCACTGAGTTTTAAATCAGGAAGAGGCATATGCATCTTCCCAGTCTTGCCCCATGAACAAATGAGCATAAGTTGGCCGTCAACAAAATAACCTTGAGGTTAGCAGGAATGTCTTAGCAGGGCACTTGAACGCATTAACTTATGATGTTTCATCTGGTCCTGTGTTTCTCTGCTAAAGGAGACAAGAATTTATTATCCTCTTCCCATCTTGAAAAACAGTGCTCCTCCCTCTTCATTTCCTTCCTTCCTTCCTTGCTTCCTTCCTTCCTTCCTCCCTCCCTCCCTCCCTCCCTCCCTCCCTTCCTCTCTTCATACATGCGCTGAAGCCTCTCTGCTGCTCTACCTGGTGCAGTAAGAACTTGCCCTTCCTATCCCAGTCTGTCTCAAACATTGTGCAAAGGAGCAAATCACAGCAGAAACTGGCTACTTCTGAACTCATTGTGGGTGGCTTAACATTTTACTTAAATAAAATTTGCATGACTTTTAGTACTTTAAAAATCTTATTTCATGTAGGAAGGCCCTTGCAAGCAGACCAAAACCTTATTTTTACTAAAACCTGTTTTTAGAATTAAGAAAGTTAAGAAGATGCAAAAGCTTTTATGGAGTCTGAGATGCAGCAAAATGAGGCTGGATATATGAATAAGTAAGATCTATAGTGGGAGGAGATGCTAAAAAAGCTGTGGGACGTGTTGCAAATAGATCAATGTAAGGACACTCCCATTTTCTACTGAATTCTCATAAAGTTTCCTGGAAAAAACTGCTGTTGTCAACTGACTACCACTGTAGTAGAAAAATGCTGTTTCAAAATCCGTCTGTATCTGTAGCTTGCTGATATCACAGATAACAACACAGCAATCTCCAAATTAGTCCCTTGAGCCACCCTTGTCTGCAGGCTGCAGCTAGAGTACGGATATAAGCTGTGTACCTGCACCAGCAGAGGTTCTGTACCAGGTTTTTCTGCTGTCTTTGGTGGGTTTTGGCTCAGGTTTTTGCAGACCAAAATTAAAAATGTCCTTTCTTAATTTATTCACTCTCCTTCCAAATTTTCTGCAAAATTGTTGTGGTTGTTCTCAAGAGAGTAGTAATTGCCACTTCCTGGAATGACAAGGATGTCTCCTAAACACACCAATGCAAACTGATGCTGTTCTTCAATGTGGGACTCATCCACTTCCACAGCAGGTACAGTTTGATGGTGGAGCTGTGTCTGACAGGCACAAAGCAATGTGGTTGGGGATCCAGTCCAGCTTTCTGAGTGGTGATGAGGCAAAGGACTGGGCTCAGCTGGTTTCTATTTTCTTTTAACCAGTATTTGTCCAGACACTCATAGTCTCCTTTAGCTGTCAGTAATGCAGCATTACCAAGATTGAAGGTGCTTTGTCAGAGCATAGAGGTCACAGGATTTCCCTCTTTCCTTTTTGTTACCAACCATGGTCCTCTGTTGTCCCTGCCTGGATTCCCAGCAGCCTGGCTTCTAACAGACTTCTCCTCTTTGCAGGCCTACTGATTTCTGGAGGCTCCTGTTTTACTCTACAGTCTGCACATGGGAAGGCAGGAGCCAGAAACAAGGAGTCAGTCTGATGTGCAGTAACCCAGTCAGTGCAAGTTTGGCAGTAAATCACACAGAATCCCTGAATGGTTAAGGTTGGAAAGGACACCGCCCACAGAGAGATTCAGGAAGTGCAAAAGATGTAAGTATTTAGTCTAGTTATCTAAGATTTAAAACTCTTTCTGGGGGCTTTTGGTGAGTTTCAAGGCTGAAATATTTCCCGGAAAGTAAACTCCCTGCATTTACACCAGCTTCCTCCTGCTGGTGTAGATTGGTGTGTCCTTCACTCACACATGACAAAGATCATTTGATCGTTCCTGCATTACATCAAGGCTGGTTAAAATCGTGTGAAATGTGATGCTTGTTATGACACTTAGAGCTGAACTGTCCTTGGCAGCTTCTCTAAGTGCTGTGTAATTTCCATGTATCTCTGAGGAAAAAATGTAAAAGAGAGAGAAACATTAAGAGAGACTGGTTTTCTGCTAGGATATTTAGGAAGAAAAGTGTAATATGAATCAAGAGGAAAGAACTTTTGTTACAAATAGAAGTGCGAAGAGGTTGATACTGGACTCAAAAGGCATGATTGTGGTCTCACCTACCCGTTTTGCACTGCCTCCGGCTGAATTACACATTATTGGTGCTGGTAGAAGCGAACTCAGGGCCAAGATCTTGAGAACCAGAAGACTATTATAGATGGTCCCATGGTTTCAGTCAGATTACCTTTTTGCTTTCCAGGAGTATTCATATTTTTGATAAATTTAAGGCCCAATTTTTGGCTTCCCCAGTTCTGTGATTTGCCCTCCAGAAGGATTATGTAAATGCAGCTAAATAGAACATGGCTTGTACTCAGCTCAGCTACTGAAACCTGTAATAAGTGTATTTACATGAATAGTTTTATGAACAAATCATAAACCAATTTGTGCCCTTACATCATTTTTGAGAAAGCAAGAAAGAGAATATTGCAAATATTAAGGTATTTGTGCCTTCCCTTAAGTCAATTGCACTGTGTTTATAGTATGACAAACTTGAAATGCATGTTATTTTGTCTCCCCAGTCACTAGTTGGCAGTGAACGACTTTAAGAAAAGCATCATGAACTTCAGTCACTGAAAGTCAATTGTACTAATGTTTTGTAAACTGCAGTACTAATTTGAGAGGACATTGTTCTGAAAACAAACTTCAGACGCTGAAAAAAATCTCCTACCTACAATTGCAAAACCTGATATTCATTAATAAGGAGGTGACTTCAGTTTGTCCTTTGAGAATTTTTTAAAGATAAATCCATAGCCTTGTGCAGGATCCAAAACTGGATACTCCTCAGTTTTACCAGAATTTTTTTTCTGCCAGATGAAGTTTAGGTGTTCTTTTAGAAGGAACCTCACTTAAAATAATAAATTTTGTAATAAAAAGTTGTTCACATGGCTAAAATATATCRTTGTATTTTAAGGGGAACTCTCAAAAACTGGTATGTTTAGTATATGTTGTTGTACACATTGTTGTTTAACCACTCATATTTCTATTTAATATGTGCTTAGAAAAGAACAAAACAGTAGCAAATTGTACATTCTTATCTTTGGATTAGAATTTCAGTGCATTGCGTCTGGTCTTGATGTAGTCATGCTCTTAAAAGACAAGGTACACTTGTTTAGATGTGCTTCATTTTGCCCTGATTACACTTCTTTTGAAGTCTCCTGATGTTAGTGGTATTAGCAACTGCTTTTGACAGTCCTTAGGATGGATCTGAGAATTCATTGCACAAGCTTGGTAATCTGTAGTTTAGAGTATATGTATTACTCAGTGCACCACAAGATCGGTAGAATTGCTTTTTCTGGGAAGTTAAGTGTTGCATTGGTTTGGCTGTTAGTGGTAAGTTGCAGGGGTCTTTTATTTGCATTAACAATGATCAGACTCAATTCCCTCCTGAAAGTATGAGTTCAAATTAAAACAAGACAGGAAAATTAGGAGGGGTGTTATTTTGTACTTTAAGGGAGCTTCATTCCAGCAGAATCCAGCAGCAGACGCTGTGTCCAAGTTTTTTCTCGTCAATAAGGGCATTAGTGCATACCTGAGATACAAACTCAGCAAGCAGACCTAAAACTGGATATCAATACCATACTTCTCATCCACAGTGCCCTCCACAGCATCCTCCAATCAGTCTCAAAAGGTATTTGTAAGTGTTATTGTAGATGGCTGTATTTGGCTTGAAGGAGGTCTTTGGAATGAGTTGCATACACCTCAAGGCTGTCCAGACACATATAGCATAGAAGAGCTGCTAATCCAATGCCCACAATGTGATTTTTCATGAAGGCTTAGGGCAGAAAGAAAGAGAACAAGCAAAACTTGCAGTGCTCCTGCACCACCAAACAGACCTACATTAATTGCCTACAAGCCCTTGTAGGTCTCTTACAGTAGTYAGAAGCTGAACAGGTATGTGCCAAGAGGGATGCCCAACACCATCTGTCATGCAGGAATGTCTCGTACAACTTCTATTCAGTCATGGTAGACACTAGCAGGAGGCATGAAGTCTCTTTTGGGGTTGTTTGATTTTTTATAAATGCTTTATACTTCCCTAAGAATAATGAAGAGTATTCCCAGACAAACTGTTCCCTAGTTTTTAAAAAAAGAACTTTGCTAAAGAGATTTCCATCCCAACATTTACATTAACATTTGATAGGATCTCTTAGGATACTATTCATGTATTTAAAGAAATAGAAAAATGGCAATAAATCCTTCAAAATTGTATATATATTTTCATATATACAGTATAGATTCTTAGACAAATATGCTTGGTCACTTGGGAATAGAGAAGTTACAAGAACTAAATATGATGCCCTGACTTGCACAACACAGTGCCAACTCGTATTTAGAAAATGTTCAGGACATCTATAGTTACCCAAAAGACTGGAACAGAGGAAGGAAGACAAAGGGAAAGTGATAATTTTCATCTAGCTTATTTAGGGTTTACTTCTGCAACAGAAACATGTCAATGCAGTGCATTAAATCCTTGTGAATTAAATTGCGTATTATAAATGTGAGAGTTCTGAAACATTTTTGGTGAGTCTTCCTAGCCATCAAAAATCCCATCCTGGATTTCTAATCTTAAATCGAGGAGGCCATTTTATGGAAATGAGAAAGGATTCCTAATTTGTGGCTGTAAGTATTTTAACATGTTGCACCTAATACTTCCTCGGGATCCCAGTCACAATGGACGTTTGCTGCTGCTTCTCAAAAAACTAAAAAGTGAATGTGTTCCCTGCCTTGAAGTGTCCAATGAAAAGCAAATAAATTGAGGTCAATATGAAGTAAGTTTTACACATTGGATGTGTGCTGTTACATTTCTTTATGCCATTATTGCATATGCTTTCTAGCAGCACCAGTCATTAGCATTATACTAAGATGGTGTCCGTCTCCATGGAGCCTTAAGGCTCTGTGGCCAAGACCATTCCTACTGCCAGCAGTGTGTTGGTAGCAGACAGTGATTGGTTGTGTCCTGTTTGATAAGGCAGAGGTTAAGGAATACCAGTACCAAGATCAACACTTGGAAACATCGCTAGTAACTGACTACCCTTTGAATTTTGAGCTCTTTGAGGCTGCCAGTCAAACTACTTTTCCATGCGCATAAGCCATACCTTTCCAGATGGGCTGAAAAGATGCTCTGGGAGACTGTGTCAAAAGCCTTGCTAGAGTCAAGTTAAGTTAATTCATACTCTTATTTACTGAACCGGTCATCTCATCACCTTTATCTCCTTCATTTGTCCAAAAATGATGTTCAGGAAGGTTTGCTACTTAAGAGTATACTCTTAAGGATAAACACTGTAGATTTTGTGTGCAGTTTATTTAAAGTATGTACAGTTATTGGTTTTCCCTGGAGCTGTCTAATGCATGTGGAATTAAAATGCCATCAGGAATTTTTGTTTGTGTCTGGTTAGCTTTTTCCTTCTGCTTCCTGTATTGATCACAGATTTCACACTTGGCTGCCTTCTAACTTCAAAGGAGACGTGCCCTGAACCATATGTAAGGTATCACTGTTTTGGAGGTTTGCCATTTGCAAAATTGTTTCCATCTTTCCTGGATTTGGTCAAAACGGTTTGGCAATGAGCATTTGATTTATGTGCTTATCCCATTTATTTCAGCTTAGTAGGTCTTTCTCCTCTTTTTATCACCCTTCTTGGTGTACTGCACGGGTTTCTGCGTTGTGATAGCGACAACCCCCGCATTGTGATAGCGACTGTCTGTGTGCTACACAAGGGGTCTTTCACAGTCTTGCCACCTCCTGATCCTGTTGCGTGAGAAGTCGTGTGTTGGGGACTTAACTGCAAAACGAGATAGCTTAAATGAATATTTTTCAATATATGGGCTGAAGATGCAGAGTTTTATATATTCTATATTAGGTCAAATCTGCCAGAAATGTTAGTTTTCATCCAAACCWGGAACTATTTGAAGTCTACCTGATTATCTGGAATGCTGACATGGATGACAACAGATTGTTTCATCTATATTAAAAYCATTGTTCACATTGCAATTATTTTCAAATTTAAAGTAGGAAAACAATTTTCTAGCTAGGCATGGAAAGCACAGTTCTTGACAAGTCTTGCAAAAAGCTGGTTCTCCTTGAAAATTTTTATCTAGTTTCTTCAATGTTATTGCTTTGACCAGTTAGACTACAAAAACCTTGCTCCCAAATCTGTACTTTCAAGTTTTATAGCTTTATTTTAATTTCTCTTCAGRTGGCTGTAACAATGGGACTAGTCTTGCGAGGTAGGTGATTCCTTGTAAAGAAAGAAAATTTTCCTGGAGAAAATTTTAACAAAGCAAAATTTTATTTTAAATTTCTGTCTAGCTTTGTCTTGGTGTATTTTCCATGCTTCTGCAGTAACAGTTTGTGGGTTTCTAATATCTAGTTACCATTTTAACTTTTGCCTGCATACCCCTCTTTCTTCCAAAGATATTTGGAAGAGTGGGAACCATTTTCCTACGTCCCATTACAGAAGATTCAGGTGACTTTTGTCACCAAAATACCCTAAATTTTTGGTTAAAATGAATGAGAAATTCTCCAGTGGTGCAGTTGTTTCCCTGCAGAAAATAACAATTCTGTGACTCCGAAGATTTCACTTGGTAGAGGCTGAGTTCATCAATGGTATTTTTGATGTGCCCAAGTGTCCTGGGCATGGAAGCAAAGCAGGCAGGCTCATGTGGAAACATACATGAATGGCAGACTGCCTAGAACTCCCAAAGACCGTTCAGTGGCACAAATTTTGTGTCCTCCCTAAATGCATTTGCAGGAATCTGTGTGATGACAATCCAAGCAAGAAGCCCCTCCAGCAGCAGATGGAGCTCTACGTTACAGTTTTCGTGCATGGCCCAAAGTGGGTGTATGTTGACATCAGAAGTCATTGCAGGCAAATGTTSAAGTGATTCAGAGCTTGGTTTTTGACCCACAAACTTGTGTAAATASCGATGACACTTTCGCAAATCAGGAAGATATCTGTTGGTCCCTCATGAAGAAATTGTCTCTAGGAGAATGCTTAGAGGAAATGATGTTAGAAATACAGTCAAAAGGAGAAATAGAAAGGAGTAATGAGAATGGTAAGATGTAACAAACAGAACTGAGAGAAATACAAACTTTTATATATCTACACACACACACACACACATATATATATGTTATATATATATATATACATATATATAGAGAGTTATTTATCTCAACACAGTTGCCAGTGTAATAGCTTGGTAAATAAGGAGCTGCATAATTCTGTGGCACTGGGGGAAGCTTGTCGTACTTCTCTGTCTGCACTGTTTGTTTGTATTCCTTTTCTCCAGGGGATTTGTATATTTTCCTTCCCATAGAGTAGTGCCACACTGAGTGCGGACGGATGTCTGCCATCCAACCCACCAGCAGATCAAATAATTATTTAGTATTCCTTGTATTCCTAGTATTCCTTTATTATTCCACAGAGTAGCTGCTGTCAAACATACACAACCCATCCCAACCATCTGTTTGCTGTTCACAAATACTTTCCAGAGGTGTTTCCAAATATTCCTTTATTTTCTGGATCATCTGGAAACTTCGTTTCCAGTATCTAAAGTACCTTTTGAGGAAGAAGTYGTTATTTTGCTTTGGTTTTTTGTTTTAATTTTAGTTCTTGTTCTCCCTCCAAGCTTATTTTATGCCCTTATCTTCTTCCCAGGCACACTAACATGCATTTTACAGCAAGGAAGAACCCATGAAAACACAGCCTCATTATGGGTAATACTCTACAACAATATGATTTTCTTCATGGCTGTCTGTACACAAAACAGTAAAAAAAACCACATAAAGGAGAAAGTTTTAACGTTAATAAGGCAGATCCCATGCTGASAGGGGTGAATCTGTGGCTCTTCAGAAGTTAGTGGAGATTCACTGTCCTTTTACTTTTGGATGAAGTCTGTTCCGTCTAGCAGTGGGCATTACAGACTGATCTATTTCATTGCCTTCACGATGTTACCAAGTTGTCTTCTTGATAAATTAATAATGTGGTTTTTAACGAGCTAATTGATACTACTGTAAAAGACTCACAATTTAATTAGGGATACTATAATTGCTTCAAGAAAGATACTAGTTTGTGTAATTAAAACATAAACTTAGGAACTATTGTACTTGCAGGATATAAATTTCAAGGTTGTATATTTTTAATTCCATTTGAACAGTGCTTTGTTGTTTGTTTATTTTTAAATACACTTCTTCTTTTTCTGCCAGATCCATAGTTCTATGGTTCTTTCTTCTTGCTCCTCCTCTCTTTTCCTTGAAGAATTTTCGAGATGAAGGCTGATATTGTTGCCCTTCCATTCCTCAGTGTCTTTAAAAGACAGAATGGTTTTTACATTAAAGCCAATCAGAAACTCTACTTTTTATTTTAAAGTCTTGATTGCAAAAATGTGTTGACTAACATATCTTGGAAGTTTAGTATAGATGGAGAACTCATGCTTAACATGCATTTAAGTGCCCAAAGTGAGCTCTTGGGATCCATGTCTTGTGAGTCCTCAGAGAGAGACYTCTGTCTCTGCTTCCTAATTGCAACTTCCCCTGTTAACATGCAAGGTATTCCCTGATCTAATTCCAGAGCAGATAGCTCTTAAAATAGCTTAGAGTACCGTGCAGAAGGAATAATTTACTACAGTCACTTACTGTAGTGTGTAAGTGTCAAGGGAGAGGGGAAACATCTTTTCTTTAATTTTGCATTGACATCCACAGTGGCTGCATTAAGGAACCACAGCCCACTGTAGATTCCCAGGCCATACCCAACTCCAGTCCTGTTGGGCATAACAATGGATTGTAACAGAGTTTCCCAGCAGGCTCCACCATCTGATTAAAATGTTACTGCTGTTGTCTGTGTTATAACATAAATTGGGGAACTCCTCCCTGGCCAGAGTGCCAGGAGCCTTTGCAAATTGTGCTTGACAACTGGCCTGTTGGAATCGTTCAGCCCGAATAATCAGAAATGCCAACTTCTGTGTGACTTTGGAGTGCTTCCTAACTGACCTATTTTGGTTGGACAAAATATAGAACCAGTAGCTGTGCTCTGCATGTACTGCAATATAGTTTATTTGCAACAAAAATGTGCAAAGCCTTTTTGGTTTTTTTTTCTTTCAGTTGTGAGGGACAGGATGAGATTTGGTTTTCACTTGCTAGGAACAATGCTAACTAGACACAGCCAGAATTTCAATGTACTGGAACAATGCAACTTACACCCAGATCTATTCTTGGCTTCAGCACTTGTGATGAGACCTGGGGACTGAAACCAACTGCCTTAATATCACCACATGTAAAATGAACTTGCTTGAAACTGTGCTTTCAATAAGATAGTAGAATTAAAGTAATTAAATATTCATTTCCTTGTTGTTGGAATGCTTAATGGATTAGTGCGTTTGAGAGTTTGGGGAAAAGGTCTTCTATTTCGGATAAAAATGTACGAAAAACAGAAGAATAAAAGAGTCTTGGATGTCAGATGGCCTATGACTARCTATTAGTGTGGTGTTCAACAAGCATTATCCAACATCACTTTTGTCATCTTTACCAGTAGTTTCAGATGAGAGGCAAAAAACAACCCCAAAAGAGCTGGCATGGGGAATGAACTCTGTTCTCATACCTATAAAAAGGGAAGAGAAGGCAATTTCTCAAAGAAAGGAAAGAAGGGGTAAGGTGTCGAATGACAGATTTAAAAGGACCTTCTGATATGTAGATATTTAGGTGTTGAAGCAGGAAGAAAGAGGATGAAGAGCAAATAAGCAATAATAAAGGTATCAGTTAAATCACATGTCCTAGCAAATGTCACTTTCTGAAACCTAACGGGTTTAAGAAAGAGGATGAAGAGCAAATAAGCAATAATAAAGGTATCAGTTAAATCACATGTCCTAGCAAATGTCACTTTCTGAAACCTAACGGGTTTCAGGACTGACAGTAGGATAGTCTTGACTTTTCATGTTCGTTATCTGTAAACCCTTTATGGGTTGTCACAGAAAACAGCCATTTTTTCCTGATCGTGAATTGCAGATTGTTACAGGTGCAGCCTGCAACAAAAGTCCGTGATTTTTCTATTGATCTTCCTAACATAGGGGATACAATGATTAATGTGTATTAAGAGAAAACCAACCTATATTGTCAAGGTCAAAAGCAGCTCAGGATTGGTCCAGGCAAAAGGCCATCCTCCTGATCCTTGCTCAGTCAGTAGAGTATTCCTGTAAGAAGCGTCATTACAGGCAGGGGTGTTTACCCCTGCAAGATGTAGACATAATACTGCCAATCTTTGTTTGCTCTGAAGCACAAAAGTATTGCAGTCAGAGGTGTGATTACCATTAACTAGAAGGTATCATAATGATTCCCATTAGTATCCATCTAGCTTGGGAAAGCCACTTGGAATCATGATATGGTTGTGGCGCAGAAGTGCCAACTCACAGTCCCAAAGATGTATTTTGAGATTATTCTTAATTTCTGCGGTTTTCAGTTCAGCACTTCTCTTGGACACTGTTTTTTTCTTTTTCAACATGGCAACTGATAGTTTGTGAAGTCTCYTCAGCAATCAAGCACACTACACTTGAATATTTTGTACCTGCTGACTGAGTCTAAATGACATTGCCCAGAATGTGCCCACACTACTTCCCTGTGTGGATGCACAAATAATTTATGTTAACTCTTCTCCTGAAGTAACAGCCCTTGGAGTTACTGCTGTTATCTCCACACAATATCTTGGCACGACCTGTTTGGGTTTTTTCTTTCTATTTGCAAAATTTTGGAAGGCAGTTTTCTGTTTTGTTACTGTTTTGAGGCAGGTAGAGCTGACTGTACCACACCAACAACAGGTACTGTACAAGTGTGTTGTTATTTAAGGTGCTGTCTCTGGAGAGACTCGTTGTCTCCGGGTGCTGGGTGCTGTTGATATTTTTCACCTGCCAGCTCCTGCCATCCTTCGGCTGGCTGTGAGCTCCAAGGGGTTAACAACAAGCCATCAGTGATGCTGTAATCCTCCAGGGCTGCCAGCACGCTGCACTGTTGTTGTGTTGGATCAGGGGGGTTTGAAGGAGGCAGTGCTGGCTCCAGCAGCTGCCTCAGTCACGTCTCTCATTTTGGGTCTCTGCTGCTAAACAACATGGATGGTGTAGCAGGTAAAAAGAATGACTGAAACCCACACTGGGAATGAAACCATGTCCTTCCCCTCCCTATTGCATCCGGAAAATGCACGGCCTCTGAGAAAGAGCCCTCATCTCCTCAGAAAACTAACACAGCGTGTCAGGAACGTGTGCCCTTGGGGCGTGGGGGGGGGACAAAAACCCTGTTTGACAAACAACCCTCGTCCTGACTGTAATGGTGAAAACAATGCAGGTAAACCAAACTGCCCTCTGCCCTACTTCTCTTCTGCTGTAAGCAAATAATTCTCCAGCAAAATAACCAGAGGGAGCACTTTTTCCACAACATTGCTATTTTCTAAAATCTGCATTGACTTTGTCCTTACATTGACATTGCAACCATCTGGTACGAACCGTTTCATATGAAGTGGGGCAAATCCACCCTCTAGCTTCTAAAGAAGTACTCTTAGTGAACCATGCTAGATTTCACTTTTATTTTTAAAAAGACTATGTGCATTAAATTGGGGAGAGTAAAAGCCATTTGGAAATGTCAGAGCTGGACTTCAGCTCCGTTTGTAGGCATGTAGTATAAGTTCAGGTATTTTTATGGTTGCTGTCTCGCTGTCAAAACATCTGACATATTTAGCTACATAAAACCTTTGCAAGATTAAAAAGCAAAAGAAAACAAACCAAAAACAACAAAAAACCCCCACCCCACAGTTGTTGTTATCTTCTATGTTGAAAACCAAGGCGTAGAAATGGGTGAATCCAAAGTAACAAAAACATCTGTTTCTAGGTTATCACCCTAAATCTCTGGATTACTCTTCTATGTTGGTCTCTCCCAAGGTAGTGACACCCATGATAGGAAAAGCTGTATTTTCTTGGTAACGCAGGTGTGTTTTTTCCTTTGTAAATCTCTGTTACACAGAATATACTAAGCTTTGCGATAATCACTGAGTGAGGCATGCAGCAGGCCAAGGGCAAAGCTGAGACAGCGACCTATATAGTCTGGGATTCATTGTTTGCATGTCATGAGCCAGAGCATTTGCTAGCATCTCAGAGCAAGGGCTCTGCTCTGAAGTGTCCCACTGGTATGCCTTCCTCTGGGAGGCTCAGTAAAGGAGGTGGGAAGCTTCTACCACATCTTCCAGTCTTCCTGGGAGAAAGAAAGAAAAAACCCACAAAGACAGGCCTATCAGATGAGGCTGAAAGGTGACCTTTCAGCCTATTAGAGTGGCTGGTAATGGATGTTTAGGGAAACGTAATGAACAAGGTAAATATGCTCTTCCTGTGGTATACCTTTCCATCTCCTAACAATGGGTGATGAGGGATTTTTACATTTGTATCTTACATCCAGACCGTCACATTTAACAGGACTCAGTAGACCTTTCTATGAAGTGAACTAGTCCTTTCAACCATTTTCGTTTTGACCTTCATTACATCCTGTGTCAATGAGTCCCACTGCTTTATTCTGCAGTCCATAGAAAACACTTCCCTTTGCAATTTTTGAATCCTGAGGCTTGGTAATTTCCACTGGGTGCCTCTTCCTTTCTTCTTTTTTTCTGAGAAATGGTGAATAGTTGTTCTGCTTGCCACTCGAGATATTTTAGTAATTTGCTAATCTCCCCAGGTTGTAATTTTTTCTGGACTGAAGGCCTCCAGTCTTTGCCTGAGCAAAGCCTTTCAATGTTTGATCATCCCTTCTGCCCTGTACTGTTCTTTGTCTAATTCTACTATAATATTTATGGGTTAGAATTATCAGAAATGCATTCACTGTTTAGGCTGTGAGTGCACCATGGATTCATATAGCAGCATGAAACTGCTTTCTTTTACATTCTTTTCACTCTTTCTGGTAATTCTCAACTTTCTGTTTATCCTTCTGACCAATACTAGGGATTCACATTCCATTTTCTAAGAAATATTCTCAGAGGAAAGAGAAAGAAGGCTTCTCATGATGTCTGCCTCCTAAAGACAAACCAAACTTGTTTTAACATGGGAAGCAAACATCAGTTTGTTTTTCATGGCTTTAGCCCTTTCACTGCTGGCTGAAGTAAGCAAAACCTCCCCTTATGCCACAATTTGGAAGGTCATCATGTAATGAGGAATACTGCAGATCAAGAAAAACACACATGKAAAAAGCAGATGGAATTAATGACATTGCAGCCCATGGACTTCACTAGAAGGCTGGGAATAGGAAGAAAATGTAGACTTGTGTGCAGTAGGGAAAAGAGGYGCAGAAGAGCTGTGGGTTCCTTGTTTCATTTGGAAGGAAAAGCAACTGGTTTAGGTCACAGCATTTTACATAGTGAGATTGGGCAGGGATTGAATAGATTACAAAWTGTGGTATTACAAAAGCAAGGACAGGTGTATTAATGGTTTATCTGACACTGTGAACAAGAATTGGGAAATTTTCCAGTGGCAAACAAAAAGCTTGCATACTTTACAGCTGACTGGAAGCTTAATAACCATACTATTAAGATAAGATTTAAATGCTGGATAGGATTCTGATGATTTGAATTTATCAATACTGTTGGGATTTGGGAGTTAATCTGGTGTCCCTGTCCAAGTGCAATTTAAAAGTGGGGTTTTCTCCCATCTATTTCTTGGGCTAAAAGCAACATGAGACTCATTCGTGGCTGCACAGATGATTGACCTTGCTATCAGACAGGGATCATGAAGCAGGACTTCCTTGGCTGGCGTGTAGGTCAAATCGTTACCTCTCTTGTAGCCTCCCTGGAAGTACCCGAGCAGTAGGGGACCACACTTGGAAGTCCATGACAAACTGTGCTGCCATGTGCCCAGAATGCCACGCTGTGCTCCAGAGATGGCAGTGTAGGGCAGACCACACTTTATCTTTGCCTCAGAATAAAGCAGCTCCTTAGCCAGCCCACGGCGATGAGAGCAAAAGGGCAATGTTAAACCATCTTCATTTTCCTGTTCTGCCCTCCTGATTTCTGGTTTGGAGGAGGAGAGGGCTATGTCAGAGAAGGACTAGAGGTTTCCTCCAGCAGGTTTGTCAATGCTGTCTTATTTTAGCAAGGACTACAGAGATGAGCATTCCCTGCTCTCAGCAGCTTCTCCTGTCTGCCTCACAATTGAGACACATAACTCTGCTGCCTGAGCTTCCTTCCAAGGTGTGGTAGTGTTGTCACCAGGATATCCAGATTCCTTCTGTAACTCTCTTGTAATTTATGTGTCAAAATTGCAATAAATTCTTTTCACCATTAATAACTGTCTTGGAGGGAAAGGSCATTAAATGAGAAGTCATTATTGCTCATCTGTATGTACATGAAGCTTTCAATGGGGATGCGTGCTCAGACAAGGAACATTTGAAATGCAGAAGGCGAGCACTCCCGGACAGATGGCATTTTTCGTACTAGCTTTAATGGTGCCACAGCATTTCCATCTCATCAATTGGGGTAAGAGGGCAGAATCCAGCCCTTAAAATAGCATAYTATTTCCCTGTTTCTACAAAGATGATTAGTGCAGGAGATAATGCAACAACCATTGATAAGGGAATGTTGAGCTGCAGTTTGTGAGCTGTGGCAGCTGCTGCTGACTTGAAATGCTACCAAACAAAGGGTTTTATAAGAAGTGCCTGGAGCAGAAGGGATCCAAACAGAGAGTGGCTAGTAGGGGAGGTTTTGTCACATTTCTAAAGAAATACAGCTTTGTAAAGAAATTAACAGGTTGTAACAATTGTAAAGGTACAAAAAGGGGTATTGGCCCAGCAGCAGCAAATTTGTGCTCCCCTCTTTACAGCAACCAGGTAACGTAGCTTCTTGGCCCAACCTACTGCTGTAGCTGCAGCAAAGCTAAAGAGCTGAGCTGAATTAACACTGGTCTCCAGTTCAGGAAGAGCATTAACCTCCCCAGACACTCTGGGCCAAATCCATCCCTGGTGTGATATCATTTGAGTTACATCAGGCTTAATTTTAGCCCAGATATCTGCACTGGCTTTCACAGCAACAAAACTTTCCCCTTACTTCTGAAGTAAGGGTGGTGAAATGAAGTAGGTCAAAGGAGACTAAACACTGGATGAAAACCTTGATCCCAGTTAGAAGTTTTGCCTGCTTGGGGACAGGGTTTGGCTGGCTATGGTAATCATGGGGTGGTTATGATGTACTCCAGACATTGCACAACTGCCAGTTTAATTTACTGTGAATGTTATTCAAAGCTGAGGATTTAATTCTTCTGAACATTAAAGCTTACAGCTAGGCAGCTAGGTTAAAGTCCTCCTCATAAGTCATTGTATATTATATTCAGAGAGGTAAGGGATTTTTTTTTSTGTTCAAAGTTTGGTAGTTCTTTTTCTCTCTTAACTGTTGTTTTTTTAGATTTTTCTTTTCAACATCCMTGTTATGTGTATGTACTTCCTCCATTACCATAAAATTTTTTGAGACTACCATCTGCTCCTCTGAAATCTACAGATATCTGGTTAATTTCAAGATTTGTTCTTAGATGGAGAAGTAGCTTTTCATCCCATGTCAAAACTCAGTGTGTAATCATCCCATTAGAGCAGGAACAGGTATTTTAAATTCTGACTCTCTTTTTACACTCCCTCTGTTTCAGTGCATTCCAGATTGAAATTCTTGACAATTCAGCCCTGTAGTAAAATTGATCATCACAAATTTTGCTCCAGATTAATTTAATTATTTACTTGATTATCATAGTTACAAACAGTTTTTAAAATTACTTTTGAAAAAAAGTTCTCTTCTTTAAAAAATTTTCCACATATAATGTTTTTTCAAACCCACTTTGTTCCCACTCTTCAACATTTTATTTGCTTGTATGCTGTACAGGAACTTACTCTTCGCTTTCACAGTTCATTCAACTGAATTCTGGCCCCTGGACCAAGAAGTGTAAAAATCCATAGCTGCAACACCGATAATTTATTTTTCCATTGGGTTTATTTATTTTCTCATTTCCTCTTTGCTCTTGACTTGCAGAGGTACAGATTCTACCTCAAAGAACAGCACCAGGAGGGAAACCGCCTTTTCTTGAAAAGTATGCAGATGGCTTTTAGTGGTGCTCCKTGTGAAGGTCAAATGGGATTGCTTCTTACTTGTCCTGACCTATTTCATCTCTTGAATGCTGTTCAGTGAATGTTGATTGTTCACAAGAAGGAAAAATCAACTGCAGAATTTTAACTATCAGTAGCAGTGAAAACCTTCTTGTCATTAAGGTCCTTAAATGGATTCTGAACACAAGGGGGTAGAAAATCTGTTGAGAAAAAGATGGGATTTATGTAGAGTTTACTAAGAAAGATAATCASTCATAGTTTTGAAGGAAAGGAATCAACAAGTCAAGTTCAGAAACAGTAATATAACCTACTTCAGTTATACTGAAAGAGTCTGATTTGGATTTGTCATGATTTTATAATAGTTGATAATGTGACCATAATTTTCTCAGTTAAAGTGTTGTGTTAAGATTTTCAGGATTTATTAAGATATCCTTTTTTTTTATTATTTCACAGGTATTTATGTTTCTTAAACATTTCATAAAGAAAGAAGAATGGCTCATTTTTACAATTGCACATAGTTTTCAGAATATTATTATATTTACATTTGTCTCCCTTTGGCAGAAGAATAACAAAATTGTAAGCTACATTACTTTAAAGACTCTTCAATTGAACTGAGTGCATTGCTATAGCTAAGATTCCCTTCACATAAGACAGTGGGGGTAACACCAACGTGTTTCACAAAATTGCCAAACTGTTAATTGAAAGTAAGGCAATATTTTATTTCAACATCCTTAAAACATGATGTTATAATTTTTGTCTTGAAATGTTACTAAATTTTTTGAAATTTCCTTCTTTTAAAAAAAATGCATAATGCTGAAACAAAATTTTATTTGCATGAAGAGAATGCTTCTTTTTGACAGAATGAAATACTGTTTAAAAAGTCCTTTTGTGCTAACATATAATTAAATTCCTATAGATTTATTTGTTTGTTTTTCTTTTCCAAAAGGACCAGTAATATGAGGAAATAAGCTATAGCAAAATTCTACTCTTTGTTTTCCTAATGTCATCTAAAATGGACTCTTTAAAAATGAAAGTGGTTGTCTTGTGTAGATCAGTGATTTTTTTCCTCCCAGATATCAGCAGCGCTCAATGCTTGGCAGTTATTTATCCATCTTTCATCTTCAAATGCATTGTCTGATCATACAAATGGGACTGATTTATATCCTTTGCACAACCACAGCTGTAGCATGTGAGACTGTGCTAATGGAGAGGAAGAGGGAATGGGCCTACAGCTCTGTTACTTCTCCCAGTAAAACCAAACCTGCAACTTTTGTATGAAGGTCTAAAATCTGTTAATGAAGGTACTGACTCATCTGTTCTTGAATCAAGCCTTCAAATGAGTTTTAGTGCTCTACAAAAGCCAAAAAAAGAACTTTGCCTGTTCCAAAGGAATGCCCAAGCCTTGTTTCTTCCAGAACTCAAACAAACTGAAAAGCACTTCTGTGAAACAGTCGACTGAGAACTCTGGGTAATGATGGATGAATAAATATGCTCAGCATCCTGCTTTCCTTTAGAATTCCTGTGTACAGTACACTGTAGTGAATATTTACATTTCAATGCACAGATTGCTCTTTCAAAGCTGTGGTTTTTGAGCCCTGGAGTTGCCCGAAAAGGGTTTGGGCTTTACTGGGGATGCAAGTATGATTTAAAAGAGGGAAGTTTGTTTTATTCCCCTGTCCCAAAACTGTCAGGAATATCACAGTGTAACTCCTTTGCTAAAGGAATAGTCAAAGATGCCTCTTTCTTGACAAATCTTCTGAAAGTCATGGCACAATAACACTACTTGAAGTTATTGAATTTATTAAAAAGAAATATGACTCCATGTGACAGATGATGTTGATGCTTTAATAATACATGCTATTGGATGCAAAAAAGAGAAGTATCCCTACTGTTCCCTTTTCCATTCTATTGGAAAAATATCACCTTGTCTTAGGGTGATCTCTTATTTAATTATTAATTAATTAATTAATTAAATTGTTAACTAGTACAATATTATTTAATTAACTGAATAGAAAGAGAAGGGACAGCTAAAGATAGATAATATCTTAGATTGGATTTCTTTGCAGAGGCTTCTAAATTTGTATGAAGAATGTCATGGTTACTCAAAAATCTATGCAAGTGGTGATGAACAAATCTATCGTAAAAACCTCTCAAACAACATGACTAACTTGTATGTCTTCTAAGTAGCCTGTAGCACAAGGTGGGTGGATATGCATTTTTTACTGATTGGACTGATTAGGTCCTGCTTACGTTTCTGCATTAGAGAAGCACTAATACTGCATGCTAGGGCTAGGGACAGCATATATATACAGGAGTGCACTTCTCTGGGAAAAAAATCATGTGTGTCCTGAAAAAATTTATGAACTGGGAAGCCAAACTTAATATTATAAAAAAAAAACAAAAAGGAAAAAAAAAAGCATGAAGATGGTGTTAGACAAGGACAACTGAGAAAAAAACAGATAAATGTGTCAACCCTATGCAGTGCTTTCAATGTGCTTTAATTAAACAAAAAAGCAAACAACAACAACCACCAAAGAAACAAACATAAACAAAAGCTCCCAAGGACTTTTGGGATATAAGGACTCCCAAGCCATTGCTCCTTGGAGCAGCACAAACACGTCAGAACTGGTGCAGAACTCCAAGGAGAAGGTCAGGTTGCATGAAGTAATAACCTGGGAGAAGCACCACAGAGTTAATTTTATGCACATGGATGAAATGTGCACAAAATAAATACAGTGGTACTGGCTCCATTTATAGTTCTTTCATTAAAGAACTGGTGTGCTGGTTTTGGCTGGGGTAGAGTTAACTTTCTTCACAGTGGCCAGTGTGGGGCTGTGTTTTGGATTTGTGCTGAACACAGGGTTGATAATACAGAGATGCTTTTGTTATTACTGAGCAGGACTTGCACAGAGCCAAGGCCTTTTCTGCTTTTTGTACTGCCACGCTGGTGAGGGAGTTGGAGTTGCATGGGATGTTGGGAGGACACACTGTTTGGACAGGTGACCTCAACTGACCAAAGGGATATTCCAGACCATGTGACATCATGCTCGATATATGAAGTGGGAGGAAGAAGAAAGAATGGGGGGAAGTTTGACGTTWTGGCATTTGTATTCCCAAGTAACCATTACATGTGATGGGGCTCTGCTCTCCTGGATATGGCTGAACACCTGCCTGCCCATGGGAAGAGGTGAATTAATTCCTTGCTTTGCTTTGCTTTGCTTTGCATGAGTGCATGGCTTTTGGTGTCCTCATGAAACTGTCTATCTCAACCCATGAGTTTTCCAGCTTTTACCCTTCCAATTCTCTCCCCGATCCTGCTGGTGGGGGAGTGAGTGAGCAGCTGTCTGGGGCTTGGCTGCTGGCTGGGGTTAAACCACAACTGGTTTAGTTTGATAAGTATGGAACACTTGGAAGTTATAACCTAGTATAGGCAATATTAAAGGGGATGAACCTGCCCTACGTCCAGTAGTTATAGTGCCCTATRTGAAACATAGATAACTATGAAAACCAATCTGAGACTGAAGACTTCTGAAGACACCATGTTTTAGCTTGGAAATAAAAAGGGAAACCCGCCTGAGAATTATACAAAATTCAAAATTCCCAGAAAAATTCTAGCTTGAAGTGAGCAGGCATGCTTGATGTTGGGATTGAATCCAGAGCACTTTCAAGTGAATGGAAAGATTTTCATTGTCTTCACTGGTGACAGAGTTAGTTAGGATTTTAAGAAACTATGAGAACTGGGAGAAAGATAAGCTTTTCATTATATTAATTAGATTCCCATTATCAGCTACTGAAATATTTTAAATCTCTGTGCTTCAGATACACTTTTTTAAAATGGCTATAAGAACCTAGGAGGTTGTTTTCTGTTCTCTGCTTGTATCTGTTAACATTTCAGAATAGTTTATTATTTTACAAAAATCCACTCTAAAACTCAGAAAGGCTTTTATGCTGGCCATGGCATAGCAACATAGCTAACATGCTGCTATTCTACTCTGTACAGAGATATAATGCTCAGTAAAAAATTAGGGAGACAACCTTTATGTGGTCCCATACAAGGGAGTGAGAAATAGGGACATGCTACACACTGGAAGAGGTTAACCTTTAATGTTGGGGGTGAATGTTTAATTTCACTGATATAGCTTGTGTGTTGAAATGAAAATCCTTTGGAAATGTTTGGAGAATAAGATATGCTCTTGTTTCTGAACATGTATTCTCAAATTTTAATTGCATGGTTTACAATTACTTATTTATGTAATTCTGACAGTAGCACAGTGTTGTGCAGAACTGAAAGACTTCCCAGGTCTCCATGCCAAATCATTATTTCTAATATTCTTGAGAACTTTGCTTTTTACCTTTTGAACACTGTAAGAGAAAATCCGTTTGATAAATTAGAAATACCACATTTTATTTCAAATGCTAAAGAAAAAAATTCCGAAAAAAACAGAGTAAAATTATCTATGTGGTGTTTAGGCTTGTTAGGAGTAAAAATAGATGATTGTCAAATATTCATCAGTGTTCAGTGGTTTCCATGGAACCTTTTTCTGTTAGAAGCAGAATTTGTGGTGTCCTGAACACAGTAGCACCACTCCACTTATCAACAAAAGGCGTCGCCTTTCTGCTTCGCAGTAAAATTGAGGCAAGTCAAGTATGGTGCATGAAGAGTGGGGTTTTTAAAAAACTGGTGCCAAATCTTTCTCTGAAACTCAGAGTCAACGAAGTGTTTTGTTCTTCTAAATTTAATGATCAATTAGGTGGAACTTCTTTCCAGCTGATACTCTTTTTAATAGGTAGCAACCTTTCTTTAGCCTTGTTTCATGTATGAACACCTTGGTAACACCATGAAAGAACTCAGTGCCTGTGAAATCGAGTTGGCCCCTTTATTATGAGAATTATTCATAGAGATGTTGCAGCAGAAGTTCCAAACTTCTTGTTGCAGCTGAAACCTTCCCTGTGGCAATCTCTTCTGTTCCCTTTGCATTTCAGAAACATTACAGCAATCCTGTTTCCAGAAATGCATATTTACAATTGAATTGAAAATTTAATAAAATGTATAACCTATGTAGTTGGAGATGTTTCTTTTTTCCCGAAAAAAGGTATGAAAGTCATTCCATTAACTTCAGAAAATGTGTTCCTGCTTTTTATCAGTGTGCAAAAGGGCACAATTCAGCTCTGATTAGAAATGCTCTATATGTGCTGGRTGGATCTGTTCTGCTGCAGGAACAATGGGGTTTTTTTATCCTGAAGAAAAACTTAAAAGATGGCAAGTATAAAGGAGTAGGTTAGTACTTTATAATGACAGGGTGTGTTTCTCAGAGATGGTAACTATGTTTATTTCTAATTGATACAATTTAGCTCTTCTGAAAATTGGTCATTATCTTCAGCCATCTAAACACGCACGACTGATTTACAGACCTATGAAATTAAGTATCTGGAGTTTCTATTGATTTCATGTCTGAAAATCTGGCCTTTTTTATTTAGCTGCTAATTGAAGCTAACACACTAACTGAAAGATCTCTAGTTTGAGAATTTTGCTTGGGGTCTTGAATACAAATGCTTTTTGTAAACATGAAGAGCAGAGAAACTGGGATATCCTGGGTCATTTCACTCGATGTCTCAAATATTTCTTTTTGATTAGTTTCAGTCACAGTCCTGCTGTGTTTTAAACAGGTTCGTGTGTTGACTTACGTGAAACATAGCCAAAAAAGTCAGGCATACTTTCCAAGGCCCAAAACGTTGCATGACAGTTTGAAAGGATCTACAGATTTTGTAATACGTTGAAAAAACTCGCAGATTTATATAATACTGCTCTGGAGGCATGTTTATATATCATTAATATCCCAAAATTATGTTCTTCACCCTGATTTACACACAAATATTCCAATATATCTGTACCTGCTCCCTAGATATTGAAGAATCAAGGCAAATGTTTCCAGGAACAAAAATGTTGAACAAAGTGTGTTGTCTTGAATACCTGCTTATAGAAATAATCTAGTGATTTCCATCAAAAGACTGGACTCCATGTGTTTCAGGAAGTTTATTTGCCAATTACTGAACATGCATTTTAAAATTTCTTTGATTTGAACTGTGTGTTGTAAATACATAATGATATTCAATGGAAAGACCTATGTTAATACAACATTCTGGCTGAAATAACTCAGTTGGCACGTGTGAAAATGAGTGTTTCCCATAATATCAGCATATACAAAATCCATGATACGGTAGCCATATGTTTTAGGGAATAGATTAAGAACAGTAGTGAGAAAAACATTCAACCCGAAAGACAGAGAGGGAAAACAGCTGGTGACACAACCTAATCCTGCAGCCAGATACTTATGCTTGAATACATAACCAGTTCTTCCTGCTCTTTTAAATGGACATATATAATGACATACAGAGAGAGGCCTTTCTCTGTCAGAATACAGCTGTGGGGTTTGCCTGTCTTCTCTAGGTAATAACCTGTTTTTTTAATTTCCATCTTTACATGTATGATTCTATGAAATCAATCCTATGTAGTAGGGAGAAGCTATTATCCTTGTAGCCAGGGATAATCTTACTGTTGAAAACCCAACAAACAGAGTCTTTAGTAGGGGAAGAAGGAGAAATCCTCTTCCATCTGAAAACTGTCTGTCTCTGTGGACTTATCATCTAGACTTGTACCCTGCTTCAGTAGGTTACACATTCATCCTGTGACAGGCAGGAATAAATGTTATGGAGGTGCTGGTCTCTCCTGACTTTAAAGAAGCACTTAGGTGACTTCTGTATACTAGATACTGGTTTTGTCAAAGTGTTGAGGAGAACCCTTGTGAAATCACTAATTTAAGGCAGCAGAGAAAAGTCTGTGGTGCTGGATCTTATCTGCTAGAAATTCCTGTTCTCCCCCTTGTGTGTTCTGATGGCCACCTTAAATGATGTTCCTGTCACTGACATTCAGCATTTCCTGAGACTGCCTGTGGTTGTAACTATGCAAATTTCATTGAGGATTTAATAATAGACTAGGCACACGTGTAGGGGAGAAGTGCAGGTAGATTTGGGGTTTTTTTCCTTAATGTTGGATGTTTGGATGACAACTTATCCTAAAGTTCTTCAGCTTGAAGAACTTGCTGGTCTGGTGCTTTCTCTTTTCCAGGGAATTTGAAAGTTTAATAGCTATTCAGCTAATAAGTGCTATACTTCTGGTACTAATATGGGTTAAGGAAAAAGCTTTTTGCAAAAAGCACTAGTTAATAGTCTTGCCCTTCTCCTACTAAAGAGTGCCCAGTAACTTCAATGAGAGAAACATTAATTCATTGTAAATAAGGATTTTCATCTGTTCCATGCTTCTGAGTTGAGCATGTAATTCGTGTACCAACATGACTATTAGTTTAAAATGGTGCGGGTTTGGGAAAGACATTTTTGTGCATTTTCTTTTTCAGATATAAATTGACTGATTTGACATTTACTGATGTAAATAACAATAATCTGTGTCTAGACAAGTTTTTGGCAAATGACATATCCAAGTTTAGCAAACAATAGGCCCACCATAGTTTTCACTGTTAGGCCAGCATGTCTCTGATTCAAAACCCAGTATTATTTTTAAAACAAACAAGATAACTCTATTAAATACAGTGCACCTGATCTAAAGCTCACTGCAGTTATTGTAGCTATTTCCATTAATTCTCATGGGCTTTGGATTAGGTTGGAGGTTCTGAAAGTTTCAGAAGTGCACGACTAAAATAACACAAATACTTATGTGTTTTGTTCTAGCTTCCATTTTCCACACATTTGAACAGTCCCTCATAATTCTTCTCTATAAAAATAGACAATAATCAGGCAAAAATTAAGAAGTTTCATTTCAAGAAGTGAGTATTTTCAGAAAGCTATGAACACATCAAGGTAGTGTCATAACATGGAAACTATCTTGCAATCTGAACCACTGTGGTCACTGATGTTGCCTGCTATAATTAACTTAGAAAAGTGGGTTAAAATGCTTATTCACTTGGACACTTCACAAAATCTGGCTTAAGCATCAGATTAAGTAGGCAAAATAAATTTGCATTTTGTCTTCATGATGATCTCGATATCACAAACYGGATGCACTGCAGCATGTTTTAAATTCCCTTTTGCATCTGCAAAGTCTTATCCTTTATTAAAGACTAATCACTTGCCAATTTGATTTGAAGAACATACAAGAACAAATGAGCATCTGGAAAGAAAACGCATAAATGTTGACTTTGAAATAGGTTAGCCAAATAAACCCAAAATGATTGAGGCATTCTTTGTCTATGAAAAATATTCACACTCTGAGATMATTCAGGTCATAACTGACATGACTTTCATAATTCTGAAAAAAAAAATCTTAAGAAACCATCAAGGTATCATTTGTAGTTATCATGTGCTCTCATATTTTAATTCCAAAGTGTGCGTTTCAAAGCATGTCTGTGACTTCTGCAATAGCAACAGGGAAACCTTATCAAGTGGAAGATTTTTGTGACCATTCATCACTCAGATTTAGTGAAAATTCCTAGGACTGTAATGTGGTCATTGCTAGCTTAAGCAGATTTCTTTCAGACATATTCCCAATGGGTTTAGCTGAAGCCCTAGTGTTTTTCCATAAGGTAGAGAAAAGATTACTGAAAGTGGTATGAACTAAACACACAAAAGATCCTGATGCCAAAGCAGAAAGAAGCAGCAGAGGAAGCAGYAGTTAACATTTTGCTAACTGAGTTGCTCAGCTTAGCAAAGTCTGAATGGCAGAGATCGCCTGTAATAGCACCCGTGTGTGATGTACACTGGAATTGTTGAGGAGTTTAGCTACCGTGCTATTTCAAAGAAGGCGAGCAGAGCTCTCTCTTAGCAACCAAGGGTGCAGTTTCACATTACACCTAATACACTGTGACTGCAGGCTGCTAAGAATATGAGCAGTCCCCATCCATTACCCACAGCTGTAGCTTCCCACACTCTTCCTTCCTCTCAGTGTAGTGATTGTGTGGCCACAGGGCAAAATGCTTCAGCTTTCTGATCTGAGGGAAGACAAATCTTTATCTTTCTTTCTCTTTTTTTTTTCTTCCCTCTTTTCTGTGGAGGATGAATATTTGTCAGAGCAGCAAACCAAGACAACTCCACAGCTGTGCAGCTGTGTGACTACAAGAGCTGGGGCAAATGTAGGGCTGGGAACCCGCAGCTGAGCCAGGAGGGCTGTTTGAAGTGGTCCCAGATGAAATACCAAACCTGCCAATTAGGGAGGAATCAAGTTCAGACCTAGCTTGCAGCTATACCACAATCAGTAGCTATCATTGCATGACATCAGATAAGGCTGTATTATACTCAACCTTAAGGTCAATTTTATATTCTGTTCAGCACATTTCCACATCAGGCTGCTGCACGCTGCTTCAACTCCAGAGAACATTCTCACATGAGAGGGCTTGTTATCATATTCTTTATCCCAAAAAGGGCACTGAAACACAGGTCTAAGTGTTTTCTTGAATGAAGGTTTAGAATAAAGTCCTGCAGTAGCAGGATTAGTTACTGTTCCAGAAATTTGGTTTATCTGGCTTCTCTGATACATATGAGTATCTGATGAGTCAAGGTGACTTCGAGAAGTTGATAAATTTTAAACACTCCAAGTCTCCTGGTTTTTAAATACAAAATAATTGAGATCATTGAAAAGTTCTGTGTCCCTCCAAATAGGGCTAGCTCAGGAGATCTCCTGTATTTATGATCTTGTGCAATGCTTCTGTTCCAATATGAAGTTTGAAATGTGGCCAGAACATGACAGATTTCTTCTAATTACTAGCTAAAATTCCTTAAGGTCTCAGCATACTTCTAAGAAAGGATAAAAGATTTGTTCAAATTCAGAACCCTTTAAAGAACACTCCATAAAAGAAACACAGAAAGAAGTGAGCAGGCAAAGATGCAAATTGGGTGTCTAATAGGATAAAGGAAATATTCCAATTTTTTCAACTGGAAGAAAGCAAGACAACAGGAATTTACATAGGAAACCCCAGGAGGAGCAGGAATTGAATCCAAGAATTCTGAATGCCAGCCAAGAAGTTCATCTTTCCTTTGTATTCAAGAAAAGAAAAAAAGAACAGAAAAAAAATCCAGTGTTAATTTTCTGAGATTTMAAAATGTTTCCCATTCTTTAAAAGCCAAAAGCTTTTGAAAAGTTTTTGGTAAAAGCCTAAAGGCTCTCTTCTTGCATACTGGATTTTTAATGACTTGTACAAAGTGAAAGGAGTTTCACCAAGAAAGCCTGACCTCTGATTTCCTCATCCTGTTGCTTTACTGTAATCTTCAGGGCCTCTTATGGTGTGTCCCTACTATACTCACCGTGTTGCTGGCAGCATTTAGCAGCATCATACTGCACAGACAGTTAAGCAGTGTACTGTTGATAAGTATTGTCCTGATGTAAATTTGCTGTGGCAGCAAATCTCAACTTTAATATCTCTCATCCCATGCCAGCAGTCCAATCACTGGACCATATGCTATTTGTGCTGGTTTGGCTGTAAACCAGCAGGGGAAATTAACCCCACACTGAATACCTCGAGAGATGTTAGGTCAAAATTACAATTTTAATAAAAAAGGTTAAAATAAATGCAGTAATACAGAAACACAGGCTTAAACAAACCGACAGAGTCACGGTACAACCTGATACCCTGTTGACCTGGGTGGTAGCTGTGCAGTCCAGTTAGGCACTAGTCCTGCAGGAAGGCCTGGTAGTCCAGCCCCGGTAGTGGAGTGGAGTAGCTGAGTCCAATTCCGAGGAGAGGAGAGGAGAGGAGAGGAGAGGAGAGGAGAGGAGTGGAGTGGAGTGGAGTGGAGTCAAGAGTCCCGTCGAGTCGAGGGTATCTTCTCCCATCCAAAACCCTTGTTTTATGCTGTGCTTCTTGGCTGGCACCTCCCCCAGGGGCAGGGACTTTCACAATGGAAGAGGATCTTCCCGATGTTCTATTGGTTGCTTCGGTAATGAGCTTGGAGGAGCCCTAGGGTCCTCCGAGATGTTCTGGAGGGGTTCAGGCTAATTAGTCAGGCTAATGGGCCATTACCTGAGATCAGATAACCAGGGTGGGTAGTGTTTCCTGTYGGTTGGAGTGCTTATCTCAGTTGAGATAAGGAGTCTCAGGTGTGTAATTATGAAATTTATCCAGCTTTTGTGGGTGGTAATAGAATATATAACTAACCTAGGACACTATCCTAGAGCAAATGAATCAGGGCTCCTTTTTKCTCTTCGAGATGTCATCAACCTAGGAGCACAGTCCCAGTGGTCACAGTGGGGACATTGAAAGTGGTTTCAGACACACTCTTTTAAAACTAAAACCTTAAGTCGGAAGATGCCCATCCAATTTTGTTAATAGACAGTTCTTTGCTTTTAATAAAAGGTGTTACTGAAACTGGCTGTGGGGCATGAGGAGACAGAGAGATCACTGCCTAATTCTTCAGAATAGGTTTGAGCTGTGCAGAGTCCATATCCTGCCTGGGATATGCAGACAGAAAAAAGCTACTCTTCATCCCTGTTGTGTGTCCTTCACATGGGGACTTGTCACTTAAGTGCTCCTTTGCTTCAGAGGAATTATAGCTGTTTAGGGGTGTGAAATAGCTGTGAACAAGAGAGGAATGTGATACAAATTGTTCTATGCAGAACTCAAATTTAGCTTGTCACTGCTTCCGTGTGCACTTCTGCAACTGCCGTTTGCATAGTTCCACAACAAAAAGCCTGAATTATGCATTTTTACATTCCCTGGATAGCTAAACCATGCCACTGACTTCATCTGAAGTAATTTTGACCTCATGAATGCATTACAAATGGTCTGTTAGGGGACCACCAGGGGATGCGRGAGCAGATGGCTGCTCAAACTGGAGCTTCAAGGAGATGAAGATATGATTTGGGAATATCATTGCTCCCTGTCTTCTTCTGTTTAGGGGACCATTAGGAAAAACTATACTATCTCTCCTCCTAGTCTCTCACCCCCTCACAAAAAAAAAACAAACAAACAACAGCCTTGCAGAGCTTAGCACAGAAGAGCACACAGTGCCCAAACTACCAGAGTTGGTTACAGCAGGGGGAAGGAGTACAGAGACTACAAAAAGGAAAATGACAAAACCAAGCCCAGTTACCAGAAAGACCTTGAGGAGTTAACACCAGGCGGATATCAGAAAATCAGATCTCTGAAAATCCCCCAAAGAGGTGAGGGTTTGTGTGGTTAAATCTGATGGAAGGATTCCGTGGAAAGGGTCACTGGTCTAAAAAGGTAAGAGGAGTGGAAAATCTTTCAGCAAGGAACAAAGCTGCAAAATAAATCAAGATTAGATTAAGAGTAAAACCAGAAGGAGTTTGTAGAGAAAAACCATAGAAGAAAAACTAATATAAGAGTGAGGAGAGGAAGTTCACAGGAGGTGTAAAGAGGGAGTTCCTATTAAATACTTCAGGCGAGATCTTCACTTCTTTGTGCAACTGGAAGCAAATCCAGCAATCATTGTAGACTGAGCCAAAAAAGCTCTCTGTACCCCTGCCAAGAAGTTAATAATATGAAGATTGCACCCTTCTAAACAGAAGGATAAGATTTTTTAAGAAGTCTGTAGCCTTTTTACAGAGAGGACATAAACCAGAAATGTCTCAGGGTCCATCTCTGGCTGCTTTAAGGGAACAGGAGGAAGTGAGCGATATTACAACCTGCATTTGAAGAGCAAATATAAAATACAGCATTTTCCTTTCAAATACCTTATTTTATATGAAGGACACATCATTAAAAATAGAAAAAGGAAGAGAATAAATCCCTGAAGAACTGAATGGGGTTGGAAAACAGTCTAGAAATACCATCTGAATCTGATGTAGACATCAAGTGACAACACCATGATACCACACAGCAAACTTATAGGTGAAATAAAGATGAAATTTAAGTACACGGATAAGAAGACCACAAATGAAAAAAAAGTCACAAATGGATTTGATTAAGACTGAAGAACAATATAAAGGCAAGAATTTGAAGTGGAAGCTGAAACATCCCAGGAAATAATAGAGATGAAACTGAACTCCTGGAAATGGATGTGGGAAAAGGGATTTTCTTTGTAAAGCTCTTTAGTTTTCTTATAGCATGCAGGAAAGAGGAAGTTAGCTCCCTGAGGGAATTTTAATCAAGTCCTAGGTTCAGGTGACAAGAGATCAGGATAGATGGGTACTGTCCAGAGCAGGATACTTAGAAAGGTTATAAATTTGTTAAAAGCRCTGGATCTCACTAATATTTGGAGGGTGATGAATCATGATTTTAGAAACTCCATTTGGTATTTCATACCACATACTACATATATCTTMTAATGTCTTGAAGGATAATACATATACTTCAGTGTCTTCCTATATCAGCTTACCACTAAACCTATAGGTCTGAACACTTCCTGATAGATCTGATCTGGGAAGTAGTTTGGATTCAACCAAGCTGATACTCACAGAGAGTGAAGCTAGTTCCTTTATGTGACCAATCAAAAGTACAAGAACTAGAGAGTGATTCTCAGAAATATTTAGAAGCTAATGGTAAAAGTCATATTAAAAAATGGAATGTGTGCTGGCAAGAACAAGAATTAAGAGGCATTGCTGTCCATAAAGCTTCCTTTCTTTAGAAGCCCAGAATTCAAGATGAACAATATTTAATAAAGACCTGTTTTGGAGAGCTTAATTTTAAAGAAAGGAAAGGATGCCTTTAAAACCCTAAGATAAGTGAGGAAGCAGTACATGAAGGTTTAAAGACTGAGATTTACAAAAGCTTTAAATAGAGTTTTCATTCCTGTATTGATGGGCATTTAATGTGATCAAGCCAGGAGGAGATGATGCTTCTCTTAGAAAGCAAGTGGGGAGAAATGTAGCATGTAAAGGAAAGAGGGTGTATGGCAACTATTTGTTTTACAGGTTTTTGGCAAGACATTAGCAGACTGAGAAATGAGTTTTCTACAAGTGACTATACAGTACGAAGTGTTTGCATTCTGACTTGTTAAGATTGTTTTAGGTAGATGAGCTCTGTACAGCAAAAGGAATGTCTCAAACAGCTGTATCACGCTGCATAAAAGCAACATTTCTCTGCACACCCAAAAAATTTTTCTATGCACGCAAATAGATGTGAAGATCAATGAAAATTAGAATATCGGTTGGATATCAATTGAATATCAATATCAAATGCGAGATCTATTGAAAAAATTGTCTCGGCAAACGTGAAAATTTTCTGCAAGAACTCTGTAACTTCAGAAAAGCAAGTGGGTATTACACTTATTAATTTAGTTTAACAAGAGGAATCATGTAAGACAGCTTGTACGAAGGTATGCGTTGTTGTTATTGCACTTTTTTTATGGGATCAAGTTTTGCCCTCAAAGACAATAGATATAATTGAGATAAGACACAAATGCAGACTGTTCACATCCAGGAAGAAGAATCTGGAATGTTAAGTTTTGTTAAGTTGGAGTTATTCAAATTGATGCCAATGATAAACAATCATTAAATACATATTACCACTTCAGTAGCGTAGTGTCAGTGAATCTAATTTTGTGACCTGTTGTTCACAGCCTTATACAGCCCTGGATTTGCTGTGGTGATCCATCTGTTGTCCTTCTGAGGGCTGGGATATTCCTATGTGTGACCTATCTGCTCCAACAGTGGGGAAGGAGACTGACTGGACCAGGCTACACCTCCTCTCCACTCTCCTGACCTGTGGCTCTACTGATTCTCCTGGGAAARCCTCATCACAGAGCAGAGCTTTCATGTACATAGCCACTGGATGCCAGAAGGGAAAGGTAGAGTGAAAAGGCTGTTCTGGAGAAAGGATTATTCTGTGTCCGAGCTGGTGGAGAGGATGTAGTTGCTGCACATTCAGCCGCCATTGAGCTTGGACTACCTAGGCATGAAGGCTACTCCTGAGAGGAGAAAACCCCACCTAACCTCCTCTAGAACCCCACTGACCTCTCATTCAAAAAGCTTGGCATTACTATGATATTGTTAATGGGGAGAAGTACTACGAAGGACTCAAAGAACATTCCAGCCCATAAGTGAATGTTGCCCTGAGGGGAGTCTACTACTGAATGGGACAAAATATGTCCCATTGGACAAGGTTGAGTTGCTATGGGAGAAGAAAAGAAGGGGAACAGATAAAGAGAAGTAACAGATCCTGGCCTCTGAGGCAAGTAAAAGTTCATTATGCAATTTTCCTTAACCTAGCCAATTTTTTGACTGTTAAAAAAAAAAACAACAAACCAACAAAAACCCGCACAACCATACTTAGGGTTTTTTCCTACATGAGATGCTTGCATCATAAGCATTTCTCCTAACTATTGCCCTTTTAAACCTCTAATACTTTCAACTCCATGAAATTCCTGTGCACTCACTTCTGCTTGGCCACCATTGAGGTTTGCTTGTATTTTAGTCTCCCAATGACTTTTTAAAATGTCTACTTGTATTTCTACTTTGCATCCTAAAGAGAGTGTCCTCCTGCAGTCTATTAGACCCTTCTTAGGGGGGTGTAAATAGCTAGCAATGCAAGTGATAGCAAAATGCAGTTAGCAGTAATTATCCTGGAGAGTGGTTATGCCTTGGGCCTGTTCCAAGCTTGCAGACAAGCAGCCGAAGTCCCAGCTAGTCATACCCTTTAGAAAAAGATTGTATACGGTTGAGCAAAAACTCTGTATGAGCACTACAGTGTGGGACAGGTTCTTGGAATAGTTTCCTGTGGAAAATTTGATTGCTAGTGCACACTGTCTTCCGTCCAAAGTATCCATGGCAATATAAAATATGTTGCAGCTTTAGTATGGAGAGAGAAGTTGAGGCTGGAGTGAAGACAGTTTAAACAGGAAATTCACATTTCAAAATGCTGTATATGTAAAACAACTCCCTTTTCACTGGTTTCTGTCGCAGAGGCTGCCGTWKTTTAGCTTCCCTTCTTATTATTTGCTTTTATAATAGCCTATATATTTACAAAGGATCAGTCTACACACAAGCCTCATTTAATGTCCATTTGCTACCATTTGCACCACATTACAAACTCATTTACAAAGTGAATGTGAAAACAAATGTGAGCCCTATGGAAAGCCTGGCTGAGCCCGTGTGTGATTGCAGCCGTATGTAACAGCTCATAAATGGTGTCGGCTGGAGTCTGTGCTTAAGTACTACAGCACAGGAGCTTGTCATTTCCGTAACCAGATTGCAGCATCTGTACTTCTCTTGCCCTTTTCCTGGCGCTGTTAAGCCCGAGAATTCTTTCTAGAGCAGTCATCCTAAAAGCCAAATAACTCCTCTGGAACAGTTCACAATGCTGTCATCTTTAAAATATGCCATTGTGCTGTAAAGCACTCTTAAGAACTGCAGCATTCTGGCTTGTGTACTAACACTGAAGTACAGAGGAAAATCAAAAGCAGAGTCTCCAAAACAGTTGCAGGTGAGCTGTAGGAGCAAAGGCAGAATTTTAGCAAATAAGGAATTCTTACATTCTCAACCATCATACTGGAACCTGCCACGTTCGGTTGTTCTCATCTCCAGACACATTCATTAGCTGTGCCTGCCCCCTGAGCTCCATTTCACTACAGTCAGGTATGTGCCTCTGGAGGACTGAACATAACACTAACTCTTGTGCACTTATCAGTGCATATGAAACACAGCAAAGTGCCTGGGTTCAGGATCCAGCCACACTGCCAAGGGTTCAGGCCTTTCTTCAAGGCCGTTCCCTTAGATACAGGAGCTCAGCAAAAGAAGCATCACTCACCTTGCAATCAAGCAGCCTCAAAACACAAACATCAAAAACAACCTTCTATGTAAACAACATTGGCCACTTTTGGATAATCATTCATTTTTTGTTTAAATCTTGAACTTGGTTCATGGAATGTGAGTTCTGAGAGACACCCATGTGGCTGAGCAGCACTGACTTACCTCAAACATCAAAAATTATGAAGAATGCGAAGGATTCAGGAAAAGCCAATCCCTGCAGTTAAGGGCAGGAGACCTGCCTACAATTACATGTGTTTTTCTCTCTAGAAACAGTCATCTGGAAGAGAAAAAACAAAGTCAAGTGAACAATTAGTGCAACTAAATTTAATTAAAGACTTATTCTCTCATATGCAGCTTAACCACACTGCTTGTGTGAATCTCCATATATGCATTATTTACTGCCTATCCAACAGATATGAAACATATCCAGCGTACTTAAAGTGTATGGACGAACTCTACTAACTCCATTGGATTGAGACTTGAGGTGCTGGGTGAAAAACAAATGTACACAGTCAAATTGGGAATAATAAGCGTCATCCTGTCTTTTCTCATAACAAATGCCCTGTGAGTATCAGTAGCCATCATTCCTGAGACCAGCAAATGGGATTTGGATCCCTATTTTAATGCTGATGCTTGCAGTTATCAGGAACTCTCCTAYTGAGCAACCTGCTAAGTTTTCATCTGATACTTTTCTAGTAGACAAAATGCAAAGTCAGTCTTGTGGTTTTATGGCTGAATATAAGTTCTCTGTTTTTCAGCCTTTTGYGTAGGACTCTTTCTTTTCCAGTCAGAAATTTTAATAGGCCCAGTCTTGACAGAGAATGCAGGCAAGACTCCCACTGTCTTCAATGCTAAAATATGATTTAGTGCTTATAAAACCCAAAGAAAAGCAAATATATTTCCAGTTATAAAAAGAAACATGCAGGGAAACTCCTCTTATTTTCCATTTCTGCTCATAGATGGGCATGTAAAATAATCTCTATTTGACTGCTACACACAGAAAGGCAAAAAAAATTCTGCCAGAGGATAATATTATCCATAAATTCCCAGTAAGTATTTGCATAAGGTTTTTCACATAATAGTCTCTAATATGGTTAGGAAAATTCATAAATCTTTCATTTTCAGTCTGCTGGCTGAATTGTTTTCTCTTTTGTTCTTGTTGCTCTGAAATTTTTTAAAAGGTAAAATCTTCTCCTCTATCACACACTGATGGTGAACCTAGGGAAGTTTGAATTTTGCTGCTGGTTCTTTTGAAATTTGTCTGTAGTTTTTGATATTTCATAGGCATTGTATCTTCACCTCTTCCAGTGATTGGGATGAAAAATATGGGAATTATCATGCTRTTGAGTTCAGTTGAAAGAAAGGAATGATGCTTACATTGCTTCCCAGTTTTCTCTAACATGTATTGAGATAGGTGAAAATACTTGTGGATAAGGGAAACATACAAGGGCTGGCTGATTTCTTTGAACTTCAGTCTAGTGGTATTTTGAGGTTAATGCTAAGGGTTAGACCAGTTCTTGCATTATTCAAATAAGTTTGCCTGTCCTTAATAGAGCTCTTGAAACAGACAATTCAGTGTGATATGACGACTGTCTAAAATTATTCCAGGATAAGAGAGAATTAATTCTTTGCAAAAGCAGACAATGGGGTATGTGTTTCATGTTTGGAAACGTGACTTTTTTTCTAGAACAATTTCATTTAAAAGTAGGACACTACTTTTTCAAAAGATTAATTAGCTTATAATAGGAAAGATAACATCCCATAAGCCAAACTGATGTCAAGTGTTGCATTATAGATCCAAGAGTCACAACTCTGAGATAGAACAGATAATCCTGTGATATGAGAAAACAGAGCTGGAACAGATGTATGGCACGCTATGGGAGTGCTCACAGCTATTTGTGAGCCAAAGAAGTACATGTATTTAAACACTTTCTTGCTTTTTATTCTGCATTTTCTCTGCTGCTTTTTCAAAATCAACTCAGCTTTGAAACAGCCCCTGCTTGATTAAACTGAGATAGAAGGTCTGGTATCAGTTTTTCAAAGACAGAGTCGTAGCTACAGTGATCAGATGTGGGTGATTGGTTTGAGAAATTTTAGTTTGGAAGATGCAAACTTGGAAAGCAAACAGGAAAAGAATACTTATTGGAGGGAAATTAAGAGTGGTGGTAGCAGTACCATGTTTTATCACTGAGGTCAATGGAACATTTTAATGRTCTTTTAAACCACAGACAGTGTTCTGGATTTTAAATGGCACCTGCTTTCCACAGTATGGTTGAAGGTTAAAGTGTTTTTTTTGGTAAAGTAAAACGTTTTGCAGTTTTCGTGGTAAGTTCTAGGGTTCTTTATTTATTTTATCAAATGAAACTTAGCAAATACAGGACCTGATCCAGCAAATATTTAATCTTACAAGCAGGTTGACAAAAGTAACTGTGTCCGGTTCTATACATTTAGCAGTGCTGACACTCAGGCTACTCTGAATAAATTATTTTAAAAGGTGAGTCTGGAAAATGTCTTCAAACAAAATATATTTTGGATGGAAAAATGCAAAAGAAAGTTGTACTTTCAATTAACACACACACAAAAAGACAGCATATTTGCTCTTCAGAAAGCATTTTCATAGCTGTATTAGCAACATTTGAGACAACGACCACATGCTTAATATCTTGGGAAATCTAAGCACAGTCTTCCTGCTTTTTCTGCCAGAGAGGGTGACATAACAAGAACCTTCTACATAGCTTTCCATTTTAAGCCTAATTTCCATTTTCTTAGTTTGTGGTTATGGTCACACACTCTGACAGTCACAAAAATAGTAAAATCACATTAATCTGTAAATCAAAATACCTCTGTCTCAGGTAGGTTGTTTCTCGCTCTCTTTGCCATTGTCAGCTTCCGTAATATTTACAGGGGACAGTTATTTCATCTTCCCAGCCCCCTGTACTTCTCCCTCAAATCACATAATTAAGCCATGAACTCCAGCAAGCAAGGACAAGGAGGAAGTACCATCCAAACATCCCATCATCAGTACCAGTCATTTTAATGAAATAACATGCTGTTGGATTGAATGCATACAGCCTATCTAAGAATGGCTGTCTGCTCTCCAGAATACTTGTGCTTTAAAAAAAAAAGGGAAAGCCTTTAACCAGCCTAGGGGGTAAAAAGAGAAAAGAAAAGAGAGAATATTAGGATAGAGCTAGCAAAAGAAAGGAGTTGCTTGAAGAGTTGAATAGATACAGAGACACATAAGCCACCAAAYGTGAATGAAAGGGACTTCAGTGTATGTCAGAGAAAGAAAAGGGAGGGGGGAAGCACTGGCACCAAAAGGAGAAAAGAGAGTGATAATGGACAAAACCCCTATGTACTATTTCTCAGCAAAGTACWCCAGGAGCAAAAGTCAAAGCTATACAGGGCCTATATATAAACTTCTCAAAATTATGGAAAAGAAATATTAGTCTTGCTTTGCATGGGGATARGGAAAAATGTTGGTTTTTGGATCTACATTTTCACACCACTGGATCAAGCTAACAAACTTTATGCTATGAACAACAACATAACACACAATTGAAAAGCAGGCGGAAAAGTTAAAAGACAGCTATTAGCATGGGGGAGTTAGAAAGGTCATGTTAAGAAGAAAGTTGGAAACATATTTGTGCACAGGTGCACGTGCAAGCGTATGCACCYGAAGGGTTGTTCCAAAATGTCACCCCAGGCTTCTGATCTGAGGATTAGGATGTGTTTCACACATTTTGCCAGACTTTGCCCTCTCATGGCAGTGTTCACCTACGTAATCAAGCAATTAGTATCATCTAAATTATTGACTGAGACCCTTAGAGAAAGACTACCTCTTTAAGGCTTGGGCTGAACCTCATGCAGTAGTTTCCCAAGCCTTTAGGCATCTGTGGGCTGCTGGAGAGATAAAAACAAAAATACATAAGGGCACCTAATATCTAACACTCTCCCCTCTCTGGAATTCCCCTGAATCTTACCAATGTAAAGACCTGTCATCTGGCTTTATCCTGATTTCTTACATTCTTAGAGTGCTTACAGAACAAAATCAAATGATAGCATGACTTGAAATGCTATCTCTATGTAGATAATGCTTTTTCAAATACATCACAAAAGGGAATTAAAGGACAGCATCAGTGTATTTTGGGGATACAAAAGGAAAGAAATTTCACAGGACTGCAGAGCAGATGATTGTATAACCAGAAGTGACTGACTCATGCTAAAAAAAGGAAATTTAGGCTGCATGTTAGGAAAGCTTTTTGTCAGTGATGTTTTTGGATCTTTAAAATAGTCCCTGTTGAGAATAAATGCTGGCCTTGGATGTCCAATTTCCTGAAAGAAGGAAAGGGTGAGCTCTTCAGTTGGCCTCTGCTCTTCGTTCTTTGAAAAGGCCCTTCCCTCTGGGTGACAGAGAAGGCCTGCAAGGGCCAAAAGAGGGCAATGGCCAGGTAGGGATGGGGAAAAGAGATACCATCCCTGATCCACAGTACTGTAGGATTCCTGGCAGGGTGGTAGTTTGTGTTGCTGAAAAAATTTCCTCTACAAAAAAGCTTTCCACTGAAAAAATCTGACTTCATGAAAGTCACAATAATTTCTAACATGACACATTCTCAATCTGCCTGTCAGTGCCAAAGTTTTCCCATGGTTGATACTATTGCCTGACTCGTCCTAAAGTACTTAAGATGACTTAAAGCTATTTACACATTATAGTTTTTGACTTTTCTATAGTTCTTTTGTTTAAACCTACCTTCAYTGAGAAGGAAAGACTCCCATTGTGATTCAAGGACCTGTACTTCTGACCTCCATACCATGCAAATTCATGGAATTTATGCTATAGGTTACATGGGTAAATGAGGGGGCTTTTATAGAGGGTTGTMACATCAGGATACTTCTGGAAGAGCCCTGCAATATCACATCTCCAGTTTATAGCAGCTGGGGGGAAATAGCAACAAAAATACCATTCTTTGTTTGCTCAGTTTCTTTTATTCTTTCTGAAATATCTGCTGCTGGCTACTGTCACAGCTATTGAACTAAGTAGCCTTTTGACTTACCAGTCATATTCATCTGAACTAGACAATTTGGAAATGTGTCCTTTGTAGAGTATGGTCATTGTTTTTGATTCACTGTGATCTTGAGGTACAAACCCTTTCACTTGCAAGTTCTTAATGAAGATTTTGCTGTGCTGCCTTACTTTCTTTAACGTTGTTCCCATTACCAGTTTCTTATGCTCTTCATTTCTGGGGCAGTACTTTCCTTCTTCCAGCTGTTTTTATCCATTCCAAAATGCAATATAAATATTTAAATGGGAAGAGGGAATAAAAGCAATCTTCTATGACAGGAGAAAGGAAATTTTTACTTTCTGAGAGTTTAACAGATCCTTTCAAACACATTCAAACACTAACACAGACTTTAGTGTTACACAGGAATAATGCAAATGTGTGTGTGTAAACATAGACATATAAAATGGTGGTGGGCCATGTAAAACGATATCGTGGTTCACACGTGCTGTATTGGTTGCACTGTATGCCACCTTTGCTCCAGCGTATTAGGCAATGAACATCAGATGGGAGTTCCTTCACTGCCCCAAGGCTGTTGTTTTCTTCTGCCTGCTTGGGCCACGGACATTTCTCAAAGCTCTCAGGTCCCTCAGCAGTTAGCCGAATATAGACGAATCCAGGCTGTTAACTAATGCCGGCAGTGGGGAATTGTTAATAGGGATGCTTGTCCACTATTCATGTTGATTCACCAATGGAGTCAAACTAAGCTGAAAGATCAGAAGCTGTTGCCACCTCGCTTTCAATCACACAATCTTAGAACGGTTTGGGTTGGAAGAAACATTAAAGGTTCCAACGCCCCTGCCGTGAGCAGGCACACCTTCCACGAGAACAGGTTTCTCAGAGCCCCATCCAGCCCAGCCTTGAACACTTCCAGAGATGGGGCATCCACAACTTCTCTGGACAACCTGCTCCTCACCATTCTTCAGTAAATTCAGTAAAGAATTGCTTCCTGATATCTAATCTAAACCCACTCTCTCAGTTTGAAGCCGTTCCCCTTTTCCTGTTACTACACGACCTTGCAAAAACTGTCTCCCCATCTTTCTTGTTGGCTCTCTCCAGGTACTGGGAGTTACCAGTTAGATCATATTAGTCTGTACCAGCCCTTCTTCAGCAGGGCTGAAGAGGGAGATACAGCAGAAATAGAATAGGCAGCAGTGAAGAGAATAGGCAGCAAAAGAATCTCTGAGCCTGATAATCTTGCAGCAAAGCAGCTCGGATTTCAATTTACCCTAACTTTCACCCATAAGCCATTGTAAATATGGGGGTGTGGGAGATGTTACACAGCCTTTGCAGCTCTCCTTGCATGTGAAGCAGCAGCCTCCAGCAAAGAGCAAGCAGGCMGCCGGGAGCTGTAAGTACTTCAGGCACTCTCATTTAATCTGCTGTTGCATGTGAGCTGACATCCTGGGCTCACTGAAATCATTCCACACATAATGCATTCTTGAGCTTTCCAAAGAGCTGTAGTCTCTTCACTATTATCACATTTTCTGTTTCTTGCTGTCTTTAGGAAAGGGGAAGAATGAAATAAAACTATGCCCGCCTACGGGCTAGAAGCCGACTGACTTTCAATCATTTTAACAGTCAATTACAGTCAAGAATATTTGGTTTTCCCCTTCTCCATATCCTTACATAAAGATTTGCCCTGTCACAAATCATTCACTCTGGACTTGGAGAAATTGCACACCCGACTCCCAGCTTAGAAATTAATGTCACATAATAAGCCATCTATAGCCTTTTCTTAAATGAATATTCAGATAACAGAGAAAAAGTGAGYCCTGTTAGTATGTCTTCAGGTCTGTTTCAGGGCTTGTGATTTAGATTGCGTGTAGAAAGGCTTGTGAATTGAATATGAGCCAGTTGTCACATGAATAATGATATCAGACTTCAGCCTTTGTAAACAAAACCATATCAGTGGATTCTGCTTTGATTTTGTTGTAATTGGTTTTAAAAAACTCTGCAACTGCTTAGCATCTGGTGGCAGAACTGAAATATATTGATGTTAATAATGAAGTAAACCACTCACTGCCAGATCCTGATAAACTATACTGTATCTCACTCTAGTGGGGTCACCTAAGGATCAAGGTGCTATTTAAACACGGTAAGAGTCTAAGCATCTGGTCCAAAATATTTAAAATCTGTATTTGTAATTGCCAGTTCCCAACAAATCTCAGGTATAAAAGATTTGCATAGTGAAAACCAAGTTTATGCATAAATAAATTGTGTTCTGGCAGATGTGAAGAAAAAAAATCCCTCTATGAAAAACTTCTTTTTTTCCAATCTAGATTACACATTACATTAAAACAACCCTTGAACCCCACTCTGAAAGAAACTGGTTAATAAAATTGATCAGCACTTACTGACTGTTGCCTTGATAAGTGGTGCTGGGATTTGTTTGCACTTTATTTTTGATAATGTCTTTTTTAATAATGTGAAGAACTAATCAAATTCCCCTACTTCAAGAAATACCTCTATTCCTCAGACTTCTGCTTCCTTTGGAATAGTTACCTGCTTCAACAATTCAATGAGTACCAATTATCAGCAGAAGAAATAACAGAACAAACAACATCCTGATGAGTAAAAGGGTCATTCCTACTCTATTCATCTTGATAATTTCCAGTGCTATGCAAATAGCAACAGACATTATCATGATTCACATGGAAGAAGTTATCAGTTGAATACTGACTCCAGAGAAATTATTTCTAAATAGAAGTAGTATGACTAGGGGTTATGAACAGCAGAAATATGAAGACATTTAGTTTCCAGTTTTGTAGTGAACACTCCCTCTAGGATATTGCAAATATACATAGGCATCAATACAAATACCTGATGTGATCAGACGAGTCTAGCAATGTAAAAATAAGCCTTTATTCATTATTTTATTTCCTTATGACTGCTGGCCTCAGTCCAGCTGAGGTTAAAGATGTGTGCAATTTTCAGCACATCTATAGCTCTGTTGTAGCTCTTTGAGGGTAAATTACAACTTGTAGTTATTTTTCCACTTGTACTGTAAATAGTATTATAGTAACATGAAAGCAAATGATTCATACAAAAGGTTTGTATGTTTCTTGTTTTAGTTCACCATACTATTAAATATCAGCAGAGAGGCCTCTTTCTTCCACTTCCCACCTCTGCAATTGATGCCTGTGTGATTTTGAATGAACATTGATGGGGGACACAGTTTGAAGTAGTTGGCACACTGTAAATTGAAGTGCCAGCTTTATTTTACAGCAACATCCTTGTATAGATAGGACTCCTGTGGCTCTTCGAAGAAGTAGATACGCTCAATATCTGTGATTTGAAAATGTACTAAAAATATGAAGTGAGACAATGTGACCACCCAACAGAATGCCCTGCTTGTTGGTCAGAGATCAGGGTGCATCACCTGAATGCCAGTGTCAAATGAGACTGAGATGTTGACCAACTGGACCGTAAATTTCATGTTTGAACCATAATAATTTCTTAATACGAATACATATGCTAGGCCTCTTTGAAAGCATCTGTTCTCCCGACTTCTTTTAGTCATTTAATGTGCTCAGTGGTAGAGTGGTCATGTAAATAATATTCTAGAGATACTAGTATATGCAAATCTTGTCATATGAATCCTCAGCATTTTCAGAGGCAGAGTCTGGTGCACTTAGACCTCATCTGATTAGGAAATTTATGTTGTACATTGTGAATCGTAGCCCACACCTGCAGTTCAGAGTCTCCTTATGCTGTAACATAATCTGGTTGCAGCATTCTAGCTTCGAGCAATCTGGAAATATTTTAGGAAGATCACAGCATAAAACATGGCTGTCAAATGGTAGGATTTTCAGCAGTTTGCCGCCAGCAGGGTCTGTGTTTTCTGCTGTTGAAATRCCACAAAGTAACTGGGCTGACCATACGAGATGTCAGAATATTAGGTGAGTTGAACTAAACAGAGGGCTAAAGAGAGAGTTTCAAATACAACAAAAGGTTAGGCAAGGTTTTGATATCCATGACCCTTTTGTCTCCAGAGTCTTCAGAATAGAAATGTGGTAAGACATTATTAGTCAGTGTGAGTAAAATGCTGGATGTGATTACCTGCATTTTGGCTAATGTAGGGGTGAAGAGGTCAGAACTGGAAAACTACACTCCTTTCTGASTAGCAAAGCGGTAGCAAATGTTTGAAGATTGTGATGGTAGGTCCAACAACTTTGTCCATAGGTTGTGACAGGTCTGGACATTGACAGCCAGGGTTATCAGATGGACAGGGAAAGTCAGAGATCTACCAAGAGAAACTGAGAGATAGACCAGATATGGACTGTGTTCCATTGAGAAACTAAACTTGAGTTATAAGAGAAATTACAGTAGTAAATGTAATAACTGCAAATGCCAGTTATGACAGTGTTACTGCTGAATCATGTTTCAAGTTATGTTCAAGGTCAGAAAAGTCCTAAGAATTAATGTCCAGACTATTTACAAGCTCAAGTTTCAGGGAGTTCATTGATGTACGTGTTTAAAAGAGCTGGCAGTATTTCATAGCCTAGAGGAAGTTTGAGTTTAAAGTTTGCTGAGTACCATTCATGAAGATTTCTGAGTAGTGATTGAAAAAATGAACTAGATTCAACTAGATTTAAGTGAGCTATTTTAGGCAATTTTACTAAAGAACCAGTGAGCTGTGCCATGTTTGTAGGTACAAGTCAGCTGCAGGACAGTATCRCGTTTTACCTTTTTAATTAATTTTCACTGTGGGCTGTGAAGGGGAAGATCGTGCATACCACAATCATACTGAAGATTCTCTATCTCTCCAATGGGAAAAGATGCATATTGGTGACAAGATGCATTGAAGGATGAGATATCCTCACACTTTGTAACAAACCACAAGCAATATCACAGCATGGTAATTACCTCTCTGGCATAGGTGCCACCTGTTTTTACAGGCCAGGCTGAGTGCAAGGACCAAGATATCTGAAGAATTGCCCTGCAGAAGTAGCAGTTTTTGAGTTCTTCTGTGCTTTCTCTATTCTTTTCATCAAGATACATTCCTGAGTATTAATGTACGCAGCATTAACACACGGACTAATTAGATGGACCTTAAGCTGTGACTTAGAGGAAACTAGTAATCCCAGCTTTATCAGTGGCCTCTTGGTGACCACCCGCTCAGAGCCCTCTGTAGGGCTTGTAGAGCATTTCTGCTTACCAACATTTCACTAGGAAAATCTCAACATGTTAGTTTTATTAAAATAAACACCAGGAATATGGACAGGGAGACAGTTGAAAATAAAAAAAAATACCATGTCCAGCATTCATTTTAATTATGTTTATTTTTCCCCATGTGAAAGAGGTAGCACTCACCATCTATTTAAGTCACTTACTAACTGCATAATTAATGGGGTTAGTTTAACCTTGACTGTGAATTTCSTTTGGAAACTGAATGCAGATAGTTTGAAGTTCCTTTGTTTCCCTCTGAATGGCCCTGTAGAGGGAGCGCTTCCAACTTAATGAGATGATCAGTCCTTTCAGTTTATTCTAACTTATTTTATAAACAGAGAATACAGTGAAGATTTGACTGATCTGGGATTGTACCAAATAAGAGGATACCATTTGCATGCAAAAGGAGTTTTATCTTCTGAACTCTTGAGTCCATTTATTCCTCAAGAATAGTCCTGACAGACTGGGGGAAAAGAGACACTCTTGAATAGTTCCTTGAAAAAGGGTAAAAAAGGTAGGAGGGGAAAGAAATGTTTATCAGGATATTGTAACTATTTCACACGTGGACATATATGACTATATGTATCTCAAGGATTTGCAGCCCATGGTCAGGTTCTTGTGACTAAAAGTCACCAGGCTGTTGTCAGTCACTTTGAATTCACTCTTCAGTGGTCTTCACTTCCATGAGAAAATACTGATGAGTCAAAATCTAGACAAAATTTGCCAACGACTGGTCTAGGTTATATTCTCAATGTGCAGAAAGGTCAGTCAATCAAAACCTTCTGTTCAGAGAAAAATGGCCTCATAGGGACTCTGTAGTGTGGATAGGATGCTCATATTAATCATTGATGGTTGTCTGAACTTTTTAGAAAATAAATCTCACCTAATTAGCCTAAGCTCTATCACTCATGACCTCATCAAACATCTTACCAAACATAGCCTGAATTAGTTTTATATGAGGAAGACAGGCAAATATTGGCTGTGGTTCTTTCTGCACAGCTTTTTCAGCTTTAAGGACAGATTTAAAGGCTTTTCTTCCAGTTGTTTGTAATCCTTCCACACTTTCTCTAAATAACTGCTTACCAGCTCAAAACTGAGAGTTTTCTTGATGATTTTGTGGACTTCTCAAGGTACAGCTACAGAGTTAAGGGCTTTGACACTGCTCTTTGTCTTCAAATTCTTGTTTATCTCCTCTGTTTGAGAAGTATAGACAAGCCACACCTATAGCTCAGCTGTGGGAGTCTGCAGTTGTTACAAAGCCACCCATTTCCTCTATGCTATGTGATGAATCATTTTTGTAAAGTGCTAGTCAGGTTTTCAGAAACTGATCAGTGATTGCTTTTTGGTTAGTAATAACTCACCTTTGGTCTATTGCAAACAACACTATTTTCAGACCTATTCGGCTCTCACCTTTACTCTCTATGGAATAATTCTTTCTTGCTCGAAGTTCCACAGGACTGAGTTAAAAAAAAAAAAAAAATGAAGCAGCAACCTTAGGCTGGACTGCGAAGCCTGTTTATTTCATGATAGTGCTAAACTGCTTGTGTAAGATTTTATTTGCAATGTCTCTCTCAGAAGTCTGATATAAAGCATTTCCCTAAATCTCTGACCTGATCCCGCTGGTCCTCCTCCTCCTTACTGAGGACAAAACAGTGCCTGATCCTTCTAAACCATCTTTTGCATGTCTTATGCATTTATTTTTATTTTAAAGGAAAAAAGCTCATGTTGCCAGAAGACTTATCTCTCAAAAACAATGTTAGTCTCCCTCTTCCTACATGCTAGGTTTTTTTGAAAAAGAAAAAAATTGCAGGATCTTTGATGCACAATAGGAGATTGTACTTGGCTTAATTTCATTATTAGGTATAAAGTCCATTTTGAATTCAGAAATGGTGCAGAGGAATATAACTCTGAATAGGTAGAAATGAGAGGTGGGAAGAAAATGAAGCGTTTTTAAGAGAACATGAACATTCTCAGATAAAACATTTAATGGCTTAAATGTTGTTTTGAACAAGACTAGTTTATCAAACCCCACTGTGAGAGGTGGGTGAACTGAAAAACTTCTCCAATAGCTCAAAACTAGCACTGCATTATTCAGACATAAATTTCCTTATGAGTGTTCATTTTACACAAATAGTCTGCATGTTTTCAGATTTACAGTAGAGCCCAGTTGTAGAAAAATGGCTAAGATACAGTGAAATTGCATGAGGAAGGCTATAGGACAGCCTGAAACTAGTGTGCAGCTGAATTTAAAGTATCAGCTGGAATTCTGCCTCAATTTTCTGCTAAATATTGCCAGTGCATGGGGATGAAAATAAGGCAGGACTGGTGGAACAGTCAGGCTTTCTAATACCACTTCACTGCCAGGAACTGTAAGAAGAAGAAGGGAGAACTCAGGCAAAGCAAGTGTATTCGTGCTGTGGATACTCTAACCCACTAGCAGCAGCTGCTGAAACTGGTCCTTGTTTTCTCTGTCTGGAACAAAGAGCAAAGATCAAAGTTTAGTTGAAGTCAGCTCTTTTTCCTTTGCTCTTCCACCTGCTCCCTCTGCTGGTAAAGTCAAGGAGACCGAAAGAAAGGAAAATGAGCGTTTTAAAGGAAGACAAAATGGTGGGCTCACCCTTTACAGTTTGACAATGAACTAAGAATTGAATTTTAGTAACTCATCTCTTAAAACACTTCATTTCATCTTGTTTTCGTTGGCTTTTTAGGGAGGGGTTGTCTGTTGTAGTTATACTGGAATTCTTTCAAACCTTTTCATAAAACAAAACATCCTGTTGTCCTTTTTAGGTTTAAAAGTTTCCAGAACAGAAATAGTGTAAACCAGTTTCTGACTTCAGTGATGATTTTCATGTGTTGAATTTTGTCCTCTTTTCCATCATGTTGCTAAAGCGCATCATGGAAAATTACCACCACTTGTTTTTATATACCATTATTGAATCTTCCAGGGTTTTTTAAGGATGAAATCCTCTCTGTTTACAATCTTAAAACCAAATCAAGATATTTGGTGCATAGGAACAGTGACTGTCCTCTTTTCTAAAGGTGAATTCTCACAGTACAGCTGTCACAAAATGTATCAGTCCCGCTTGCCCCTTTCTCTCCAACACACTCTTTATTGCATATCTTATTCCCTCTTTCGCGCTGGCTCTGGGATTCCTCCAGATGCAGACTGAGCCAATTCATCTCCCTAAACAAGCGAGAATTTTGTTTTGGGTTTTGCTAGCTTCATTTTATCCCGTTTTAATGAGGTGGATGAGCTGAGCACAAGGTCAGAAGACAGCCAGATTCAGCTCCAGAGATGGGGTACTGTCATGCAATGAACCATTAGATCTGCTCAAGCACTATTGTGCAACTTTCATGCCAAATTCTGGTGGAAAGAGACAGTAGACATTGCTGATGGATAAAACTCATTCAAGACTCTCTCCATGTGAGCAACTGGTCCTTTAATAGGCTTGGATGAAATGTAAGAGCCTTGGAATATTTTGATTGAAGCTAGTTGCTGGTAGCATTAACTAATGAGAAACCTCAATAAAAAGGCAAAAAGATCTCTTTTCCTCCCTCACTAGCTCCTTCTCCTAGAGTTTGTCAGGCTATATGTTATGTTAAAGGTTCACCACTGTTGTTACCGTGCTCTCCCTAATCACCAGCTAACACCACAGCACTCCTTTTTATGCGTTCCCTCTGAAATATCACMATTCTCAAGCTGTTTCTCCCTGATCTTCGCCCAGTTTCATTTTGTCTCAATAGTACTCTTTCTGGTGCTGTTTCTGAAGTCTGCAATGCTTCTTTTCACAAGGAGGTTCATTTTCAGCTTCCCTTGTTCTCAATGACCAACCATGCATGCTCACTTCAACACTTTTTTACCTCAGTGACATCTTGAGATATTTTGTCAAAGTCATTTTTGTCATGAAGTTATAAGAGAGGGTCAGATGCTCCTTGTTCAGCTATCTCTATTACAAGGGTCTGAGTAACAGTCTCTCTTGTGCTGAATCTGGCAAATGAGGAACACCCTTAGTACTCTTAACAGGAAAGGCTAGTGTTGCAGAAAAGAATTTGATTGGTGAAAGATGAAGAATATATGAGTCTACTGTAGGGATTTGTATGGATTTTAGGACATAGAGAAGGCAGGTCTTGAGCTCTGCAGTTACTGTCTGCTTTCTATTGAATTACTATGCACTTTCTGAGCATCATGTTACTCTTCAACACAATAACTAGGTGAGCATGGAGGAGACCGGAGAGTTTTATGAACAGCAAAGAACAGATCATGAGGAGACTGCTTTTAAAATTCACTTTCTGCAGACATTATATCACCTAAATGTTCTTAGACAGCAAACATAAAGGGACACGAGAACAATCAAAGTTAATTCTCTTTTACATTTTAAAAAAATGACTCATGGAAAATATTTTCTATGTGGAATAGAAAACTGTCTGGAAAAACGATTTTGTACTGTGAGGAGCCTTGTACAGGATGTGCCTTATTATGGATAAAACTGTCATCCTACATGTTGCCACCTGTGTTAGACACATCCGTGATTTTGTGATAATTGACATAAATTGTTTTAAACAAGCCTCTAAATTKACATTTGTTTTCTATCTCTTTTGTTTATAAATAAATGTCTATATCCTTAMAAGGAACCAGAACTGTTACTGAATTATGGGGACCAGTAGGGCAAATTGTTACTGTATCACCTAATTTTGGTTATTTTCAACAGTTTTGGGGGGTTTTATTATTATTCTCAATTGACTATATATCTTCATTTTGTCAGCAACAGCGGATGTTGATTGTATTGAGTTTCTTTATCCTAAATCTTCTTCTGTCTTYAGATTTCCTGTGTGAAAGTCTTATAGTATATATGCTACCTCTGTCCCCATTAATTCAGTAGAGGTGGGATTTTTTTTCRTTTTCACCTGAGCAGTTTCCCCACATTCTGTCACTATGTGTTCATAATTTTCGCCTTCTTGTTGATTCAGCTGTACACACCGTACAGCAACTCCTAATTGGTATATGTTTTCTAATGTTGAATTCATGGTGATCAGGAAGATGAAAGGATGAACCTACCAAAATTATGACCATCTGAGAAGCGATTAAACAGGAAACTCCCCTGCATTGTGATTGAAASGAAATGAGTAGGTGTCAGCCTAGTGAGTTGTTCCATATGAATCAAGCTATAATGGGTCTGTTTTTCAGGTGTCTTAAAGGAGGACTCAGATTCATCCTTTAAATCTCTTCATCTGTTGACAATTTAGAGGAAAGTAAGCTCACATTTGTGCATTCCCAGCCATCCAGGAGAAGCTGACTTAACTGTGAAGCAGATTGATGAAAAAAGAGCAAGGGATTTTTGGTGGTCCTTWATACTTCTCCTGCCTTACTGCAGTCCCTACTTATCAACTGCCCTTTCCTTCCTCTAATTGTCTGATGCAATAACTTCTTGTCCTAAATTTCTTTTGTAGTTCACCTCTTTCAAGCCCATGGTCTATAGCTGACCTATTTCTCCTTTTTCAACCTCAGGTGGAGAATATTTTCTTCCAGTAATTTTTTTTGAGGTCTCAAATAATACAGCCAACTTTCCTACATCTGAGATTTACCTTTATAGTAACTTTTTTTCCGCTCTTACATTGCAGGATCGGATTGATTAATTTGGTTGCTTTGTGAATTATCTTAACAGCCAATCTTTAAGGATTTGCCTGACAAACTGTCTGTTGTAGATTAGCGTTAAACCCRTAACATTGTCTCTGTCATTTAAAACAAAACGTGCCTTTTTAAATATCACAGCAATCTAAAGAAGCTCCATGGAGGACATTTCTGTAGGATAGATCCCCTWATCTTATTCTTGAATGAATGTCATCAGTGTGGATGAATAAAAGAAAAACTTAGGCGTGAAGAGAGAATCCATGAACAATCCAAAGATTGCTGGAAATAAATACATTATTAGTGGRCGGTTAGCTGTTCAGGTCAGTCTGTCCTGACCTGTGGATCATATGGAATGACCTATGGACTTTTCCTTTTATACATCATCACTGGTCTTTAATYGCGATGCTCCATTTCTTTGCCTTTCAAGCATCTTCTTTAAACACAGCAATTATTTTTATGAGTTATACAGAGATAGTAAACCCAAAATAACATGAAATAAACCACATGTTGACTATGACTATCAATATCAAATTGATCTATACATTTAGATTGACACAAAGAAAAGACTTGTCACTAAAACTCAAATTTTAAAGCTGGACATAATTTCTTTTCATATTTCCTTCATTTGCAGTGAATACAGGCACCTAACTGCAGCTTGCGTAGTCCAGTCAAATGAGAACAACACATATTTGGTTTTATTTAGCATTCTACATGTTCAAATGCTACAGCTTCAAAATGAGATGCTCCTTTCTACTGTTTTTAAGCCTCATTTAACTAGAGGTAATTTTTGAAAAAGAGTGTTTCTTCCATTGTATATAAAAGCATACACATTGTGAAACCACTGTCCCTCTGAAGGACAGATGGAGAGAACCTAAATAGCAGGATAAATGCCAGAGGTTCCAACATCTGCAGTTAGTGGAAGACCTGGACTGTGCATTAGAAGCAGTGCATTTAAAATGGAATTGTGATTGGAATGAGACACTTGTTGACAGAAGCTGATTCCCAGTTAAAACAACAACCCTCCAGTTATAAAAAGAATTTTAAATAAAAGGTTTGCCATGGCTCTCCTTGTCTTCACACTTGGAGAAACATCCAAAACATGCTAGTCAAGTTCTYTTGTCATCTGGTAGGAATATGTGTGCTCTTATGAAAATGGCCTACATCCAGGTAGGCCCCAGTAGACAGTGATTTATAGTCTGAATTTTACCTGAATGTGAGCTGGATATTTTAGTAAAAGCAGTCAACTCATGTCTTTGAAGGCAGGATTTTCCAGGCTATACAGAGAAGAACTGGTTCTACTGGTTCCTGTGGCTGGTGCTCGCAGCTCCACCACACCCATTCCAGGCTCTCTGCACCTCTGAAACACAAACAGAGATTTTATCTGCTGAAATATTTTCAAAACCACTAGATTTTGGTCCTTCAAGTCCCTGGTCTCTTTTACTGGAAAAGTAAGATTATTTGGACAGCTATTGCTATCTGAAAAAATGTTCACATTCTCAAAATGACCTCATCTTTTTTAGCACAGTGATTGCTTTCTCTGAAAATATAGATACATTTTTAAAGCATAATATTCATCTCCAATTTAAAAATTCAGCCTTGAATCACTGAGTAAAAGCAGTGCACTGAAGGATTTGGTCACAGCCTGCCAAATTTTGTTACACAAAGTACAAATTCACTTAAAACACATTTTCACACAGGCCGGTCTCTTGATTCATTGTATGGACTGTCATTGCTCATCAACTGTAAAAGTAATCCAAGTAAGACTCAATATGATAGGTTATAAACTGATTTAAAAATATTTACTATGAAAGGCAAATCATCATCAAGTAGTTACTGATAAAATCTGCACATTTCAGAAACTGTGGGGGAGTGCTGAATTATAATAAAGAGAGAACATCAAGAGAGTGACATGAATTACTCGGTAACCAGCTTCAAGCAAACAAAACGTGTTTCAGCACAGACATTTTAAAGGATATAGGCCATCCTTACAGAAGGTGGGACAACAGTATGGAAAGTAATGACTGAAAAAATTACGTGTTGTGAGTAATACTGAATGGGAAAAATCTCCTTAGTATGATGCAGTGGCTCATGGAGTTAGCACTGATGCAATCATTGGTACACTGTCTACCAAAACGCTTTCTATCCAAAATATGCTCTTGAGAAAAATGTTAAATTGTCACTTTGGAAGAGATGCAGATGATTAAAGAAAGAGAAGCATGACTTACAGTGAAAGAAGAAAAAAGCTCACTGATGCAGAGGTACAGGGATGATTTGACTGCTGTCTGTGAAACATATACACTAGAAGGCAGCTCTTATACCTAATAAGCAAGAATGTAAGATCATCTGATGTTGAAAGTCACAGCTAGAAATAAAATGAAAATGTCTTGAGATAAGAAAAATCAGTACCAGAACAACTAAGCAAGAATTTTAAGAGATGTGTCACTGGAAATTTTCAAAACAAGTATGCTCTTGGATTTGAAGTAAGAAGTAATTATGAGACTTGTAGCCTTTTGTGGCACAGGGAATCAGTAGTGCAATACTGTGTCTTACAGGATTCCCTCCTGTGTTTAAAATCTGTGAAGTTATGTTGTTTGTAGATGGATCTACTCACAATGTGATAAACATTTTGAATAGCTTGATAAATACATCACCAAATATTCATTGAAATAAAATGTAAGGGGCTCTAACCACTTTTCTGCACTCACCATTAATTATCTTTGAACTTGAGCACATTCAAAAGTGCTTTGAAAACATGTTTTTAAAATTATGACAATACATCTGAAATTACTCATCAATCACCGTGATTATTAGTGAAATGAAGATAATTCATACACAGAAAGATTCTTAAATATTTGTCTTCTAATGAAGTACTACCCAATAAAAGCACTTTCGTAATGCACCAGTGACATTAACCGATGTTTACCCAAAACTTAAAAGATTAAGAAATAGCTCAGACGGCAAGGTTATGGTCAGAGTATGAAAACCCAGACAACATAAATTCAGCCAGTTAAGCTTGTCATAAAGACTACAGAGATGATGGAAAAGACTATATAGTAAAAGAAATCTATGGCTAGGTATGATTAATATTTTTGACACAGTGTTCTSTTGAAAAATGGGGCTTTGCTGAAATGAAGTTCTTCGTAAAATCTTTTATATTTGTTATGAACCTGGCATACAGGCGGGCAGCTCTTGCAAAGATGAAGGTTTGGCAACCTTGGAAGCCTTGATCACAGTGTATTATACCTATAAAATAAGCCAAAAATTTGATAAAAATTACTTTTCTCAACTGAATACAAATTCAGGCCTTATCGACAGAATAAATGTATTCATGTCAATATACTCTCTATCTCCTTTCAATTTTACATTCTAAAAAAATGGGAAAGGAGAAATCACATGAATAACTCTGAGTCTTTTAGTTTGAATGCAACATTGTATAAAGTGTTRGAAAATATTTGAAAGAAAAAATAATTAAAGCCTTGAAGGCAAATACAATGTGGGATAATCCTGGCTTTATCACATGGACATGGTGTCAGACTGAAATCTTTCTGGGTAAGATAATTGACCTTTTACACAGGGACAATATGATAGCCTGAATTTTCATACACGTTAGAGAAGCACTTGTTGTAGTGCCAAGGCAAATTATTACTGCAGTTGAAATTATGAGGATCACCGCAAGAACTGATTAGATCGATAAGGTGCTGACTGGTGTGAGATTTCAATGTACGAAAAGAAAAGTTCTCAAGACAAAGATGGCAATCTGTTGACACTTCCTTACAGAACAATCCTGAGACTTGTCCTACCCTCCTCAATCATTTTTTGGCTCAAGGACGAGAGGCAGAAATGGTACGGGTAGAGCAGCACAAAGTCATGCACACATGGGCTTTTAAGCTAGCCAGAACTTTGCGGTGGGTCTGCCTGGACATCCTTCTTATAATGAGCTCTCCAAAGTAGAAAAAAGAGACTTATTCTCAAAAGACTGGGTTTAACTTGCATATACACTAGAACAGTTTGTGTTTTACACAAAGACAGTTCAGTGGGTAGGTGAGCTGGCACAGAAATATGAATGAATTTATGAACAACTTGCCTCATGCCCAYAGTAACTTTGTTGTCCGGATCCTTCCTTCTAGTTGTGATTTCAGTCCACTGAGTGCCTTTCTGGGTGGCCAAACCTCTGTGTCATCCTCTCTTGTACCATAAGAAGAAGGTATAGACCTCTAGCCTTGGCTCTGCTCCCTGCTCCTTAGAAAGTGTCCCTCCACCCCTCTGCTGCTCTGCAGGAYTTTTTTTGCATTTTCTTCTGCCTGCCACACCCTGTCTTCATGGAAGTGTCTCTCCTCCAGGTATTTGCTTGAGGCTAAGAGCAGTCTCCCCCTCTCCACAAGGCCAGTGTGACTCAGTCCTTTCTTTCTTAAAGAAATATAACACAGCAACACAAACTGCTTAAAAATACCATCCATCAGAGGGAATCAAGYGGAAGAAAAAAATCTCAGTGTGTTGGTTATTGGAGGATGGTGGTTGATGACCATTTTGAAGCAGCTGTAAAATGCAGTATTAGGATGCATTGACTGACGTATTTCTAGTAGAGCTAGAGATGCAGGAGTTGCATTGTACGAAGCATCAATAAGACCTTTCTTGCAGTATTGCATGCAAGTTTTCATGTGTTCGAGAACAGGACATTAAAATGGAATAGTTGCAGAGGAAGGAAGATCAAAAGACTATTCAAAGATATTGTAGTAGATACTAAGAAGGGAGAAAAACTGAATAATAGCATCATCATAAAATCAAAAAATATCAGGTCAAAAATGAGGAAAAAAGTCCTAGCATGTTAATAGGGCATAATGTGAAGTGATCTTGCAAACAACAGTAGTGATGGTGAGAAGTCAATGATGTCTTAAAAACTGAACTTTCTAAACATTAGTTTAGAAAGACTAAATGATGTGATGAGTAAGTTTCTGGGGATGGGAAATTAAGATCCCTTGAATACCCAAGGTATCTGTATCTCCAAAAATCGCTAATTTGAGAGAGACTGACTCACTATTTGTCTATTGTATCCCTAGAGAGTAAAAATCCCACCTTTTGGCTTCACCTGATTGCGTGTAGAGGTCAGAAAACTGTGTGCTGTGCTCATGTACTCAGCATTAAACCAGTGGTGAGATTTAGCGTGAAAGAAAAACATTTCATTTAGGAGAGATCAGTGGGAACCATTAACTTTGGGTTTCTTGCCATTCTCTTCTGTGAGGGCCATTCCCTGTGTTCCAAGATACTCTAGAAGTTTTGTTTAGGAACAACTCTGCTATTGCAGGGTCATAGCATAGTGATGATAATGTTTATTTTTTTTCCTGCAGTACACTGTAGCTGTGAATTACCCCAAGTTTTACATTTGTCAGAAGGTTTTGGGAAGTGYTTGTGGTGTATTGTATTTACAGAGTACTACTGCCATGGAGTTTTGTAAAATATATGTGTACTGTATGACTACTACAGTTATAGGTGACTGTATGACCCTGAAATTCTTGTTCATGGTTGATATTCTGATTTGGGAACAAGAATGCTTGCAGGGAGAGAAAAGCTAGAGGAACTGATGCACTGGCAAGAAATAACGTGCTGGTTAGTCTTCCTTGGTGAAATGTGAATCAGTGCGATTTCCAAACCATGGGGTATATATGAATTACAATGAACTCAGTAGTCCTTTGTCTGCATGTTTAAAACTAAACTGAAAAAACTAAACTGAAAAAACTAAACTGAAATATCTGTGCTTCTGTCTAGAGTGACAATTGCTTTCAACTTGTCTCTCAGCTAAAACTGAGAAATAGAAATAAACCAGAGAATGTAAGTCAGAAAGAAGGAAAGTGCTGGAGCCAGGAGCGGTAACATTTGGTGCCGTATTGGAAGACAACAAAAATACATATTTTTTATTACAGTATTTTAAAAAGAATCAGGGCCATCTGCTATTCTCAGGATATGAATTATTAAAACTTATGAGGAACTGAAAGCATAATGGCTGATAGATACTAAATGGTTATAARTCTTATTCATGCTTCTTCCTCTTACTCTGTCTGATGCAAACAGCTGATCAGTATGTAGCAAAAAGTATTTAATCAGAATTATAGTGAATTTAAGGATAAAATCRCAGTTCTTGAAAATAGGCTGAAAGAGTTGAAAAATTACTTCAGTATAATCTTGTAGTATTAGGCCCACTTATTCACAAAGTTGCATCTGTCTATCTAGATATATATTTTAAAACTTGGTTGAATTCTTACAAAAATCCCATGTGGATATTCTTGATTAGGTTTTAATCTAGCACAAATTAATCAGAATTAAGTCAGTTCCTTGCAGGGTTTGAGGTTTTCAGCCATGTGCACAAAGGAATTTGCACCACTGTCACTAAGTTAAACCATTGATTGTGGTTCAGTTAGTGCAACATTTATGTAGGGAAAAGCTCTCATTTTATTGATCAGCCTGAGCTGCCAATTGTAGATCCAAATCCAAGCCTTAGTAAAATGCGGGTATGCTGAAATACTGGACCAGGCCTAGGTGTTTCTGTAAAAATTMATGAAGTCATTCCCTCTGCTAAGCTTTCCTGTGTACTTTTGCAAACTCCCTTAGTGAAAAATGTGATTCAGTTCTGATCAAATCTRTGGGTAACTGTAGTTTAAGCAAATACAATAATATTGTGTAATGAGTCTCAAAGTACATATGCAAAGTGCGTGTACAGCCATGCCATTTAATTTAATGGGATGCTGTACATGGCATGGAGACCAGGCTAACAAATCTGACTGTAGGATCTTACAGACTGTAGTGCTAATAGGTTTGTATTAATTGGAGTTCATCTAGACAAAGAGCAATATACAGGCAAAACCATATAATCTTCGTAAATTTTTATCTTTGTACTATGATACACATTCACTCCTGTGAAGAGAAAAAAACTGCTTGGGGCTTATGAGCTACTGATATTCATCCATGGATAAGGCTAGAAACAGATTATTACTCAGTACCTTTTCAGTCTATACCATTCATGACGCCAAAACTCTAAATGCAGTCAGTCACATAAAATATATTGTATTGTTGTTTATAGCAGATGAAAAGATAAAACATGGACAAAACCCATAATTTAAGGTAAAGAATTACAAGTGTTGTTTTAAATCAAACAGTTAATCAAAACAACTCTAAGCTACCAGTGAAAACAGGAAAAGGTTATCAGATATTACAGTATTATGGAGCATGAACTTAAAACTAGATGGAACAGAATATTCTGCTGTCCTAGGACATATTCTCACAACTGCATACGACTGAGCAGTAGCTGGTGACAGACAGATGGCACCATTCAGAAAGTCGTTCTCGAAATAACAGCTGAGGTTAAAAATGGTACTGCACTAGAAGCCAAAAGTTAAAAAAAAGTTACTTACGAACAGTTATAATTTTAAAGTTAGACATTCAGCATATACTGCAGGTATAACTATGTATTGAGGAATAAGGCTTCCTCTTGGGTTACCTGTGGTCAACTAAAGTTTTACTTCCTCTTTTAATACATTTCRTATTGTGGCCAGATATTTATTATACCTGAGCAACCAAGTTACTGGTATTTGCTGTAGAGGTTTTCTGTTTACCAGCAGAATGATGTAACCATCCTTTTGGACCAGACTCTGCCCAGAAATGCTTAAAGCCAGTGGTCTTTAAGTGCTTCAGTTCTTCTGCAGAATACACTATCTGCCTATTTGTGTTACTGAACAGCTAAATACCCTTCTAGATCTGTCCYTAAGTGTAGTCTATTCTGTAGGTATACTCCTTTGATTAACCAAGATTAGGTTGGTTGGTTTCCTCTAAACAAAACCTCAACTTGAAACATGTTGTACTCTCTTTTAGCGGGAGTCCTTCTCCATCATTCATTTCTTGCAAAAGATTCTGAAGCAACTTCCTGCCATATGGTACC
>JACAXG010000006.1:1858508-1924560 GCA_018881555.1 Amblyornis subalaris
GGTACCCCACCTTTGGCAGTGCTTCACTGAACTGTCTGGAGCTTTCTGTTGCAAATATGAACATACTGTGGTGTGGGGATGAAGTCTGCCATTGACTGTGTAGAACCATTGTTGTCCTAGTTTGAAAAATATCTCCTGCTCATATAATCTGATACATGTAGTGATATTCTATTTGTTGTTGCTTACAGAAAAAGAAAAACAAAACAAAAAATCYCAACAAAACAAACCCAAATCTTCCTGAGAAAAACTTGATGCTAATTTTGATTACAGACTTTCATCCATCTTGAATGGGTGAATTACTGGCTGCCATCATCTCCCACCACAGACAAATGCTACAACATGCCTCACATCACTRTCCTGTAGTTTCAGTATCTTGAGCTGTAGCTGAAATCAGTTCCTGATGCTTTCTAATTGCTTGTAATTACATTACGTGTCAGCCTCATAAGGTAAACTGATGAAGTCATCCCACTCCAGAGAGCACAACCGATGAAAATGCAGAACTGGATTCAGAAAGCATCAGACACATTCATAGGGCAAGGAACAAGTTTTCTGAATGCAGCTTTGGCACAGAGAGCTCCTAAATGGCTGACAGTCAGAAGGCAGGGGATGGTCATAAGGGGAAGATCACACTTTACGTCCTTATAATCTTCTTTTTCCTAGACTTCCACAATTAGATGACAGTGGCTGCTCCCAAGCACTCTTCCCCTTTCCATGGCAGAGCTCTGTTAAACTAGCAATTTATTTGGGCATTATTTTTGCATAACGTGACCCTAGGTCTCCTTGGAGACCTGAGAGCTTTTCAGGGCTATCAATCTTCAGAAACCCTGTCTCTTATATTTTCTTTTTACTTTCAATAGCTGTTTTTATTGCTACATTTTTCTATTCTTCAGCATTGCTTGCTGCATCAGAAGGAGAATGACCAGCAGGGTGAGGAAAGTGACTCTCTCCCTCTACTCTGCTCTCAGGAAACCCTTCCTGGAGTACTGCATCCGGCTCTGGGGTCCCCAGCACGAGAAGGACATGAACCTGCTGGAGTGAGTCCAGAGGAGGGCCAGGAAGACATTCCGAGGGCTGGAGCACCTCAGCACCTCACAGGCTGAGAGAGTTGGGGTTGTTCAGCCTGGAGAAGAGAAGGCTCCAGGGAGACTTTTCCTTGTGCCTGTATCATATCACCAACAACTGCTAAAGTGGCTACAGGTTGAGTGGCTACAGCTTATGGATGGCATTACAGTATGTTCCAGCTGTCCCCACAACTCTGCTACAGTCACAGAGGTCACTGATCTCACCTTACAGTTGCCAGCAAAGCAGCTCGGTACATGCCATTTGCAGTACAAAAATGCTGGTGCCTTAAACTTGTGCTACATAAAGTCTCTGTTTCATAGCAAGTCTGGATATTCCCACTTGGGGTGGGAACTACTACTTAAATTCTTTTTTTTTTTCCTTTTCTTTTTGTCAGCTGCAGCACTGGGATATGAAATTCATCTTATTTTCAACATCYATAACATCTCTGTCTCCAGGCATGTTTCAGTCTTCTTTCTGTACTACTCTCCATAAGAAGTCTACTGGATTGTTATCTCTCTTCCTGCTGGTTTATTTTGCTGCCTCTGTTCCTTTTGCTTGAGCTGGAAGCTGTTGTTGATTACTCCCTTGCAGCAATTTTTTAGGTGAACAGGATTTGTGTCCCGTATACTTTTCCTTTAATAATGGATCATTTAATGCTTTAGAAGGAAAATGTGAATAAGCCTCTTAACACTGAAATTCAATGCTTTTTTGGGGTAAAAGATGTATATCCTTTTGTAACAGTCAGCAAACACCTATTTCTGGCACCTCCATCATACTGGCCAGCTCTATAAACAGCCAGGCTTCATACTTTTCCCWTTACTTTTTCCCAGTAAGAGAGAAGGAACAAGTACATTGCTTTTTGTTATCATTCACCACGTCTGCAGGCTCTGTTTTTGTACCTGCTGGAAACCCTTCCCTCCTGCAGCCTGAGTGTTTCCTCCCCGAGTGCCAGGCAAGCAGCTACTGGTGAACACGAGACAGAACAGAAGGGAAGGAGCCAGTGACACGCACAGGTTGGGCAATGGCAGGATGCTCTGCAGCACTGRCCTGACCTCAGCCAGCGGCACTGCTGGAGAGGGAGCACCCAGTGCAAAYGCTGGGGATCTGACAGGCAGAGAAAGGAAGAAAGCAAACATTCCTCCTGCCCTCAGAGGGGCCCGGGTGCCCTCCCAGTCAGGGCCAATGTGGACATCTGCAGCTGGCTACACACTGTCCCTTCCTCTCGTCCAGGGGCAAGCCTGTCTGCTGAGTCCCCTGTCCTTCCCACATCATGATGGCTTTATTTCTGGTGTGTAAGCCTGTCCCAGCCAGGGTGAGCCTATAATTGCAATGAGCCTAGTCCAAGAAAACAGTTTTCCTTACTGGAAAAAGTGTGGGCTAGAACATTATTACTGAACATCACTAGTAATGCTGTGTAAATTCTTGAACAAAAACTATAATTGGGCCTTAAGCCATGTAAGTATCAGTGCAAATTCTTACTTAACGCCTTTGGAATCCACTTGTAGTGCCTCTTAACTACTGCTCCAAACAGGACAGATTAAAGATAATTAGGATAAGGCAGGATAATTGGATATGATGTACTCACCAGCAAAATTCTAGAAGAATTTACAGCTATGTAATCCCAGTTTATTTCAATAAGGTGGAACAGGATTTTATATCCATGTGAAATTGACATATAAGTCTTCAGTGCTCCATATATCACAAATGTGCTTAAAAATGCCAATTCTTTCCAGTGTTTTATTTAAACATTAATAGATTATATGCATAACCCTAATTCAAGAGCCTAGCAGAGCACATGAGATGTAAAAAATGGCTATTTTAGCCAAGGGTCAAGACTGAGTTCCCAAATTTTAGCTGAGTATTTTTTGCTTAGCCATGGTAAAGTCCAGCATCATTTCCCACAGAGCTGGTGACAAAACTCCCTTAAGAATATAGGTATTTAATAACTATAATATATATGTCATAGCATTGTTGAAGATTGATTTTGCAAATACCTGGAAAATAAAGATTGGAACTGCTACTGAATTATAAATCTCTTGATGCTGAAATGTTCCCATTTCTTAATTTTTGGAATCTGGAAATATAAATGTGAGATCAAGAAATTTGCTCTTACTGATCCATTTAGAAGAATGATGCATCCTTTCTGAATTTATTAATTTGTTGTCACAGCCCAGTAGAAATATTCATTTTTCCTACTGTAGAAATTAGACCTGTTGGGTAAGTCATCAAACCAGAATTAGTTTTTGGTGAATAATTACTTCATAAACACTTTTTGTAAGGAAACCATGTCTTAATACTCACAAAAAAAAAAAAAACAACACCAAAAAAAAAAAAAAAAAGGGAGAGGAAATCTTGAATCTAGATCCATCCAGAGCCAGCTGACGTTCTTCTCGCAGTTGTCAAGAGTGTTGCCTTCGCTTGAAGCAGCAATTATTTTTAGGTGCAAGGATCATCAATTTTGTTGAAAGGATAGTAGATGTCTTAATTACCAAATCAGAGGATGTCTTGGAGTGATTTATTATGATAGTCTATTCCATGATCCTCTGCTTGTCACCAAAAATGTTTCCTTTACCTTTAAAGGCCAGAGACGGGAGGAGTGTGGAGCAGGGCAGGGGGGAAGGAGGTTTCACGATTTTGCTGGGTGGGCAGATTTGAAGTCTCCCTGCCCAGGCTTTCCATGGCTCCATGCAACGTGGTTTTCTCTGTTTGGCTGACTTGGATTTTGGCCCAGGCAAAAAACTTTTCCCTTCCCTGGCTTGGAGAAACTGGAGTTGCAAYCTTTTGGCTGCTGGGAGGTGAACTGAACGAGCTGCTGCTCTGAGTGGGATTGGCAGGAGTGGGGCCGCTCCGTTCCAGCCCCAAGCCCCGGGGAGCCAAGCCAGGGAGAAAAAGCACACCAAATACTCCAGTCCAGCTGTTTCGTCTGCCGTGACTGCCGTGAAGAAGAGGTCGACACCAGGTAGCCACTGGGGTTTTCCCCTGCTGCCGGAATTCCTCCGTGGACGTTCTGCTTCCCTCAGCGTGAGAGCCAGCGCCATCTCGGACCACATGTCAGGAAAGGGGTATTCCTCCAACACTGGCCCCTTTATCTGGACGGTTTTTGGGTCTTTGTTCCTATGTGTGTGGRGGAGTGAAGTGAGTTCTGATGGTTTAGTGCTTAACAGTTACTTACCTTTTCCCTTGCGGAAACCTTCCCTTGTGGGTGGGCATTCTGTGTGTTAATAAACCATTGGAGTTTTTTCACTTTCATCTATTAGTGTTCATTTCCTGTTTGAAAGGGATGGAAAGGGATTTTCAGGACCCTTTTGGAGAGAAGGACTCAGTCCAGAGAGTCCTCTCTTAAATTTGTCTCAAAACTGAGACAGAGGAAAAAATGCAAAAATTAGAGAAAATTGAGATCTTCTCACCCTTTCCTGCCCCAGATCAAGTTGTTTTCATTGTTGGCCAACACAGAAATAAACTAAGCTCCTTGTTCTGACTTTTGACAAATAGTTTGGATTTACAGTCTGTGYGATCCATTGCTTTTCGGGTAATTTAACTACAAAACTCTGCTCTATGAATCCTAAGATATAAAACTGTCATGGAGGAATTCTCCCGGTCATTGTATTCTTTGCCAAGGTCATGGAAGGCAGGAAAGGTTCTGGACAATTATTTATGGTGAAACATAATCTCAGAGGATATCTTTCATTTATTAAAATTGTCCTTGTAAATAGTAGTAAAATTAGAGTAAGTTGGTTTTGTGAAAAGTATCAGGCAAGTTTTTTTTCAAAATTCACTTTGCACGAATGTGTCATCCTGATAATGGAAGTCTCTGTTGAGAGCATATTATCCAAGATTACTCTGGTCAATGCTTCTGAATAAAGCAAAACATTTCCCAGTGCTCTCAGATTCTGTTATTACATACATTTTCAGACAGCAGAGCCACAAAATAGTATTATTCTTCTCCAGTCCCTTAGCTGTCATGGTAAATCGATTAAGTTGTAATAATTTCACCTACATGTGGTACTTAGAGAGAATAACCTGAATTTAGAGCCTGTTTTCAATCTGTGGTTCATACAGACATCACAGAAGGGATGCCTGAAAAAAGGATGGAAGCTATTTTTTTCCTTGTGTGGCTCTGTTATGTAATACCACTATCCTGGATCCAGAGACAAACTGTTGTTTATCACTGAAGGAAAGGGAACCGAGGGAGACTTCAAGTGGCAGTTGTAAAATACGACGTGGAAGATGTGTTCTCAACATGTACTGAAACAGAAGCATAAAATTAATGAATAAGGAAGTGGCTTGGTTCAAGTTACAGATGCAGTTCAAAAGAAAGCAAGAAAATGGACAACCAAGGGCTTTCTCTTCAGAAACACCAGTTACTGGGTTTCGTCTTTCGGGATGGTGCAGACCAAGGCCTCTGCTTTCTCCTCCAGCACTGCTTCTTGGTTTCCAGCCTATTCTCAGTGAGCAAGAACCTGGTGGAGTGGCCTTGCAACACACTCTTCTAGTTTGCTCACCACTGTGGTCATCCCAAGTATGTCTTATAAACAAAACAARGTTACAGCTTGATCTCACTCTTCCTAAGTGGAAATGCTCATGATGGGAGATACACCAGCCAAGTGCAGAAGCAGAGCTGATGTTACTCTCAAGAACCATGAATCATACCTGGCCTGTTTTTCCCTTGTCGTAGAGATGCCATTACCACAAGGCTGCATGATACTATCTCTTGGCAAGCCCTGCTGTAAWGATGCCATTCATATGCTTGTTTGTCAGATGCGTTTCCCCCTCATGTGGAGAGTAGAGTAAACCTGCATTTTGGAGTGTCAGTTGTCACATCTGCCTGTTGAAGGATTGTCTAGTTGTAATATGCAGTTACAAAAATAGGTGATACAGAGACATCATTCATTAGAAATAAGTTCCTAAGTAGTATTATTTTCCAATTTAAGTAATTGGTGCAAAATTATTTGGATTGCCAAGCCTATCCTTCACCAAGAAATTTATTTCAGGTCTATCTTGAGGATAAACTGTGCATAGTACTAACCTACCATTACAGCCTTGAAAAAGAAAAGGTTCTCTAGGGCAAACCTACTTGTTGTTCAGCTGTCCAGCACCAGCAGTTTTGGGACAGACTATTTTACTGCTTGAACTTCCTTTCAGATACAGTGCGAGCATTTTCCTAAGCAACATTTCTGCCTCGCAATTTTCCAGCAGCAAACCCATCAGCAGCAGAATCCTCAAAGCCCTGGCAAGGGTGTATTGCCTTGGATTCTCGCAAGTTTATTTAGAGTMATTTTCCTCCAGCATCTTTGGCCCAGTACAAAAGACCCTGCAGAATGCAAATCTGGGATGCAAATGACTTGAAACACCTTCACTTTTGAAGAGTGTCAGTGGCTAAACTCACTTTGATTTTTTAAAAAATAGGCTTTTTAGCCATGTCATCAGGATTTAAATATAAAGAGTTTGACCATTCCTGGAAAAAAATACCTGCAGTTCATCTTCATATTAATACCGTCAGATGCAGACAGTGTGGTTGTATCTCAGCACCTGGAGTTCCTGTGTCCTTTTTCAGCAAGAACAGCTCCAGCACRTGTGCTGTTTCTGTACACGGCAAATGGCACCTGGCATGTGTGAATGACTCACTGTCTCTTGGTTCTGTGACTTATGACCAGGTTCTGAAATCCATGCCATTCTGCTTGGCTTTTCACTACTGTCAATGAGAAAACAGTTTGGTCCTGAATGTTTTTAGGGTCATTGTCTGTTTGTTATTAGATCTGGTCCTCTGTTGTTTTGTTCATGCTGATCTGTTGAATGAAATTTTCATGCTGTAATACTGTGGATTTGWTAACCAGGGCCCACAAACTACAGAATACCTCCTGCTCTGTTTTTCCTCTTTACACTGTTTATACACCRTTGGCTTCTTAGTGGTTTCTCTACACTTTCACTGAAGTGAGAGGASAATCAAATCCTTAGACTGAATACAAACTTCTGCTGGTTCATATATAACTCTATACTCTCTGATATTGAAGGAAATGACAACGCTTCAAATACACCTTGCTGTCAGGTTGATTCTGCCTTCAGACTGCTCGATACCTCATTCTCCAAAGAGCCTCACATGGTTGATGGTATCTTGCACAAACAGCTCAGCCCTCCAGGGAATGCTAAGATATCAATAGAAATAGGAGTCTTTCTACATTTTCAGAATGACAAAAATGCTTCAGACACTTTCTTTTTTTTTTTYTTGCAAAAGTCTGGGCTAGAGCATATCATAAATCTCAAGTCCAGATGCATGTATTGGCTGCATCCTGGCCTTATTTTACAGTGTATGTAACCTGTCTATCTAGACAGCATCCTTTTCAACCATCGATTTCCCAATGGTGATGGAAAGGGAATGTGACTCTGATAGGCCAGAATGAAGCATTCCAACCCAGCCAAGTCTTCATTGCGGAAAATGAGGGAATCAGGACTCTGGCATATGCTCTGTCACACTTCTGAAGCTTAGGCTACATACAGGCAAGTGTCTTTATTTCTGTAGYGCTGGAAGGCAGTGCTTCTGCCGAAAAACTCATTGTAAGGTTCAGCTTACACTTCATTGGATGCAAGATTATGATAGCCCCCTTGTCTCTTCTAGAAGAGGAAGGAAAATTAGAATTAAGCAGAATTACCTTGTCAGGGAGACCTCATGGTGCTTCCTCAAAAGGCAAAGATTCTGTATACCTTCTTTATTCCTCAGACACTCACTTGAGAGTGAGCCCATAGAAGTCCATGGGACTTTTGTGTAGTAAATCTGGCAGTACTGAGCCTGCTGTGACCAAATTGGCATTGCAGGAATCTGCTACATCACTGGCTTCTTGACCATAAGATTAGAATCACAGTGAGACAGCAGCACTGTCTCAGCTTCACTACCCATCAAGGTATCACTTGCATATAAATATATGAACTGCAAGGATATACTTTGGTCTGTGTCAGTGACTTAGTAGATCTGGTCAAACCCCTGCATTTTATTTCTTTTGGGAGATTCTGATGTTTCCTGATTTGGTCTGGTGTGATTCAGAGTGGAAACAGAACAGTCTTTGCAAAATGAAATTTAGAACTAAAAAAAAACCCACTTAAGAGGGTCAAAATATTTGGCTTAAAGTTAAAGCTGGAAGCATCTCCCATCAGTTGTGCAACATTGCTTTATATTACAATAGCATACCAATATGCAACAGGATTTAGAGAATTCAGGAATTATCAGAACAGAACATAGGAGAGGTGACAATTAGAAATTACACTTTTCCAACTTCAGATAGACAAGTGGGCAAGCAAAACATGCCAACAGGATTGCTACAGCAGTAGGGAGTATTACAATGTCCTCATTGAGCCCCTGGAAATTGTTCTTAGGCAAATTGGTACTGCATGTTTACTGCYGGTACACTGAACTGTGCATAGGTATGATATTCTGGTGCAGACACCAACCAAAGCAGCAGAAGACTCAGAGAAGGACGATGGATGAAACCACAGTCTAGATAAGCTTCCAGAATCTGTTAGTTGATGGTATAAATGTGAGGGCTGAATTAAAAAATAGAAAGTCAATGAATGGCCAGATTATGAATGTCACGCACAGTATCACTTTGGCTCTCTCACATATATATATATGCATGAAGCTGTCAGACCAAAAACCACATTAAACACATTATTTTTAGTCAAAGATATGGACTGTCATGGTGGAATGCTACAGTCTGTAGAAGTACAGAATGTGGTTGTGAGCATGAACTGTTCTGTTCTCTTCCGTTCTGGGAAAGAGTGAGATACAGCCCAGAAAGACGATTGGGTGTTGCCATCTCTCTGATCCTTTGTAAGTGCTAAGATAGCTTGGCAAAGGAGTCGTGCGAGGTGAAGCTGAGAGAGCATTTCAGGCTTTTACTTCAGGATGATGAAGAAATCTCACTATAGCTTCTATGGGAAATATTTGAGAAAGTGATACCAAATACTTCAGAGGAAGTTATTGGGAGTCATAAACAAAGATAAGCTGGACAAGCAACAAAATAGAATGTTACAAGAAAAGCATAAACAGGCCAAGTCTGCTGGCAAAGCAAGAACATGATCAAAGGAGTGAAGAGATCACAAAGACAGCACAAGCAAAGATTTGGGAGAGAGAAGCTCAGCAACTTGAGAATACCTCAGACCATCTAGAAAAGCATTTTGCATGGTGTTTAAATTAAATGGGAAAAGAAACTGAGCCAATACTACTTATGCTAGGATGGCTCACAGTAACTTGACAAGTCATAAAGGGCTGCTGCAGGTAGGGGGATGTTTTGAAAACACGTATTCCCTGCAGCTGATGACACATGCATTCTGTGCATGTAGCAGAGAGAAGACAGCTTGCAAGGCAAGATGGTATTGCTCTCAGCACAGCAAACTATCTCAGCACTTAATCTTCCTTCATCCMTAGAAAAAACATAGCCAAGACTGAGGCAAATAAAAGTGGCTGGAACACATGACATTACCGCTAATGTGGCAGAAGCATCTGGAACAGGCACCTGGAATTCAAAGTACATAGAACGCATTCTGGGGAAAGAATATTTTGCCAATTCAAATAATTATATAAATAAAATTTATCAACATTATTAGAAAAGTAATCTTAAAAATACTTGCGAACAGATTATGGCCACTTTTAAAAGAAAGAGCAGCTTAAAAACAGTGCAGCATGTATTGATTGAATATTTGTGTTTTAACAGAGGCCTGGAAAAAAGTAAGAATAGGGGTCAAAGCCTTATTAAAAAAAAAATCCAATTCTTTTTCACATACATTTTATAATGACATTAAGTACAGCTCAAAAGGGAGCACTATGAAAAGTGATTAAATCAGACTAATTGAGGCCCTAAGTAAGGTAACAACAATGCTAAAAGGTGTGCATAATGACTCTTGCAGTCTCATAAGAACTGATGGGCAAATGAGCAAAGGATTCATTCCGAAGGCTGGTAGTACAGCAAGGTCCATAGAGCTGCTGTTCCTTCTCATCACTCTCTTATCTAGCCACGATGGAGTCCAGTGTGCAACACTGGATGACCAGTGTTCCTCGAACATTCTGCTGGAAAAGGCTTTATTCCATGTTATGAGGACATCAGTGCTTCCTCTGCCCTCCATCTGCAGGCAGGTCTGTGATATGACCAAAATGGAGATGTCTCTGTGGGTCTGATCCCTAGGAGTCTTCAGCTGCATGGCCATTCATATAAATAGTCCCTGCTCTTTTCCCCAACATTCATATGTACTTTTGTTACAGGTTATGCAAATGTGATGTAAAAAAGCTTACACCGTTGCCTTGTGGCAAGGACAATCCAGTTGCTTGAGTCTCGAAAGAATTAGAGGGAAGAGGTTAGAGAGTAACAAAGTCAGGACATCTAGCCTCTATTCTTCTCCCAAATTGTGTCTGAAGGGCCTATGATAAGTGGACRGCAGGTAATGACCTGCTAGATTAAAATTGTTCTGACAGGCTGGATCCAGTCCACAAACCTTCTGTTGTTTGAGGTCCTGAGATAGAGAGTTAAGCTTCCTAGCTTGTGCAGATGATGTCATATAATTGACAGATACACTTGAATTGATAAGAGGTTCTTGGCTTTCTTAGAAAATTGTTATAGTTGCCTTGGATTCCCAATAAATGCCTTGAAGATGAAATGGTTGTATCTAGAGAGAGGAAAATACCTAAAGTGTTGAAATGGAGCAGGGGTAATCCAATAAACCAGTATCTTCTTCACACACCTAAAGACCTTGGTGAGTATTGGTTATCAAGGATGATGTTCACAGAGCTTCAGCCACAAAAGCTGCACAGAGATTGATGGAACTCTACATGGGATGAAAGCAAGGTGTTCAGAGTGAGCTGCACTACCTAGAGCCAAAGTCAGAATTTGGGAGAAGATGGATATCTGTCATTTCATAAAGCAGCCATTTGTCAACTGATTGGGAAGACCTCCTTTCCCAAAGACCCTTTATCCAAGAACCAGCAAATGGCTGTCCTTTCAGAATCAGACTGCTCTTTTCCACATCCTCACACAGAATCCATGAGTCTTCCTGAGATCTGGGAAGTCAGTTCCAGCACTGTGTAGTCAGGAAGCCTGCAGAAGTGCTGTGCACCTGCTTCTCAAGCAATCAGAGAAAGACTTGAGATGTACAGGAATACTGGACACATCAAATCCGTAGATCTAGATTCAGGAATATTTACTGAACCAGTGCCTGTTCCTGGTATTGACAATGTTTTATCTGTGTAATTGTTTGGATTGGAAAGACATTCTTCATGAATATTTTTAAATGACAATGTGTTCCAGATGCTTGTTCATAGTATCCCTGTCATGTGGGTGGTCCTGTTACAGAATCTTCTAACAGGTTGTTTGGTAAAACTTTCTGTACACCAGCTGGGTCCATTACTCTTCTATGCAGTTGTCCGGGTGATCTGATCAGGAAGCTAATTTCTAAACTGTGGATAGATAGAGGGAGGTCTTCCCTTTGCAGGACTGTATTCCCAGTGGCTGTGGACTAATGTCAGATGCTGAAGTTGTATGACAGCTCTGTTGTCCACTAAGTGGAAAGCCCAGTAGAACTTTTAATATAGGCCTTATTTGCCCTAAGTCCAGACTAAAATACTAAAATTCCTTGTGCTAAGAACAAATCCTGTAGCAGACACAGTACTTCACCTTGAAATGACACACGTTCCACTTGAAACACCACTTGGCAAATGTGGGAGCTTTACCATCTTTCCATGATGTAGAGGACTATTGAAATAAGAGGCCTATGAAGGCAGCTGTTAAGTTGCACTGAGAGTCAGGCACTTCAAATGCTAAATATTACAACAATGGCACTGGTAAGAACTAAGGCTGTTTTCAAAATTGTCCTTTTTGTGCTACAGAAAATAATTTTAATTTATAATTAAAAAACAACCATGATTAAAATCAGCCATTTGTGGAAATAAGATGTACAAAGATCTTTAAAGCACCAGCAGCACTTCCAGAGTACTGAAGCAAAAGAAAATACTCTGGGAAAAAAAAAGTAAAGTAAATGGTTTTATTAAACAGTCTTAGGTAGCTTATATAAATCTGGACTAGAAATTAACAATAGAAATAGTTTTAGAAAGATTGAATGGCCAAGGTGAGACATTGCTTTTTAAGAACGCTTAGATTGGTTTTGGCTTTATATATTTATATTTGCCCTCACCAAATTAGTTTGTTTAAAAATACATGAATGAGATGGGAAAGACCTTAAAAGACAATCATGATATCACACATCACATATTTAAGTGACCCTGATCAGTTCATCAGAGCAACATTGCCATTTTAAGTGCAAGGGTTGTCTCTTAGAGCTCTGATAGTCTCTGAGTGGCTGACTGGGAGAGGATTTTCACCAGCAGAACTGCTGAAGCATTCTTAACATGGTATCTGTTTTCTTCAGTTTTAGGAGTTAAAAAGCTAGGAACCTAGTCTGACCTACTCATTTAAGCTCCCTTCATAAACAGGCATCTTCAAGCTGACCCATCCTAGTATATGAGTTTGAGAGAGGATAGTACCTATTGCCTACTACTAGCCATAGGTGGGGGCATGAAAAGTCAGCATTGACTGAACTGAGAACATCACTGCTGGTCACTCAGAAGTGCTCTGGAATTTTTTCTTGCTCTTTCTGATAAATCTGTCCCAAGAATAATTGAAAATAAAAATCAGAAATTTTGAAGTTTTGAATTTCTTTGCCTTTTTGAAATTAGATTTTGCCATGAATATTTACATCTTCAGCATCAGTTTCAAAGGGAGGGAAGTCAATTTCTATTATAAATACTTTCAAGACAGAGCTTTTTGTTGCCTCATTCTGGGAAGTGCTTCTTTCTCCATTTATCTCACTACTTCACCATGTTAACAGATGAAAGCCTCAGTTATTCCTAACTAATTGTAAAGGCTGTGTTTTTCCTATCAATCCGCATGAAAAATGCTGTGTGAGCAATCACAGAACAAACTCAGTTCCAAATATCAGGTACCAAAGTGCTCTCAGTTTATGAATTTGTAGAGTAAAAGCTATTTGATTGTTACAACTTGCAGTATATCTGCAGCTGTTCTGCAAGTTTTGCAAGACTGAACATGCTGACTAGATAATATTTGTGGAATTATCCACTTTTGTCTATTTTTGTAATTTTTCCGCTTCACTTATTGAGTCAATTCTGCAGAATTCCCTGCCTTACTCTCTAGACAGGATTGCTGCATGACACACCACAGTGTTAGACACCATGAGAAAACCTTAAAAAGCTACTTGTATATTCATATGATATTCACCACTCTCATAAAGGATGATATTCTGCTTGTGTTAAAGACAAAGAAAAAAATTGAGTATGTGAATCTAGATGTAATTTCAGATTTGAAGTATCTTACAGCTAAACAATATTTACTATTAGAGGTTGCTTTTAGTCAATAGCTGGTAATAAAGAAAGTTAATTGGATGTTTCCTTCACAGTTTGGGTATTTGTTCTCAGAAGGTTATCAAGAGTTTCCACATCAGGCTTAGAAGTTCACTTGTTCAGAGTCCTTTGTTCAGCAAGAGGTTGAAGGCAGGAGTTTGATTCTCTGGCCAAATGTGTATCTTGTCTGAAAGAAAAGTATACATTTTTAGGTCTAACACACGGCAGGACAAATTCATTTAAGTTCCAAAAGAGAGCATGGACACTGATAATAGAACAGGGAAAATATATGACTACATGAATCAAGTGTATTTGCTCCTTAGTTTTTACTGCAAGTCACAGCTAAATAGCTTATACAAGCTGTTCAATTATTTTCTTTTCAGTAGATGTGTTTAAGACTTTATGGACAATATGTGAACACAAGTGGGAATAGGTTGTTAGATGCTTCTTTAAGTCTTGGGTTCTCAAAAAATTTCCTTCATGTAAGTTCAGGATGTCAGACAGTGTATTACTACTGTTGGTAACTCTACCCCTCCCACCTATTCTGTGAAATCTTATTAATGTTTTTCTTCAAGAAAAAGAAGGTGCAGTGTAATACCATGGTGACTGTTGTCTCCTGCTAGTTCCTTTAGAATCCTTTAGTACAGTTACATGGCACACTTATTAAACTAAGGCAACCACTGAAGGTAATGCTGAGAGTGAAAGAATAAATTAGAAACTATGAGCAGGGAAAAGGTTGCGTTTGGCACGCCAGTCACACTGTTGAGGGAAACTCGATCGTCATTTCTGGAGATAAGGAATAAAGATTCCGGCCTGTAGGGTACATACATATGTGAGCTTGGAAGGAAGCATCCATAATTACTTTAGTATTAATGCAATTATGGTGGGCCTCTGGCATAATTTGACTGTCCGCTTGTCTCCTCCTGCCTCCTCTGAACTGTACTTTAGTGGTAGCAGCAGAGACTTGGAGAAACTGTTTAAAATTCTCCTAAATAAAATGAAAGTGCTATTCACCATTTTTTGCTCCCAGTTTTACACTATTGCACCTCTACCAAAATCACAGGAGCACTGAGTATTTGAATTTTCCAATGACACCAGCTTCCAGTGTTTGCAGATCCATTGACATATACAGGCTCTTCACAAGATACCGGCAGGAGGAAKTCATAGAAAAAGAGATTATAACGGTAAAGACGACAGATCTCTTAAGACTGGATGAGGATTTTTGACACAGCCTTACATTTCCTCAGTATTTTTGTAATCCTTACATTGATAATAAAATCAGCCATAGACAAAGAAAGGGCCACTGCATGACAGAAAATTATTTCTGGCTGTATTGCCTTCCTTCTTTATGCAGTAGAAATTTAATGCTTTTATCATGTAATGATAATTTCAAAATACAGGCTAAGGATGGAAAACAACAGAAATAAAGAAATTCAGAACTCTTCCTTTGAAAAAAATGACCTTTTATATTATGACTATCTTATTTTTGATCTGGGCATAATTGATTTATAACTCTGCTGTTCTTAACAGTGTTCATTATTCTACTCTTGGCCGATGAGTAAAGGTCATGCTACACTTACTCTCAGTCATTACTATAAATGTCATACAGACATGTTGCAAGCTGCGGTGCTGATGTTGGGGCTGTGACAGCTGCCATTAATCCTCAAACCTTTAACTAGGTCTTTTTTTTTTTATGTTCATGATCAATTGCATCATGGGACATTTTTCCCTGCTATCCAAATGTGTTTTGCTGGTACTCACCAACAATGACAAGAAATTTAGCGTTTCTTTYTGCTTGATGGCTGACAGTGAATAGACTGTGATTTCACTGCTTGTTCCCATTATCCTAGAGTATTTGATGAATATTAGTGCAGATGTCTTTGACTCTGAGGCTGGAATGCAAACAGTCTTCCAGGGATATTTTTCATATCTGAGTATAAACTGATTTAAAAATCCCATACCGCTGTTTCCATTCTTCTGGTTTGTAAATATGGAAGTATATGAGAAATAATACTGTGCCTGAGCTTAAAATTCTACTCCCAAGATTACATAGGATTCAACATTTTCAATCTGGTTTCTTGTGAACACATATGCCAGCAAAAGGTCATGAGACAAGCATAAATACATTGAGTTTAGAGTTAAAAATAGAAGAATGTTTGCTTTGCTTTTTGCAACAATGATCTGTCTTTTTTWGATAGTCCTTGAGGTATTACAAGTCAGAATTAATATTAATCTTAAATCTTTTACTGTGCCTAATCAGCATGTAGGCTGTGACAACTGCACCAAAAATTGGATTTTGGTATGAATTATATGCCATCTTCAATCATAATAAGTGTGTTCTACCATACACCTAAACTTCACTTGTATTCATGTTCCTCAACTTCATGCTGCAGGCTGGCTCTTCAACCAAGATCAAATCAGGTGATACTGAGAAGTCCAATGCTGCATGTGCTATTTTGGGAGTATTCTGTAGAACAATTGCAAATGTTGTTTTGCTGTTCAGTATGTTGACTTTTTACCTTCAATATAAGACACTTCGCTGGAAAATATTGTTATTTACTGATCTTAATGGCTAACCCCAAGAAGTTGTGGCTTTTAGGATAAGGCCAAATTCCACCAACTTTATGACAAGTAATGGGAATAGTCAGCAGAAGTAAAACTGGCAGAAATTTACTATTGGAAACATTCAATAGATGCTTTATTAATGGATATCTACTGTACAGAATAATGACAAGACTCTTGTGAAGAGACAAACTCCTCGTATAATATGGGCAGAAAGAAGGTCAGGTATCTATTACTCAACACAGAGTTTAATGTACTTACACTGTTTCCCACATCTTTCCTTAACTTTATCTATGTTGTATCTTCCAGGACTGTAAAGTTCTTATTCATTGTGCTGAGTTTACCTGACCCAGCTGCCAGATGCCTACCCAGCTGTTCATCCTGTCGTCTCCAGAATGGAACAGGGGGAGGAAATAAGATGGAAAATCTTGTGGGTCAAGATAAAGACAGGGAGATCACTTACTAATTACCATCAGACAAAACAGACCTGATTTGGGGGAGATTAGTTTAATTTGCTGACAATAACATCAGAGTAAAACGATGAGGAACAAAGACAAAAATGAAAGTAGTTTACCTTCACCCCTTTTCTTCCTAAGTTCAACTTCACTCCCTCAATCCCAACTTCTCTGCCTCCTGGCCCCTGGACAGTGCAGGGGCATGGGGAATGGCAGGCTGCAGTCAGTTCATAAGATATCATTATCTTTGTTGCTCTTTCCTCCTCACACTTGGTCCCCTGCTCCAGTGTGGGATCTCCACATGCTGCAGTCCTTCGGTATAGACCTGCTCCTCAGTGGGCCCCTCTTCACAGACCTTAGGTCATGCCAGGACCGTGTTCCAGTGGGGRCTATCCATGCAGCTTCCTTCAGGACATACCTGCTTGCTCTGGTGCAGGGTACTTCATGAGCTAGGTGAAGGGTTCTGAAGATCCCTTCCAACTCAAACCATTCTATGATTCTGTGACTCTATGATCCCTTCTTTCCAAATTTCATATTATCTTTCTCTCTTTCAAAATTGAGAGGAGATTATCAAAAAGTCAAGCAGTGGCTGTTGGGCTGAAGTGAATTAGATCCAGTGTGAGAGTCTGATTGCAGATAAGAGTGGAGCACTGAACACCTCATACAGCCTTATCTGCTGCCTAGTGGAAATGGCTATAGTAGTTATAAATAGCAGAAGAAAACTTATTTTTCTTCAYAGAAATAAATGAATCATTAAACTTTCTCCTGTCTTAAGGGACTCRGGCTCCCAGGCACAAAAAATGTTAATATGTGTAGATTTCTCTATAGCAAACAGGACAGGAAATTAAACATTACAATGGACAAACTTGGGCAAATTAACACACCATTAAGRTGAATAGGGCAATTCTGATTCCCTTTGGTACCATGGAAGTGTTTCTGCTGTGAACTTGATAGGAGGTTGGGAACCTGATTTATGCAACTTGCTATAGAAGGAAAGCTGTATGAGATAAGACTATCTTAACAGAAAAAAAATGAAAACCTGTGAAACTGTAGAGTGTGGCATAGTCTATGGTACACAGATGTCATAAATTTGTGGAATCAGGACATTTTCCACAGTTGCAAATTCATGTTGCCAGTGATAATATACATTAGGCTATATTTCTTGTATGATATTATTCTCTAMGTACAGTGCCAGTAAGTTATATTTTATGTACAATATCGCTCTGTCCCACTATTTATGTTTGCAACTCTTGCCTATGTAGAGTACTAAAGGATGGGAGAGTACTTCAGTAGATTGCTAAATTGCTGGATCTAAAGCAGACTGCAACCACTAATAATACTGTATTTGTTTTGCTCTCATGTTGTTAGATATTTCTCACTAAAATGGTACTTTAAAATGCAGATGACCTCTAATTCTACAGTGAAGAATTAATGGTTCACTTGATCTCTGTGCTCTGTGGAGTTGGATGATCAGGAAAGCACATGCGTGAGTACTAACGATGAACCATGTCCATTCTCACTGCACTGCTGTTCTCAGCCTGCCCTTCTGCTGTGCATAACTGCAGAATTTTGCTCCCTGGGCACTTATCTCTGAAGCTATAGAAAATTTTGAAGGGTCCTTCAGAGCMTTGTGGAGCTGTGAGAGGAAAGATTATTTCCTGCTGAGTTGCTAGGAAAATTTCCTTCACCATTGCCAACTTCTTTTCTTAAAACAGAGGCCAGGGAAAACACTCAGCTTTTACTCTGTGCGTRGTGAAGAACAAAAAGTAGTATCTGCTGGAGTTTCTGTACTGTCAGCTGGAACATCAGACTGATGTCGGGTATTCTGGAAGCATTCACCCAGACCCATGTGAGCTCAGCTCAGAAATAGCCCAGTTAGTACAGTTCTGTAGGATGGTGACATCTGTGGCTTTTTGGCCTGGTTCAAACCACTGGGAGACATTTTTGTTATCTGACCAGACCTCCAAGATGAAAGCACTAATCACTGGCAGATTCCCAATAGACGYTGGCCAGTCCCAATGAAGGTGCTCAGCTGGGAACTACTTCAGCATTGGGCAAATACTGATCTGCTGATGTGCAAGTACGTGTGGAAATTACAGCGTGCTGAAGAAACATTCAAAATATTTTCACRTGTTTCTCAAGAGCTGTTGATGGAATTCATGTAGCTGCTCTCTTACCTCTTGTTTTTCCTATATAAGCACAGAAATGTGCCATAGGAAAGGCATATTAGCTAAGAATGTGATTTCATGTTCTGGTGTGGCAGCCATGGCAGATGCTGTGCACACAAGAATTTCTTGCTGTACAGCAAGAAATAATTCTTCCTCTGAAGAGCTCTCAGTATAAATAACAACAGTGATGATGATGTAAGTCTTAGTGAATCATCATAGGAAGTTGTTGACTGATACCTGGGGGAACTAGGCAAAGTGCATGTTTTCAATGTTTTCTTCCTTCGTAAAAAGTAGTCTTGGATTCATATCTGCCAAAACAGTCATTCACAATGTCTTCACAGCACTACAGTTCCAAGTGGCCCTGTATATATATATATTCTTTTTTTTTCTGAAGGCATTCCTAGATGACATTGAAAGACAGCTTCAACCACAGAAGAAATAAATACCTGGCAGAATGAACTGTTAGGTGACTGTAAACTAGGAGGGGTTGTCTGACTGCAGTTCAAACTTAATGATTAATTTGCAGCCCCAATATAATGCATTTTTAATCATACACTTGAAAGCAATGATGAAATCTGCAGAAGCAGCAATAAGGAAGCAGCACAGCTATACAGACAACATACTGATAACACAGCGTGCAGGCAGTTTCTTCCTTGGTTGATAGCTACAACACGTACCAGCAGTGAAAATACTATAGATGTTTTCAGAATGCTACTTTCTCAGGGAGACAGGAAATGTTCAGCCTATAGGAGATATGTTGTATTACTATTGACTTTCTCATGCAAGAATTGGTGCAGACAAAAGTGCATGACCTTCAAATCAACTTGTTTTCTCCTTTGCTTTGTGAGCAATGCCCAAGGTTCTGCCTGTCTCAAAGTGGAATCGCTGTCTATGAARTAAGTTTTGGTGTTATACTGGTGAGAGAAGAGATGGGCAATGTGTGTTCTGTAGCCATTTCGCTTCAAGAACTCAGGTTCATATATAAATAATACAAACGGAATTTATCTGTAGTTGCACATACATTTTCCCAGCAGCAGGGATTATATAAGCAACTCCTGGTTTCTCTGTCACTGGCATCTTTTCCAGCCGCTGGCTAACCCCTCATTTATGCTGGAACAACTGCACATGGGGTGTATGCTAAAAAACAGATGAAGGAACTCGTGCAACTGAAAAAGTTTTTTTTTTTTCTGAGTTATTTTTTATTCTTTTTAGCCAATATTGTTGTCAAATGTGGCACCTGGCTCTTAGCAGCATGGAATCTAAATATTCTCTACTTCTCCTAAAGTGGGAGGTAGGACTGTAAAGTCCTCACCATTACTACTGTGCATATAGAGAGTGCGAGTGTCAGAATGTGAAGGGGTGATATTAAAAATGCTAAGCTCATGCACTCTCAAAACGATGATAATTATGGAGTGCTCATAGTCATTACTTAAGTTAACAGTCCCTTTTATTTAAAAGTGGGGGGGGTTATAATAGTGGTAGGTTATTCTCTATGAATTTTTACCTAATTCATAAGGCAAATGGTGTTATTAAATGTAGGACTGTGGATTATCAATGAAGTGGTAATTATTATCAGTTCTATGGAGATATAAATTGTCCCCATGTGTTTTGTCTTGTTTTTCTACCGCACTGTGATGGTATTTATTTTTTTGTACCTTAAAAATGCTGGAAATGGGAAAACTTCTCATAAAAGTTCTTGGGAAATTTGTTCCTCTTTCAATAGGAAATATTAAGATGCTTACTCAACTGTCTCAGAATTACAGTGCAGTTTAGGGAATTAATTGTTACACTGGCAGCACACAGATTCTCTTTAGAGCTTCCTGCCATGATCCTGCTGTGTTGTGCAAGTGCAGTCAGCGACGCATTTCTGCTTGTTCTTCAAGCCCTTAGTCACAGCCCAAAGTCTTTTGATTTGACCTTGCTCAGCTGAATCTGGCTTTATTTGTCTTCGCTGTGGATCACCACTCTTCACATTCTGGATAGTGAAGGAAAAGGAGATGAATTAATGCTCCTGCAGCTGAGTGCTATGAAAACAGAGTGTGCCATACTGCTTGCATAGGCCATGAGTCATGTTTTCCTTGATGGTCACTGGGAGAAGGGATTTTGAGCATTCATAATGAACTGGCAGCACTGCCTCTCCTGCCATCTCTACAGTTGTGACTAAGAACGTGACGTTGTTCACCCAGAGACAAACAAAGGTGATGACTCCATATAGTGAGAAGTGTTGGTGCACATTATTGTGTGCAATGGTACATACACTGATGGGCAGGATGGCAGTGGAGCTTTGTATGAGATATTCCTCTATGAGTAGATAAAGCCAGTGAGCTGTGAAGACACATAACCTTTCAGTGGTAGCTGTGCTGATGAATAACTAATGCTAGTGCTTCCAGAGATGATATTCTGTGCAGTTTGGAGAGATGATTTGTGAGTGTGTTTTTGAAAGCAGAGTAACACACCTTGCAGCCTAAGGCACAGTCTCACTTTGTGATGGATCTAAGTCATACAGAATTCTTGTCAGTTATATACCAGGTTCAGAATTTTGTGGGAAGGAGACCCAGCAGGCTTGTGTAGGGAACGAAGGTGAGACAGATGGGAAGTGAATGCTGCAGAACCATGGTGAGTAATTTTAAGTCATATATTTAATTGATTCATATAAGAATATAATAAACACTCCTATAACTTCCATCACAATGATTATGCATACTGCAAGAGTTGCTTAATGAGGCTTACCTAAGTCTCTGCCAGCCCTACCATTCTGCAACAAAAGAAATAATGGAGCGTTGTAATAACTGAGCCTAAAGATGTCTGTTCAGTAAACACAGAAAATTTCTATGAACAGAGATAATTTCTTTCTGCTGGAAGGGCAGTGTAGGTCTGCATGTGTGCCTGCTTGCACGTATGTGCAAAAGCTTTAAGGGGAGTGTATATGTTCACCAGAGAACAAAAAGTGCTTGTGCTCATAATGTGCAAGTAATTAAAGTTGCTGAAGCACTATTGGTGTTATACACTGAAAAGACGCTTATTTGGCAAAAGAAAAAATACAAAGGTTCTGGTGGAAACCAGGGTACTTTGATACATACATCATGTCTCACAATAATAATGAAAACAGAGCCAGAAGAAGAGATCTGGGCCAGGAAACCGCACAAAACTTTGTTAACTGATGTGTGTCAGAACAAAATAATGGGAGCAGAGGCCAGTTCTGACTACACTTATTCCTCAATAACTCCATCATATCTAAAAGGATATAACAGGTGTGAACAAGCAAAAGTTTTGGATATAAGGGAAGAGGAAAAAAAATATTTTGTGAACTTGGAAGCAATGGAATTGATGGTGATAGAGATTATTGAATAAGATCTTGAAGAATTGCATGTTATCTTCCAAACTGCTGGGTTAACAGAGAAAGCACTGCTTGTTGTGGAGGAATCCATTACTGTTTTCAGCGGGAGCACAGCTGGGCCAGGAGGGAATTATATATCCACAGCCCAGATAGCTGACCAACTGTGTGTTTAGTGAGTGTGGAGCAGAGCTATCTCCTCAGGCTGCTGGCTTTCTCCAAACTGGGCTGCAGCAGCAGAAGGCAGTGGCAAGTGAAGAAGGGACGCCCGCAACCACAGCAATAATCAGCTTTCAATGAGACAAGAGGGTCAGCGTGCTTCCAGGGAGCCCAGCTAGGGCTTGTGCACACAAAGCAACAGCTACAGAACTGTGAAGGAGGACAAAATATATTCTTGCAGGAGCCAGTCCCAGATACTCTAATTCCCAGTCCCACTTTTATTCTCAGGGGAGCACAGTGGGTTTGTGGTTAATCTGTATTTAAGAGTGTAAGAGAGAAAGACTCCTGATGCTCCTCCTCATTTACAGAGCAGAGCAACAGAAGCCATCATTTGTCGATTTTTAGTGAGTTAACCATGCTGATTTTCAGTCTGGTTTTGCTTCAGTCAGAAATCAAGAGATAACCTCCACCTCAGCTAATTTAGTGTTCATGGGTTCTTTGAGCTTTCCCTTTCAGGATCCTCACAGGCAAATGAAAGGGAGAGGAGTGGCCAACTTATCGTTAGAGCCACTGTCAGCTGCCAACTGGCAAAATCAGAAAAAATTCCATTTTTGCTGATTATTCAGAAGGCTTTGATGGTCTACACGAGTCTGGCACTGTTGAGCATGGCAGGAGTCACTACACACAAAAGCATCAACCGAACTGCTCCCTAGGGATTTACAATGTGAGTAATAGTGGGTTAATTTCTCTGGAAATTTCTGAAAGGGATGACTGTGTATCAATAAACTGTTCCAGATGACTGAAATGAAGTGTGGGAAAAGCCTCAAGGGACTCATACAATATTGTCAAGGAGACTCTTTCCTTTTGTTCTTAAAGGTGGCTTTCAATACATATATATATTAAAAAATTTACCATTTACTGCTACTTTATGAAGAAAAAGACCTGAAAGTTACTTGATTTGGTTTAGTTTCTCGCTACCAGGCATTAGTTTCCTTAATTTAAGATCATTTAGTACTTTCTGCATTTCTCTTTGCTTTACAGTGAAGTACAGGTCATGAAGTTTGTACTTTCTTAGGCTTTTATTGAAACTGAGATTAGTGGACTGGATCTTGAGTCTTTTTTTATGCCTTTGAGCTCTTTATGTAGCTATTGCTCAGATGTTTGGGTTGCATAGGTGTTAACCAAAACAAAGGATTAGATTACACAGCTTTTGCAGGGATTTAATTAAATTGGTGCAACCCCAGTTCAGTTTTGTTAGATCAGCAAAAAAACCCATGCATAGACAAGCCCAAAACATTTTAGAGAACTCAGTGAGAACTTCCTTGATTTCACATTTTGCTCCTGTTTTATTTCATTGGTTCTGRTGGGATGAGGCTACCGGTTCACAGCTGATCACAGAGGCTTGTGGGAGCTAGAGTGTAAACAAGACCTGAGCAAAGAAAACAAGCTGCAAACCACTCATCAGCTTTATCACTGCCCTTTTCACTTTTTGAACAGAGTATTGACCCCGTGGGAGAATGCTGTGCTGAAAGCCCAAAAAAGCCTTGTAAGCATAAGACACTGGGTCTGCTCTGGGACATGGAAATCAATCTCCTCTACAGTGATGCTTCCCACCAGCCCTAAAGAACATCAGCTACCCTCACACAGAAGATGTCTGGCAGCCGGCAGCAGAACCTGCTGCAGGAAAGACAGTGCAGGAAATAGTACTGAGACTCTGTTTCAAATTGGCACATACCACCAACATGGGTTTTATTCCTCCCCACTGTCATTTCATTCCAGGACTGAAAAGAACAGAAAATGAAAACTTTAATTCTGTGACCTACTTTTATCCTAGTGGTGGATAAGGTGGTGGATACAAGGGTGGTGACACTTCTTCAGCATGGGAAGCAAAATATGGGAAGCAGCATGGGAAGCGTGTCTCACAATCGTGAGGGCTATCACAGAAAGAGATGACCTCGCACAATTTTTCTAAGGATACCCTACATCTGCATTGCCCCATCCTCTTTTTCTTTGTGTCAATTTTTCTATGTTATTGCCCAAATGGAGAAAGATAAATATGGCAATTTGGCCAAGATTTCCAGGCCTCTAGCCTGGATAGTAGAACACCGATAAATAGCCATATGCAGGCCTTCCCATTTATTGCACAGATGGTATATGCTTGCACAATAACTCAGTGGCATCTCAGATACCTCTCCAGTGTGTCAGACTCACTGTGATGTGTTGCATTGTGCACGCTCACACACTTCTGACTGTGAAATATTACATAGAAATAGAGCAACCTCAATTACTTTAGACATGTGAGGGTTTTGCATAAGTGAAGCACATGTTTTTGTAGTGAAGCAGAGGACAGAATGTGTCTCCATAAACATAAGCAATTTTGTGTGTTCTGCAGTGCATCCAGAAGCCGTTATAGGCAGTATGGCAGTCCGTATTCCTTCTGTCTCACTCTTTGCATTTGTGGTGACTGTTGATAATAAAGGATTTAAAAACAGGAACAGTGCAAAGAGTGTTATATAAAGGAAGTAACTGCTCAGCACAGGATGTATAACGTGCCTGCTGTAATATTTTAATATGCATTTACACTCGTTTCACAACTTGGAAATATTATTTGGTTCTTCACAGACAAAATCTTTTGCTGACAACTCTGTTTTATAAGACTGTAGGATAATTCAAGTGGGAAGGAACCTCATGTCTCTAGTCCTACCTCCTTTTCAGGCAAGCTACCTGTAAGTTAAGACCAAGGTTACTCTGGAATTTATCCAGTTAGGTGTTGAAAAGTTCCAAGGATGGGGACTGCACTGCCTTTCTGCTAATCTGTTTTTCTGCCTGACACAGGGAAATGTTTTTCCTTATATCCACCCTGAATATATCCCTTGTCTCAGTTTATGCCCTTTGTCTACCATCCTCCCACCATGTGCTGCAGTGAAGAGCCTGGAGCCACCTCCTTGTACGTACTGGCGGGCTGCTAGTTAGATGTATCAAAAGCTGTCTTTTCTCCAGGCTGAACAATCGCCATTTCCCCATCCTCTCCCTACAGGACAAGTGCTCCAGAGCCTAGAACATCTTGGTAGCCCTCTACTGAATGTGCTCCAATCTATCAGTGGATTTCTTGTATTGGGGAATCCAAATCTGTACAGAGTATTTTAGGTGTTGTCTAATAAGCACTGAGTAAAGGGAGATTATCACTTTCCTGGCTGTGCTTTTGCTGAAACAGCCCAGGATGCTGTTGGCTTTCCCTGCTGCCAGGCAGATTGCTGGCTCATCCTGGCTGCCTCCCATGATTCCCAGGTCATTCTCAACTAGCTGCTCTGCAGCTAATTGGTACCCAGCCTGTATCATTGCCAGGGTTATTCCTTCTCGGGTCCAGGACATTCCTTTTCCCCTTGCTAAATTTCATAAGGTTGTTGACCTGTTCCTCCAGTCTATCTAGGTCAGTCTGGTTGGYAGCCCTGCCCTGAAGTGCATCAACTGGTTCCCCCTGTTTGGTGTCATCTGCAAACTTGATGCGAGTTTACTCCATCACCCCTCTGGGTGATAATAAAGGTGTTGAAAGATACTAAGAATGATGTTAGACTATGAAAATGTTGTATATGTTTTCATACATAAGAAAGCCTCTTGAAGGAGAACTTATTGCCAGTTAGACCCATCCACTTCCTGTAACCTCAGGACATTATGTTTGGTGAACAAACACATGAGTCGTGTGGCAGGCACAGTCCAAGTCCTAGCAGGCAGTTGTGCCATCTGCACGAAAAATGCACAGCTGCAGCTCTGTGCTCAGCCTCAGTGCTGCCATTCATCTAAATGGCTGAAGTGGTTCTTGTCCCTATGGATTAGAGTCCCTGCAAACCCGTCCTTCCCGCAAGTCAGCCATATCACAAGTAGGGAGTGTCGTCAATGAACATAACCATAAATTGACATACATATCCACAGTGTAGAGGGCATATAGTTCTCTGCCTAAGGGAATGGGACACAACCTCAGGAAAGACAGTTCTTAGGTCCATTCAATCACAAATAAGTCAGTTATTTTCTTTTATGGTTCAATTTCTTGCCTCTAAAGTAAAGGAAGTAACATTGCTGTACTACATAAACATCTTTTGAGGGCAACTAATGTTTTAGAAATATTGGTGATTGGATTCGGGCAGCTGTAGTTTCTTCAGACTCTGCATGACATTATACCCCATACAGACCTATACTGTGTGTCATGCATGGTCCTCAGAAGGAGGTTTCACATCAGGAGTAGAAAAATGGAGGAAAGGAGAACACGAGCGTTAGAAGCCCTATCACCATTTACATGAAAGCTTGTAAAGAACTGCTACGCAAATGAAAGATCAGCAATACACATATTTACTTTGGAAATTCCTCTTTAAAGCATGACAAGAACATCGTAACAAAATAGTTGTGTGTCTAAATTTTACAATGCAGAGGCCAATAATCGACATAAACGTTAAACTAGGGCATGTGATAAAAAATTCCATCTGCAAGTAGTACGAACGCATTTTAAGTAGGAAAGGTGATTGTCGTTTGTTTAAAAATCACGTTCTCCTTTCACTGTATAGACCAACTGCTCATAATCACAACTACACCTGCTTTTAACTTTTTTTCTCAGTAAGTGTAAAAACAAAGGAAAATAAACTTCAAGTGTTGAGCCTGACCCCATGGCCTTTGAAAACAAAGGAAGAACAAGACTCCTGGTAACTTCTGAGGGCATTGCATCCAGCCCATTGTTTTTAAAAGTCAAAAGCTAACACAGATTGTTCATTTCCTGGCATTGGCATCAGCAGTAAATGGGATTGCCTCACAAAACGTTTGCTCAGTCCTCTGGGACAAAGGATAAGAGCATGTTACATTGCTCAACAATGATCTCCTCAACCAGCTACACAGCAGCACTGTTTCATTTCAATAGCTCATTACCTCCTTGTCAGTAAAATGAGTCCATGGAGCTGAAACTATGGCAAGAAGAGTGAAAGCCAACAAGAAGGGTGGGTCTGAAATACCATTCTCAAACATACCCTGCTTCCCAATGTATCACGTAGGAGGTTGAGGCTAATATTATGGCACGGCAGCAAAGTGATAAATTATTCATCTAAGGAAACATAGGGACTGCTTGATGGCTGCAGCCTTCTTGGTATCACTTTAGGACAGGAAGTACATTTCTGTGTTGTAGCCTCTACAGGGTAGGCATCTATACCATTGCCAGTTGTCAAGACTCCCTCCATAGTGGATGAACAGAAATAGGCCTTCCTACTCTATCTCCTAAATGAAGGTGATTCATTTAATCTATTTTAGACACCGGAAATGGGATGAGAGGAGCTCTGCCCTCAGAAGGCCTGTTCCCTTGCCTATAAAGGGAGCCTAGACAGTTAACTCAGAGACAGACACCTACAATGCAGAATCTATATTTGGACAGATGAATCCCACTGCTGGTGTTTACTATAAATAGAGAAGTGCACAGTATATTTAAAGCAGAAAATCCATTGGGTACTGCTGAGATTATTGTTAATGCTGCTTAAACTAGTTAATTAAATAACTAGTCAATCACCCCCTAGTGTGGAGAAGACCAGCCATACAGCTACTGAAGTCAATAGCAAAATTCATGCAGGCAACAGCAAGCACTGATCTGTGTCTATGGAAACCCCTGCATTAAAGCAAGAGGAAAACCCAGTCTTATTTCTAGATCCAGCCCTCTTCATTTCTTTAAATTACGGCAATTTGAATATTTCCTTCTACTGGTTGTAGTCAAAGGAAACAGCTGCAAAGCTCAGCTGAACAGTTACTGCTCTCCCTGTGAGTGTTCCTAGTCTGCCCAATTGCAAGATCCAAGACATCAATGTAAGCCTGTTTCAAGGATATTTGCTACCCCCATAATTTAAGACTGAATTGCCATTTAAGACCCATTACTAATAAATTTGGGGTAATGTCTTTATGAAATTAAATAGTTGGCAATGACAAGTTTCTATATCATTGAGAGTGACAGCACTGAATGTCATCAGTGTAAATCAGATCAAATTAATGATTCTGGTACCCAAACTGCCTAAAATGTGGCACTTGATACTGCACAATCAACTATAGCTATATTGACTGTAGTAAGATTATGTTCATTTACTCCTTCATAAATCAGTTTGAACTGTATTGTGGAAAGAGCATGGCAGGCAAGAGATGAATTTGCGTGGATATTTTTATAATTAAAGAGAAGAAAACCTTTCATAAGACTGACTTCCAGGTGGCTAACTGCCATCTCTGAGACAATGTGTTATGAAACATTGGACATACTCACCATGGAGAAAGACTCACCAGCCTAAAAGGCTGGCTGGATTGTTTTGAACTTTATAGTGGTTGGTGAAATTTTTGAAGTCTGTTCTTGGAATGTAAACCAGATTTAGCCACGACAGCTAGAACACAATCCTTTGTTTCCTGCGTGCCTTATTAGGGGATTTAATTTCTCTAGTGGAACCTCATATTTCAGTAAGTATCCCTGGCAGGAATGAAACACAATTTCTAACTTACTTGTTGACTTCTCGCTACCTGTGTGATAATTGGAGACTGCATGTCTACTGTAATTGTGAAATCATCTCTGAGAAATCAGTGAAGGAGTTCACAAAGTGCTACAATTAGCTGTAAGGGTTAAAGGTGGAAAAGGGGTTAAGAAATTGGGACAGCAATCACTCATGTCAGAGAGGTCTTCCTCTATGGATCAAGGGTGCTATGATGATGTGGCAGATAAGAAAAGGGCGAAGCGAAAAATTAGTGGACCCAAACAGGTGAATGAAAAACAGAAGGGGTGGCCTGTTTGATCTCACGTTGCCTGTTGAAGACTTTAGAAGCAAACTAGCAGGAACCATTATGGTGGAAGAGGTTTCTGAAGGACTTGGCGAAGAAAGGCCACTGGTTAATTTTTTCCCCCACTGAGCAATGTCCACCATACCCAGGCCATCAGCCAAAAGAGGATACATGCCTGTTCCCAACAAACCAGCTGAAAAAAAGAATGTCCTGCCTTGACTTTCCATGTTCTCTGAGTCTCTTTTCTTTCCACTTGTTTAATTTTTTGATCTTACTTTTTGCCACTCAGCTTTTAACAACACTTTGGTTGGTCTGTGCTTCTCTACCAGTGTGGGATGATGAGTGCAAGGAAGGAGACCTGACTCGGCCGGGCAGGAGATATCCCATGCAGGTCGAATTGTGCTCCTGGCCAGCAGTTACCAGGGGTGATTGGCTACTCCAAACTGTTTTCCATGATTACACAGTTGTTTTGTAACCTTTAAAGCTCAGTAACAGCTACACCTCCCTTGCTTTCCACTCTCCTATCCTTTCTCCTTTTCTGTCTATATTTATTATCAAAAGCAGCAAATCAATCTTTACTCATACAGTCATGATCTGAGAGATGAATAAGAAAATTAAGCCTTTCTGGCTGTGCTAAGAAGGACTTCTGGATAGCATAATGGATTCTAAATTAATAACCTGTGTCTAGAAGAGGTACTCTGATAGATTTTGATTAAGTTAGTCTTGTTTAACCACTTGATTTCAATTTCCAAATGCTTTGTGTTTTGTTTTTGTACATACTAATCAATATACTTCCCAGATTTGGCATGAATTTCTGGTGCAGATGCCATATGACTGAGCAGGCTAAACTCTCTATACTTAAAACCACAAACCATGTTAAATGGTTTAACACTTTACACTGGGGAGAACGCATTAACACCTATGACTGAAGTCTCACTTATTTCATTGAAACTAACACGACTCATTACATCTGACTGTTGTTGCTACTGATGCCACGCTTTGTTAAAGATATATTTGTTCAAAACTTCTGAACTCCCTTTCCAGCATTGCATAATTTCCATCTAGATTGTCAAGTTGAAAGAAAAACCTAGGTTCCTTTATTTTAACTTATTTGACTACGTGAGTGACAAAGTAAAATATCATAAAGGCAGAGGGAAGTATTGATGTTTTGGAAAGTCACCAAAGAAGGAAAAAATGAAGGTTCTTACCAGACATTGCATCTAACATTAACACATTGTGAGAAAAATGTACGTTAAAATATGATATATTATAGAGGTAGTAGAGCATGTGCAACCTGCAATAATTTACTCAGGATAAATGATCGTGTCCTGTTCTCAATGAAAAGGAACTTGRGAGCCCATGGAATGCCAGAAGATGAATTTCTGTTTCCTTTTACATGTCCTTTCAAGGTGAAGGAGGTCAAATAAAGCAGCCTCTAAGCTTATAAATCACTCTGCTAAACTAGTTTAAAATATCGTTCTACAGAAACATAGGTGACAGGTTTTTAAAATGAAGATAAAAGAAGTTGCTGACAAGTATTTGATTTGTTGAAGGCTTTCAACAAGAACTTTGGAAAGTAAGAAAAAGGAGAAAGTCTAAAGAAACTTGGGAAATCTCTGATGGGTAGAATTGTTAATAGTGAAAACTGAAGAAACCCTGGTATCCAAGAGCACAGGATTTCTGATGAAAGGTGAGAATAGATGAAGTGTGTTTAAATCCAGTTACAAATTAAGTGCAAAACATTTCTGAAGAAAAGAACCCCAAACTTTCTTTTTCATGAATTTGTATTTTATTTAGAATTTCTTGTAGTCATCATGTGTCTTCACAATTCCTGAGGCAAACACAAGGACTTTGTGAAAACATCCTGCAAGTTTCCCATGCCTCAAAGATTATTTATATAAACATTATTTGACATGAAGTCAATACAACATGAAAGACATTAAACTGAGTTGTTTTAAAAACAACCTTATTAGAATCAAGCAACTAGTAAGTACGGAACAGACAAGAGACTGTTGTCTGAACATTTTAGACATGAGGCATTTTCCCCACTGTGAGAAAGAACATATGTGTTTTCAGCCATGCTGTAGTTAAGTTTCAAGTAGGAACAGAAAGGGGAACAGTACTTTTATTCATGTTTCTCTTCAACCGGTTCACAGGGTAATTCTGACCAGCAGACAATTTTAAACATTACTGTTCTTTCCTGCAGTATGAGCCAAACTGTATTTAACATTGTGTTAGCTGATACATTTCCTGTTGCAATGCTTTCTCCCAAACCAATGATGGCAAGAGGGCTTTCACTGGCAAGTCCCCGGTGGTCTCATCCAAGTGAAGGCCAGGCTGGTATGAGCTATGTTTTCATCAGTGATCTGTACTGATGTGTCCTACAGTTTATTTCTTTCTTCTAAAGCCTTTTGACAAAGCAGAGAACATTGGTTGTCTACCCTTCTTAATTACATAGGATAAGATACTAGGAAAGTTTTAGTTTCCATGGTGTGATCATTTTTACATGCAAGAGGCCATCTCTGCAAGAATGAGTGATTGAGGGATAGGGCCATTGGTTGGGTGCCCAGAAGTGAAATGGGGGTGGATCTGAAGAAATAACTGAGGCCGTGGACTTTCTGTCTTTGTTGCTAATAGGAGACCATGTGGGTTTTTATGTGCTCATGAAGTGAATTCGATGCACACATTTTCTTCTGATAGATTGCTTTGTGTTTTTGTACCCATTTCAATTCTCTTACACTTCTTTATGAATACTGAATAACTAAAACAATCCAAAAAGTTGCTGTATGGTCACATATTTATAATTATACATGGGCATAAATGTTGACAAACCTTGGTCTGTCCTCCTTGTTTGGTATGTATGACTCACCTAAACTGCAGCCACAGTATGTGTGAATTTGTTGGCACAGGAGATCACAGCTACAGAGAGAGGCTAGCTTTGAATGTGAAGAAGTCCCTCTCGAGCTTTGCTGCTGTCATCCCGTCCCTGTGTTTTCTGAGAGCAATTTCCTCACACTTTCACAGCTGTTCTGACCATTCTTGAATATTTCCACGTTAACATTATCCATGTCCAAGGGCATACTGACCTGCTGCTTGGCTCCAAGTAACGATCGTCTTCATTCACACTGAAAGTTTTTGCTGCTAGCCCTCTTCAGTGTCTCATTCTGCCACCAGCACATGTAGATACTGAAATAATACAAACAATATCTACAGCCATGTCTTTTAATTCCAACAAGCTACACTGTTTTGGGAAGAGAGTGTGGATAATGAAATATTTTGCTAATTAGGATTGATGATTGCTCATGATAAATGTGAAGTTCTCAGGCTGATTCTTGCTTGTCACTCAGTTTAATTATATTTTCTAGAGCAGGTTTCACACAGAGCCTGGGCAGAATAGTTACTGTATTTGTGCTACAGGAGCTGTTTCTTCTGGTATTACTCCGGGGTGGTCTGAGATGATATTTAATGTGTTCAGGAGGAGACACAGTCAGCTACAGCGCTGTTTCTTTACAGGAAACTGCCAACTGTCTGCCACTGACATCAGAAGGAAAGGAAGAGCATTTTGATTGAACAAAGGAGAAATACATCCACTTAGTTAAAATTAGATCTTTCCTTTTTTAAAAAAAAGTAAGCAAACTCTATTTCAGAACAACAACAACAACAACAACAATAACAAAACCCAGGATAGAAGAGAGAGCCAAGTTTGCACTTCATATTTTTAAGCACTGCTGATTTGGAAGCCAACCATGAATGGCAATAGTTGCTTATGCACTGTACATGCTGTACTCCAAAAGCATATCTGCTACGGCAGGCCAACCAGAAGGGAAAGCATGGAATTTTCCTTTCAAACAGAAAAGGTCTCATTGCTCACAACCATTTGCCTCTCAAGTTAACTCCTTTGTTTCTTCTTTTCTGTGTAAGACTGACCTGCATCTGAGCAGTTCAATAACACCTCTAGTATGGTGTTCAAGGATCTTCAATTATTCTCTGATGTTTAGTCATTGCTATAGTATATGTAGTGTTTCTTACTCAATTTTCAATTTCTCAGTTAATATTGTCAAGACTTCTCACCTTCGCTGAGGAACTCTGCTTTTCTTCTTGTCTCATACTGCTGTTGTTGTTGCTGTTCCCTGGTGATAAACAAACTAGAGGTGGACACAAGCTAGTTCATGGCCTGACCTGAAGCCCAGGGGCTCTGTCTCTGGAAGCACATAGGTGAACATGGAGTTATTGTGGGAAGCTCTTCACAAATACTAATCCACATTTAAGGCATCAAAGCATGATCCTGAGAAAATAACAGCATCTTCATTGCTACATTTGTTGACACAATTAGGGCTCTCTCTCAAGAGCAACCAGAGGACAGCAAGAACTTTCATATCTAGGGAACAGGATCCTGTTCTTCTGTCACCAAAGTTTGGTTATTGTGGCTCTTCAGAATGAACTCCTGGATGTGAGGAGAGAAATTAGTCTAGAAAACACAAGCATGGCCCTCTGCACCCTCAAGAAACAGAGGAACAACACCACAACAAAACCATTCTGTTTTGGGAACCAAAACTGTAAAGGAGTTTCTGGAAATGATCCAAGCCAGATCTCAGTAGGAAGATGTGGATGCTCAGAAACAGAAAAAAATAACCATTAACAGATGTTTGCCTACAAAGTGGGATAACCATAAGAACTGACTATTGCATAATTTGGTACTGTGGTTATGATTATGATAGTTTTATTATTTTCATTYGCTATTGTATTTATTAATTATTAGTTTGTTGCAGGAAACCCTAAGTACTTTTTTAACACARAGGGAAGTCTGTGCAACCTCTCTCATTGTCTTGCCTTGTGTTTTTGCATATTTTCACATATGTCCACTTTGTGATGAAATAGTTTTTTTTTGTGCAAGTATTCAGCCACAACTGCTATAGCATCCCAGAAAAAATAGTCTTTTGTGGAGGAGTGAGACTGCTATATGTTGTAGCCTATGTACCTTTGTGTATATTTCCAAGCCCCAGCCCCAAAAAAGGAAGGAAACCAAATGCCTTCCTTATATGAAAATACAGCAAGGTATTATGCCTGTAAAGGTAACAATCATTCTCCTCCTATATTTGAGGGCCAGGACACCCACACATTTGGCATGTTGCCACATTCAGTTAGGTAAGGTAATGTCGCATGCACAGCAGGCTGTTCTTATCCTCCATCTGTTCTAAGTCATGCAAATTCAAGTTGTGTGTCCCTCAAAAGTCCACTTTTCCAGCACCATCCAGTCTGTAGCAAGCACAGAGGCAAAGATGCTCTTGTGTATGGATTCTTTAATGCCTGAGCTGTGACAGCAGTGCAGGGAGGTGGGCTTTTGTTGCATTAGGCCTCTTCACTTGCAGCAGAGAGCCGAGCTTTGGTCTGCAGCTTAATCTCTTGCACCTGAAAAGTGTGTGTGTGGAGGGTGGTTATTCAGTATGTGAGGTGTTCAGTTGTCATATCTGAACAATGCCTCTGTCTATTCATGATTTTGGCAGTCTAGAAGAATCGTTGGTATTTGTCTGAGTTCATCTAACTTATGTATGTGCTTTTAAAGTATGCATTATATTCCAAGTCTTTATAACAAATACATACCACTTACAACGTCTTTTCCACTGGGAATAAGTTACATGCAAGTAAGGCCTAACATACAGAACAATGGGAAAAAAATAGGCCTGGTGTTCTCAACAAAAATACCATTTTTTGTATGTTGTAATAGTTGTTTTTAACTGCCAGAACAGTGGATGTTTCTTAGAGATAAAAATTGATGCATCGCTGCTGTCCTTTCAACGAAAAACAGTACACTGGAATCAAAGTACACTGAAAGCAACCTTTCTTCCCCTCAACTCTCACAGAAGTTGACTGCAAGCTGTTATGTTCAGTGGTCAACTTCTGTAGCATTGAGTAAAATTGTCATGTGTATGTTGTGTGATCATGGCATGCTGCTGTGAAGAGCAAAGGCAGCATAAATACACCAGGAAGGTGAATTGAATTTTCTTTAGGGATCCAAGGCAGATTCTGAATGTATTGGTGTAAATATAGAGTCACTTAACCTAATCCCAGGTTTACAGCACTGGTACTGAAATAAAAATGGCATCTCTAGCTGCATTTTCTAACTTCTGTGAAATTCTGGTCTGAATCTTGACAGTAGTTAGCGTAGTTGCTTCCATTTATATCTTCAATATTTCTTTCGAATTTCCATTGTCTTCCCTTTTTCTTCACTTTCTGTGCAGCTGTCATCATAGCATTTCAACTCCAGTTAGAAGGGCAAGGCAGATGTCTCCCAGCAGAGGCTCTGCCAACATCACTCCAATGACAGCTGCGGGAGCAGTGCTGTGATAGCAGCATGACCACCAGCGTCAACAGAGAATGACCACATCACATCTGCAAAGCTTTTCAGCTTCCACTGGCTTAGGGCCTGCAGTCTCAAATCACTTTTATACTTGAGTCTCTCAGCTGGCAGCACTTAATTCTACTTAGTTCTCTAGCGTATTAGACACATTTAAATGTATTTTGTTGGGTTTATTTCAGTTTTTAAAAACCTGAATTACCACAAAGTATTGTAATCCTTGGGTGAGAAGGACTTTTAAACATGCCTCTTTCTGAGTTGACCCCTAGGCCTAGTTATATCTGAAAATCTAATTGAAAGTCAAAATATTACTATGAACCACAACTTTCAGTTTTCCAAAATGGAAATTAACATGGCAATATAAAGAATTACCTCAATATCTACGAAAAGAAGAGAAAATTTTAAGATAGAACATACCAATAGCTTCCCAAAAACTTAGCTTATTAGTGTATGTTGGTATTGTATTTGAAGCTTGTCTACATATAGTTTAAAAATGTATCAAGGTAAATATTCACAGGTGAAAAGAAACACAATTCAAAAAGAACATGCTTGATATGGAAGCATTCGTGTAAGTTCAGTGATATTTCCACATGCTCCCTTTTGTACCAGGGTCTGTGTAGGGATTTTTTCTGTCATAAAATACTTTGTCAAGTGAAGTCTTAACTTGGTAACACAGCTCCCTCATACATCAGCAAGTTGTACCTTTGCTTGCACAGCCCATGCAGGTGCCTCTATAGAGTTGTTGCACCATTTGATAGGAAAGGGACAGTAATACCAAGGGCTTCCTCCTCTCCATGTCCCCAGGCAAAGCCTGCAGATTATTGCAGAGAATCTTTATTCATTACACTAAATGTCATATGGTACCTCTGACTTTTCAGCAAGCAGGACTTCCATAAGGTATGTAAATAACATTCCTTATAAAGTAGTGAACCTGGTTCTCCCTGTAGCTGGCAGCACCGCCCAGGCACGTTGTGATTCTCTTGAGCTGTTAAATCGAGCAGGAAGGATGTCCCAGTCCCTCTCTACGGCTGATAGTTGTGTTAACTGTTATCAGTCACCAAACAGACTCAGCTCTAAGTTATGTTGTGCAAGTAGGAACCAAACCCATTGTTTCCTTGGAGATATTCCTAACACAGTTTGCTACAAAAGCACTTGGTTCTGAATCATTAAGAACATTCACCGCTCTAAGTAAGACTGTCCTCACTTGTAATAGAAGATGACACAAATGTATCTAAGCCCAAGGACACGTTGCAAATTACTGGTTGAGCCTTGACTATGCAGTAATGCTTGTACTTGACTACGCTGGAATTTGACAAACAGTATTGGGTTAATCACGCACACCATTTTTACAACAATTGCTGTCATATTATCTGAAGCATTCAGCCTCTTCCCACCCACCCAGATGGTAGTTCCTCCAGCTGTAGAGTTTCCTCACTTTTCTGGGCTATGGGGTCAATTATAGGGTCAATCTCATTCGTTAGAGAAGGCACAGCCTGGGGGTTGTCACGAGTGCCTCTTGCAACATTTTCATTTTTGAGGTTGTGGGGAGCTGGAACTTGTGGAACTTGTAACACCTGATAACAGATTTCGGTCCCATTTCAGGAAATCATCCCTGTGCAAAGAAGTCCATTACCATATTCTTAAGCTCTGCAGCAGACCGTGAAAAATATGCACATTCTTAAAGTCAAGCAGGTATTTTCCTGAGAGTAACTTGATATGGCTGCAGGTGCAAGCTCAGGCAAGACAGTGTTTACTGAGGTTAGTGAAGCTAGGTTGTGTCTCTCTGTTGCTGCTCTGTGGCACGTGTAGGATGAGAGTTTCCTTCCCCCTCCCAAAAAGAGACATTTTACAGGAGAATGTTTGGGACATTTATTTTTTGTATATTTAAAGGAGAAAGTCTGATCTCAATTGCCCCAGAAAAAAATGGTGATTCATTTGTAGTACAAGCAACCAGGCAAGAGAAATGTACTTAATTGAAAGAGGAAATAATTTTACTCAGCTTCAAATTCCTTCTGCTTCACATGCTTATTCAGCTCAAATATTTGTATGAAAAGATGCTCTGGTGAAAAACTGAACCCTATGATTAATGGCCAAAATCTTCCTATCCACACCCATTCATCTCAGCCATCTAAGAAATTTTTCAAAAACAAAGAAGATTTATTTGAAATCTCTAAGTACATAGCAAGCAGAAATAAAGTTGTTTTAAAATACAGATATTTGTAAAGCTTTTATTTCATAACAAAATGAGAAATAGCTCAAGTAATTTGGTTTTTCAGCTTACCCACCAACAGATCATATTCTACTATTAAAGACTAGCTTGCATCTTCCCACTTTTCCCTCCGTGATATTTTAGTGTTATCTGAACTTTATTCTTAGGTCCATTTCGCTTTTCAAACATTCCAGTTAGAGGAACACTTTGGACCTTAGAGTATAGACACTGTCAGTGCAAAGGCAGAGGGCTGCTGGAGAGCTTTCAGGAGCAGCCTTTCTTGATTACTGTACTCAATGCGTCTGTTAAACTTCCTATAAACAGCTAATGCCAAATATATGAGAAACTAATTTGGCCTTGTTTAAATGCAGGACTTTGGCTGTCTGTGAGTGCTTTTATTTAGAAAAATGTTGCCCTATTTCTAAAAAATGCACTTTTAAAATCTATGTTTTTTCACAATTGAGCACTGTTGTTTTAAAATTATAGCACTTATGAAGATCTGAACTACCAAAACTGTGAGTATAATATATGAGCTATTTTGTTATTTTGGTTCCACTTAACCATGTAGGCAGATCCTTACATTCACATAAAACTGGTTATTTCAGCTTATTTTGTATCTGTGAATTTCCCTGATGCCCTATTTTCTCACTTAGATTATGGGTTCTTTGTGCAAGAGCTGAGCTGATTGGTGCAAACCCAAGGACAGTTGAATGATAGTCCAATGCACTGTCCAAATCTGTTTCTAATCAAAACAGAGTTAGAGTATGGACTCGCTAGATGTGTGCTAGCTCATCCTTAAAATAAAGCATCCATTTTTTCAAAGCCCAATGAAAATAGCTCTGATGAAATTAGAAGTAGACTGATTTTCTACAGTGCTTCCAACCTTGTACAATCACCCTGTTCAAGTTGAAAATGTCTCTTCTATTATAAAATACAGTATCATGCCAAGTCAAAATTTTTAGACTGGAAGACCGTTACAGAAGGTGATATACACATGTTACTAAAGCTTAGCAAGGAACACCAAAATAATAACAAGATAAATCATATTACTAAGTCAATATTCCAAGTACTAAGCAGGACGACCTATCATTTTCCTCAAGCTATTTTTTTTACCTAGTCACTGAATTAAAAATGGCTATTCAATCTTTGGCTCCCAGAAATAATCTGACAAAAATAGATAGCTTTAAAAAATAAATTATATTAAAGTCAAGCAAAGCAAATTTTACTGAAGTCAAGCAAGCAAAAGTGCACTATTAGACATTTATGATCAAATATTGTGTACATGGTAGACCCTCAGGAATATTTAGATGTTTGAATCCCAAATACAGGCACTCAAAGTCCTCACTTGGATGCTTCTTTGCTTGGAGGCATTTAAAATCTCTAAGTCCACCATTTCTCATAGATGATATTTGCTAAGTGGCTAACAATGAAACTGGGAAGGTTGGTGCCTGAGCATTGTATTTATCAAGGAAGATACTCCATCCCTTAGGTTGCATGCAAAATTCAGTCCAGAAAGCACCCTGAGTACAGACATATTGGATTGGGCCAAATGGGAAACATGGCCAGGGATCTCCCATCACTCTTCCTGTCTTTTTACTTACCAGCTAAAAAGTTGAGCTGAGACATGGAATACACTTTCTCTTTTGTTCACGCTTCTGTCTTTTTAATAGGTATTTTCCACCTTCCAAGATCATTTTAACTTTAGGCATAGTCTGCTTTCCAGAGCAAAGACATTCAACATCCATTCTTTCTGTACTTTTCCAATGTGCAAGGAGTAGCAAAATATTTGCTAGAACAGAGAAAGTGCAAGGAAGAAACCAAAGGAATATAAAACCCAGTGTTATAATACTGCTCAGTGGTTAGCTCTCTCACCTAAGTAAAGASAGGACTGAATCCCAGTCCCTGCCCTCATGATTACTTAATATGGGGTACTTAAAATTTCATCGATGCAGGCACTGAGGCCTCTTTTCTTGTAGCTGAGTGCCTTGAATGTTAGGCAATAAAGTATTGCTCTCTCTTTTGCCTAATGAATATTTAATTATTCTCAGTGAAGTAAAGCAGCTTCAACAAGAGGAATTATGGCTCTTTATCTGTCCTCAAACTAACCACTGAGCTATTGGACAAAACTGAGCTCCTGCCTGGGCCCCTCTTCAAAAAGTGTGAGCCCAGCCATGCATTCAAGGTAGTCAGTAAATACCAAGAGAAGGAGGTTTCTTGCTATAGCCTGAGAGTAAGCATTTAAATCCTTCAGAGAGATTGGTCTCCATACTCTTACTATATTTTGTTGACCTTGTTGGCTTTCTGCTGAGAGTACTCTGGGTCTTTGAGCATTGTAGGCATTTAACTCAGTGCTGGTATATGACACTTGAAAGTCAGATACTAAAAAGTGCAATGTGAGGCTGCCTATGTTCCTCAAGGATGTAGCTCATAGTATTCACACCGCTTGAAAAAAAATAGAGGATATATTAGGGCCATATGCATTCCGAGCAGACAATGTTAAATGGAAAAAATAAAACTGAGAGGAAACAGAACCTTTGGGCCATTTACTTAGGTTAATTTTCTTGCTTCTGTCTGTTAGCGCCTGCTAATCCACAGGAAACTTCTTGGTAAGACAGTCAATTTGCAGAGACAGGTGGTTGCTCACAAGGCAGACACACACCCATTGCCTTCCCCTCTGTCCAGTGCTTATTAGTCTCCTGTAGTCCCCAGCTGATGGTCCTTTGAGACCTGCACCCAGCTTACACACATCCTGAATTGCTCTGAGCTGGTGTGGGTCTGCTGTGCAACTAGCATGCCAATCAGAGACCCTGCTGCTGATCCYTTCCAGCCACAACAGACAGTGGCTGGCTCAGAGGGCTGGAGCCAACATGAGTGGACTCCCAGAAAGAGACAAATCTTGGGATTACCTGTTTCTTTGAGAGAGACAGATTGCTGGGATTTTGAAATCAAACACTATCTCCTGAAAGCGAAGAACCATGCTGTGGGAAAAGGCACCAGACTGGAGATTCTCTCAGGAAAAACCTGAAAACACCTTTACCTGAGGGTAAACAGCAGTCTTCAAGTTCTCAGGGACCTAAAGCCAGGTAAAAGGCAGCTTGTCAAAAGAAGACAATTTACCTGGAGGATATCCACCATTTTTCAGTATTCTCAGACATCAGCTTGACACAGTTCTTTCACAACTGGCTGAACTCCACAGATGTGATCGTTTGGCAAGGAATACATCTTCTGGGAATCAGTTGGTGTGGAAAAACTGCAGAAGATCAAAACACTGACTTTGGCTGACAACATGGGCTAGAGCCCATGAACCATGAACTGCAGACTGGGCAGACTCCTAGCCACTAACTGTTCTGTAGTAGCTCTACTTCAATATGTTTTATGAAGTTTCAGTTCCTAGTCTGTTGCCATAAAATCCAATTTCCATAATTATTTCTCAGTTAAACTCCATTTGATTTATTTCTGTTCAAATTACTCAGCACAGCTGATACAAAGGTTACCAGACACACACACTGATGATGATTCCTGCAGATTTAATCCCATAGATTCATCTMCCCATTGGTCTAAAGCTTTGTTTATAACTCATTGTTCTGAGAAAAGACTTTACCCAGGCCTGGATGGACTGGTAGGACTTTAGTATAACTGCAATATATTCTATTGTACTCTTACTCTGTCTTTGCTCTTTAATCTTCATGTTAATTCAAGGATGGTCTTTGATAGGGCAGTTTTAGAATTATTAAAATGGAGGGTCTGAGGTTTTTTAATTTGACTCRGTGGTTCAGGATTCAAACTCTGCCTCTTGCACTCTGATCTGCAAGTAACTTGCGTTCATGCTGTGACTTCCTCCTCTGTTAAAACGGAAATAAGGACAGAAAGAAGGAAAAAGTCTATCCAACTATGCTGTTATTCTCTAGAATAAGGTTGGCCTTTTACTGTGTGTTTACACAATTCTTGCACAATGGGATCCTGATCATTACTGTAGTACATAAATAATAATAATAATAAGGTGTAGTTTTAATATTTTCCACCATCAACAKGATTCACTGTGAAATCTTACTTAAATCTTACTGTTTGTTCTTATACTACTTGTATAAAGAGCACAGTAATTAGAGAGCAGAAAAATTTTATGCCACCTGATTTATAATGCTACAAATACTCAGCAACCAGTGAGGAACAGATTTGCATTTCAGTTCTAATATGCAGCACTTAACTACAATARTACTGTACCAATACCTTACATTGTCCAGAGAAGAGCAACAAGGCTCATGAAGGGTCTAGAAAACATGTCCTATGAGGAGCATCTGAGGGAGCTGGGGATGTTTAGCCTGAAGAAGAGGACGCTCAGGGGGGGACSTCATTGCTCTCTACAACTGCCTGAAAGGAGGTTGTAGTGAGGTGGGGACTGGTCTCTTCTACCATGCCTGCAGTGAGAGGACCAGAGGAAATGGCCTTGATACGAGACAGGAGAGATTCAGATTAGACGTAAGAAAAAAAGTTTCCACTCTTAAGGTAGTCAGGCATTGGAATATGTTTCCCATGGAGGTGGTGGAGTCCCCATCCCTGGAGGTGTTCAAGAGGTGCCTGGATGTGGCGCTGGATGAGGTGGTGTTATGGGTTAGAAAAAAAGAAATGAAAATTTGTTTCCTTTCCCCTGGGGTACCAGGGAGGCTGTGTAATTGGGGACGGGCTGGCCGGGAATTGATGGGCGATACTTAAGAACAAAAGGGAGTTATCTGTTCAGCTGCATTCCACATTAATGACACAGAATGGACGGTACTTAAGGACAAAAGGGACCACTTGCCCAGCCAGAAGCCAGGACAATTCCCTCAATTAAAGAAAAACAAAGACTTGGAAATACTGACAAGRGGGATGTTTCTCCAGAGGCTGGAGCATCTCGAGAGAACTGCCAGAGACTTGGGCGAGAGGTGGGTGGAGACCGGGGCTTGACTCACTCCCGACTTGGCTTCGAGGAGGACGGTCATGTCTGCAGCGAGTGCCGGTTTCGCTCCGGGAACACTGCTACACTGTGATGCCTCCGCTGGCTGGCTACAGAGCACAGATACACTGCGACATCTCCGAGGGTCCCGCGGCGGCACAGGGTTCAGAGTTACGCTGTAACCAATCGCCGCCCGGAGCTGCTCGTCTCTGCTGTTTCCTGCCTTCTGCTGCTTTGCCGGTGGGTGATACCGAGATCCATCGCTCCCCAGCCAACCCTGCCTGCCTGCGCTGCTCGGTGCCCGCTGCCGAGGTCGGTGGAGCCGGGCTGCTGCCCCGTGGGTTTGCACCGGGGGCGACTTCCCCCCTTTCCCGTTCGCCGGAGCCGCCATTGCCGCGTGAGGGTCGTCGCGCTCGCTCGCGCCACAGCGCCCCCTGCAGCCGCGGGGGAGGCACCGCAGCCTCTCTGCCCCAGCGGAGGATTTTTCCCAACAACACACGAAGAACTGATAAGGGGTTTGTCTGTTCTCTTATGGTTGCCGTTTAACCGTCTTGTTTTATGTATGTGTGTGTATATATATATATATATATAGTTATATAACCCTAGTAAAGAACTGTTATTCTTTTTACCACATCTTTGCCTGAGAGCCCTGTAATTTCAAAGGTACAGTAATTCGGAGGAGGGAGGGAGGTCATTCCTGTACATCARGGGAGGTTTCCCACCTTCCTTGACAGACACCTGTCCTTCAAACCAGGACAGGTGGTTTGGTGGTTTAGGGCTTACAGTGGCACTGCTGAGTGGATGGTTGGACTGGATGATCTTAAAGGTCTCTTTTAACCTTGATGATTCTATGGTTCTATGATCTCCCATTCCAAAGCGATTAAAGTTCCCAAATGAAACACAAAACACACTGAAGTGTGGTCATCCATACATTACATGAAAAACAGGGGCTTGAAGAGGATTTTCTGCCAGGACCGTATTCTAAACAATGAAAAAAAGGAGAAATAATGAAAGGAAGGAGCAAGTGGAAGGCAAGTTTGAAATGAACTATCCATTTCTGGATGGTATTTTGCACTCAAGAAGTGGTACTACCAAAAGAGGTTTGGTGACTTGCTCTAGTTGAATGATCATGAGAAAAAGCTCYGTAACTTTCCAGGGAAAGTGTACCAGTTTTACAAATATAAAATCGCATCTCACAAGGGATAGAATAACTAAACTGTGATACTGTATCTTATCCTATCCCCAAAGCATGAATAGAAACAGCTAAGAATACCCAATAAAGACTGTCTAGAAGAGAGAAGCATGACAGAAAAAGCCCAGCATGACAGATATGCCCAAACATGACACCTGCCATGAAAGATAAGGCATCTAATGTATATAATTTGCAAAAAGCATGACAGAAAAATGAGAAATAATGAGAGTTTTAATAAAGTTAACACAGATCTCTTTGAATTAAACCTGAACATTTAACTGCTATTGGTTTAGCTCATATTTTGAAACTTCCAAAATATRTAAGTCCACAAGATCAGTACTTCATTTCTCAGTTATGCCACTAACAGAAATTGGTGCATATACTTTTTCAAAAGCTACAAATATTTGTACTTACCAGAACTCTTTGCATGTTCAAAATTTAATCTTATTCGCTGATCTAATATATGTCTGTGTACTTATTGAGTATTCCCAAGTGAGATCTAAGCACCTGTGACATTTAGGATACAGTACTTACCCTCTCTTGCTCTAACTGTGTGCAGGATCCTTTTAACAGGACTACAGCCTACAAATCAGAGAGGRTAATCCTTCCACTCTTCTCGCAAGGTCTCAGATGGACTACAGCGTCCACCTCTGGGCATTGCTCTTCAAAAAAGGAATAGACTACTCAAGGCAACACAGAGAACAGCAGTGACAATAATTGCAAGGCAAAATCCTCCACATTCAAGGAGCTTAGACCGAAAGAACTGTTGTTGTGTATCCTAAAGGAGAGAAGACTTTTAGAGAGAAGTGTTTCAGAGAGAAGTGTTCATTGTTCTACCAGTCCATGGAGACAAGACCTCATGTGTGACAAGAAGGAGTGGACTTTAATTGCAGGAAGGAAGTATTGGGTCAGTTGTTGGGAAAAACTTGCTGAAGGTAGGGATACTGACACTCTGGAGTGGGTTTGCCTCAGGAAATCGTAGTCATTCTCACTGAAGGCTTTAATACAGGTGAAACAAAAAATATTGAAACTGCAAAAATGCAATAGTCGGTGGTAGTGGCCAGAACCTAATGACCATAGAGCATGCTTCCTAGTCCTTTATTCTGATGGGTTTGTGGTTTCAATTGCCTATTTAAAGCTGTTGCAGGAGTTTTCTTCAAACTCTGAAGTAATTCAGGTTTGGACAGAGGCCAACCATGGAAAGCAAGCATCTAGGACAAAGTAACACCCTTTTTTGTAAAAGATATAAACTAAAGTGTCCATGGACTCTAAAGTATGACATTCATTACTACAAATACCTTAATTATATGAATAAAACTGTACCACAGAAATATAACGAACATTAACACCACTGGATTTCCTACTTRGAAATGTATGATGTCACCTCCATGCATGATGAGCATCTCTGGTGTGCAACAAAGCTGCTGGAGCAGCTTTTTGAAGTTGTAGCATGACAGGCTTTTGGCAACTGCTTGGAACAAAGCTGCTCTGATGGTTGTTTGATTAAGCAAATCTGCTGTGGTAAATGTCTGAAGCCAAGCTGTTTCTGCAGCTGTTTGAGCCAGAGCTAGTCCTGCAGTTTTTGAAGAAAGAAGGCATTTGTAAAGAATGAAGGAGAAAGGTGGAAACAGAACCAAGGGAAGAGAAAGGTTTTGAAGCATTTTAACTACATACAGCATTAAAGAATAAAGTATGTTTGTTTTCAAACAGCTTTGTAAAACAAAACTACAATGCCATCTTGGGGTTTTGGTGATACTGGTGATTATAATATGCAAGATTCCTAAGGATGTGTATGTTTGTATAAGACTTATTGAATTACAGACTTTAAGAATGTCATGAAAGCTGCAAAGTCAACTAATCAAAAGGTATGAAATGCCAGAAGTCAGATTGTATGCAAACTTTACTCATCTCCCTTTAGTTACATATTCATATAGGGCTTTTGTCTTCAAGATCCAAGCATCAGTCAGCAGTTAGGGGCGACAGGTGATTTTAAAAATATATCTGATTTTTTTATTTTCTTGTCCTTTTTCAGTATGAGACTCTTTGCTTTGTTTATTTCACAGTATTAGAATCTTATATAACAACAGAATGATTAATCTCCTCCTGATCTTTCTGGTAGTTCTCATCACTGTACTCTTGAGTGCCTCACAAATAAGAGTTTGTCTAATTTTATAGTACACTTCTAGGAGTTAAAGTGATATTGCTACTCCTGCTTTCCGCAGAGGTGAGGTTAAAACTGTTCTGTAGTTTAGGATATTCTCTTCAAGGTGTGTGATCTTGACCCTTAACATGGCAATTTATTTATTCAAGTTGTATTTCCCATTGACTTCTCAAGTGTGCAACACTTCTGTAAGACAGATCACTGCAACCCAGGTGAGTGAGGCACCCAAAAAAAGAGGCACCATATATGAAAAGCTTTTCGTGTAGATGACTTGCTAAAAACTACACAGGGATTTTGAAAAAGGGAGTGTATAATGCCATGGTAAAATAAATTAAACAGATAAGTAATTGTGCAATTGTGTCTACCTAAACACAAAGGAGCCAACATACAGTCTCCATGACTGTATAGCTTTAGTTTTTCCATTTCCTGACTTGTAAACACTTGGTTTGGAGTCTTAAAAATGTTCTATCTTACTTTTCCAGTGTAGATAAGTTTCTCTTTTTTATTTCAAGCTAAGAAAAAAAAATCTCCCACGTTCCAGCTGTCATGCCTGAATGTGCAGATTTTATCAATGGGTTAGGAAAATGCCCTACATAGTCTCCTGACATTTAAACAGAATAACGAGGAATAATATTTTCTGTCCTTATCCGTGTGCCAAAAAAAAAAGAAAGATAGAACATTTTAAGGGACAGTTTCTAAGTTAATTTTGAACAAAGACAGGACTGTTGAAGTTAAGGTTCTTGGGTTCCACTACAAGGTCCAGATTGAATGCTCATCTGCAGGACATAGATGCTCGAATTTATTCCTACAAAGCATAACCACTTATGCCTTTACCAGTCACTGCCTCAGTCTTATTTTCTTGTTAACCTCAGTCCTCATTCCAGCTCCATTTCCATTTCTCAGGACATTTTGGTTCCTTTCCTTTCTAGCTTTTAATCTGTTCTGTTTCTCCTGACCCCTTTTCCTTCTCAACCATAAATGTCTCTGTATATTGTCCAGGACCAGTCCTGGTGGATTTCAGTGGATCCTTCAGTCATTCTCACAGTTGCCAAAGTTTTAGCAACTACTTTTTCTCTTCTTCACTTTTTTTTTTATTTTTGCTGGCTCTGAATCTCTTCACCTCCTTTTCCATGTGCAGTTTACTTCTCTATCACCATAAATGTCTCAGTTCCCTCCTCTTTCATTCTGTCACTGTGTTCTGGTATCCTGGTTCCTGTCTGCTCCTCATCTCCAGGCAGATCAGCTTTTTGCAAGCTCTGCTTTTAAATAGTGCAGCTTCCTCCTTCTCACTTCCTGTTTGGAGTAGGTAGAAGAAATAGAGCTTCTGCACTCTGATTTGGACTGCAGCCCAGTATGACGTAGAGCTGAAGTTGCAAGGAAAATCCTGCTCAGCCTCAGTCTGGAACATGTTCTATAATTACAAAATCTTTGAGAAATGCAACTGCTGACACCTGAGACTTCTGTACTGAGCATGTGTGAACTGCTTTTTTTTTTTTTCTTTTTCCCTGCAGGATTAGAACTTAGCCAAATTTAACAAATTCTATTAAGAGATGGAGAGAAGTACATCCTTGATACAAAGGCAAACCTCCACTCAATTTTAAGCCACTCTACAAGTGGCAGTAGTCCTAAAAATGTTCATCAGAATGTTGTTGTGTTTTTTACAAAAAAAAAAAAGACATATTTTCCCTTAGTTTTGGTCTCAGAAATGACTGAGTTATTTGTCTCCAAAAAAACCAAATTCAGCCTTGTGCAGATGCTCAGTGTGGAAAATTTCAGTGCAAATAATTAAACTTTGGCAAAGTTACAAATAACTGAAAACAGAGTCTCGTAACGGGAAATGTTGGACAACCTTACTAGACATGTGTGCATCCAGGCCTTTCAGTAATATAATGTGCATTAAAATTTGGAGCAAAAATTGTTTTTGCTGTAATCAGGGAAAAACTCATGGCTTTGTTGTCATTGCAGTGTCAAGTTTCATACCAGAGCTGTTGTAAGAGGGTGCAATGAGGCTACTTTGAAAGTGTTGTTTTCATTAAAAACTACGTTATTTTATTTATGATAAAATAGCTTCAATTATTGCCATATGGATAACTCCAGCTATTCAGAGATCCAGAACTGGGCCTCACAAAATCAAGAAAGTGATTCAAAATTTGTGAGATTGAAAGATGGTTGGGGGAAAGTGGTGATTTCTCTTCCAGTTTCTGAGCTTTGGAGATATTTTGCAATATATTCAAGTCCTTTTCTGTAACTGCAAAGTCAATTCACTTCACTTACCTGTTATCTAAACTATATTCTGAATTTAAACCAGCAGACAAATACCAAATATACTGTCAGTTGTCAAGACCTTGGACTCAGAGCCCCATGCCATCGCCAGTGCCTTTTCCATTGCATTTATTATGGTCTAAGACTCTGGATATTGAGTGCTAAGCTGATGTACAGCTTCTGCTTGTCAAGATGAAGCAAGTCTCTTGTGTATTTGAGCCTTTTTTTTTTTTCCCATTGACCTATCAAATTTGATTTGAATTCTGTATTTTTTGATACTGCTTTAAAAAAAATTAAGACAGAGTGCACATTGTATACACTTGAAAGTGGAGGAAGAGCATTGGAGGCTCAGCACAGGGCAAATCTGAAGCAGCACCTGGGCTGTTCTTTACCAGTGGCTGGTACAAAGAAAGGATTCTAAACCCAGAACAACTGTAAGAGCTCCAGGAGTTATTGATAAATTTCACACAGGTCAAAGCATCTATGATTGCAAATTAAAAACTGATTTATTTTTAAAGCTGGATTAATATAAGCTAATTTTTTTTAGGGGAGGTTTTTCAAAGTAGCTTTTCAAAGTATTTTGTGGAATGTTGGCTTGTTTTGCAAAGAGATCCACACAGATACATGTAAATCACCRAGTATCAAGCATCGTATAGTAATGGCATAAAATCTTTGGAGTATCTAAGTACCAAGAGAGGGGAAAGATTGTTTACTGCTGTAAAGGAAGCTATAAGAGGAATATGCAGATTTAAATTAAATGAGAGACCATTCCATGTAAATGTTAGGCTAACATTTCCCTGATGATGAGATTCATCAAGACGCCTAGGAAAACAGTAGACATTCAGCTTCTTTAAACTTCTAAAACTAACTTGAACAAAGCAATATGCAAGGCAGTTGCAGGAAGGTTACTGAAATTAATTGCTGTGATCCTTAATWACCAAATTTTTGTTATTGAAATCCAGAAAATGTAGTCCTTCYCTCCCTTTACATTGCTGAGTTAAGGCAGATAAGAACTTTCTGTAGCTTTGTCTTGACACATTGGGATTGATACGAGGTTAACTAAGTAGGCAAAACCTCTAAGGGAATGGTGTGACAGAAGTAGCCTAACCRAGTAGTCCTGAGTCACAGTACATTTACTCCTGAATATTTGGATCATAGTACCATGTTATGTCATCATCTACAGCTGGACAGAAGGTGACAGCTCCTCAGACGAGATGCATTTCACTTAACTTCTGCTATCAGAAACTGACACCTGCACCTAACTGAATCATCCCAAGTTCCCTTTACTGTCAAAGGAAAGAAGTAAGTGTCTTGTGGAGCGCAATCCATTTCATCTAATGTAGATGTGCAAAGTCAGGAAAAAGAATGACACTTGAGGTGAGTATTTCTTGGTGTGGCCTGTAATGACTGTCTAGTACAAGTAGCTAAGCTGTGATGACATAGGTGAAATGGCTTCCTCATTTTTTTGTTAAGGGTGGACATCAGTACAGTTTTCTTTTTCACATATAAGCCAAACTGCTGAAAAGGTCTATGATGAATGGAACTRCACGTGACAGGCATTTTAGCGCTTCTGCAAAATGTAGTTGCTCAGGTCTTCAACAGGGTGGGACAGGATGGCTCCTGACACCGCTTTTCTAAATTCCATCCTAATTTGAAATATTCTTATTGTGACAATGTGAAGTGACAATGCCTATTTTTAAATCCCTCAGGTGTTTAGGCCTTGTGGTAGCCATTTCCTGCTGCTGACTTAATTAAGACCTCCCAGCCTGGGACCAGCTCTTCTCAGCAGTCTGCCACAGCCTGCTTTCAATGTGACAGATAAGGGCGTGGTGGCACTGCATTCTGTTTGCCTTGTGGCCCCCTGCTTTCACTTGTGCACAGACAGGAGGATGCCAGCTGTCCTCACACCAAACTGCACCATCCTCTCCAGTTAGTCTGAGGGTGAGTTTTCATGCCATAGCTAGGGGACTGTATTGATGGCAGCTGGTGGAAAACATGGCCCTGCTTTGCCCTTTTCTTTCTCAGCCATTGTTACCAGATCTAAGTCATGCAGCTTCAGTGGGACCTGATACAGCTGACTGACTCAGTGAGGAGCTATTCCTTTTTTTTCAGAGTTAGTTTTCTACTGGATCAGCCAGTTGAACTGACTCACTTTGCAGCTATGTTTTTGTTAGGTATGATATATAGGAACCAGAGTGAGTACATGCCACTGACTGACTGGGGTACACAACTTCTTCCACCCCTTCAGCTGCAGTGCTGCATCATCTTAGCTGCGATACAAAATGAAAATAACTTCACTATGAACCATTCATCAAGGAACTCATTACTCTGTGTGAAAAGAACACTTTCAGTGTATATATAATTTTTATTGTTATCTGGTTAATTAGGTTGGTTTTGCCATTCTATAAAAGAAGTTTTATTGTTAAGGAAAGCCTTGAAAACCTCGTGCTATTTGAGACTAGAAGATACAGCTAAATATGTTTTAAAATACCTCAAGATGCCAAAGCAATGGGTGTCTTTTATAGCTCTGCTATCAGGTTATTTGGTGCCAGAGCAGTGCCAAAGGAGGCTGGGTTTTGGGGGGTTTTTTTGGCAAGTGAGAGTGAAAAAAACCAAGATGGTGGTTCTCACAAGTTGCAGCACTGTCCTTGCTGTGCTGGGCAAGTTCCAAGCAGTAACCAAATCCAGAATGACGACTGGGACACTCCTTGCTGTTCCAGCTCCAAGTTGCTTGTTAACTTCCTATTCTAAAATAGCAAGGAATGTTGCTATCAGCATCTAAACATTTATTGCTTCCTTTCCCAGCAGCAAGCTCAATTCACTGGCAGGTCTCGAAGTATGGAACCTGCCTCCCAAACTGATAGCACCTCAGTAGGTGAGGGGCTTTTAATGATTGCACCTGTAGTGCAGACCCTTTTGGTTACAGGAAACGTGTTAATGCAATTTACTATTATCTTTCACAGCAGGAGTTCCCTTCAGGGAAAGACTAATATTTATTATAACACTTGTATTTCATGAGGTGCCTTGAGAAAAGTGAATTATTAGGGATTGGAAAGTTGTTAAAATCTCTATACAGCATGCAATTTGACCATGACTGGCAATACCTGAAAGTGCATCTCTTATCAGGATTCCTACTCCATGTAGGATTTTCCAATTTTTTAAAATGATTTTCAGCTTTCCTTTTGGCAGCAACCTCCAAAAATGAAAGCACTTCAGATATCTCAGCTTTAAGTACTCAAAATCCTTACTTGCTTTTAAAAGCTTTGGTCTTATGGTAATACCACGCGTATAAGTGGAAGTGAAATGGGTCTGCACAGATTTGCTGTATTCYGCTGCCACATCATTGTCCCAATGCCAGAACAGCCAGCCACAAATTGATTCCACCAGCACCAGAAGGAAGTATTATGTATGAAAAAGGAAATTATGTCTAAAGTTTGTAAAAGAGCCTTAACTCAGGATTTCCTGTACTTTTAGTTTTTGTGTTATTTAGGCATGAGAGTCAGCAACCTTAACACCATCTTAGTGCAATTTTGTGTGTGTGCACTGGAATTTCCCTTGTGTTTTTTGAATGTAACTAATGTGAACACATGGAACCAGCTGAAATACAATTGAAAAAATATTTTTATGTAAGTAAATACTGTCAATTATTAATGTTTACATTTTGACTCATGGAAGAGAAATTGATAATACCAAATATTGCCAAATGCATCCTGCCCTGCCAGCTGACAAGGAGTTCAAGCTCTTTCTGGCRCCATCTATGAAGAAAGAAGAGCAGGGAATTTCCTCTAAGAAACCTTTTTGGTCTAGACCACCACCAGTTTCTACAGAGACTGTATTCTCAAAACCCCTCATCATTTATCACTACAAATAACTCCCACAGTTCAGTGAAAAAGTGGAGTTTAGCCATAGGACTTACTGGGCATAAGTTGGATATTATTTTGGAAAAATGGAAGTCCAAGGTAGATCAAATGTTTGTGTGCAGTTGTTGGTGAGAATTTATAGAGCCATTGGGGATGGAAAAGATGTCAGAGGCAGTCTGTTAGTGACACCAGAACAGGAAGATGGTATCTATTGCTCACATCACAGTGAGGAACGTTACTGCACTGTGAATGGAGATTTACATGCTGCACAAAGCCATATTAATAGGAGGACTAGTACTAGCTTAACCTCTCCTCCCCTGTTGGTAATACAGCCCCTGCACAGACTGAGTCACATGTTTTTTGGTTGGTGTTTGTATGGCTTCTGAGTTCTGCAAAGTTGTTTATGTATTTTTCTCTATAATGGCCAYGTGAGAAAAGAATTGTTATCTTTATCTTACTGGTGGGGAAACAGGTCTCAGAGCAATAAGGAGCTTGATTTTTAACATACTTTGACACTTTATTTAGAAGCTTTAAACCGTGCAGATATTTGAAGTTGCATCAAGTGCTGCAAGAGTGCTTCCCAGTGCGACGGCTGTATCCAAGTGCAATCTCTGAGTGGAGCATCCCCCTCTCCCCACCCTATGCCTTGGTTTCCATGGAAAGAAAATCTGTGCACACAAAATGTAGAACCCTGGAATGCAACTGCTCTGCAGCTTAGACTTTGCCAAAGACACGTAGACAGGATTTTTGAAAGCACCAGGTGCCTAATTTCTATTGTTCTTTATGACAAACAAGCCCTGAAAATCCTACTGACTGCTTACTACATTTTTTAATAATTCTGCCTCTAAGCAGCTGCTCATGATCACAGAAGTAGCCTGTGGCTACCATGCTAACCACTGGGATATTCTTTCTTCTGTGTCAATAAAGATTTATTAGAATTAGCTAAATTGATGCAAATTGGGAACCTGACTAGATGCTTGACTAGGAGGACTAGTAACTTTTTCTCATGAGGCAGAAATGAGATGTGAACCCTCTGTCAGATGTCAGGAGGGGCTGGGATTTCAGGCAAGACTTATGTACTAGGAAATGTTTCCACAACATGGAACTTGTTATGTCTATAAACCTGGCTCTGTTATACTGTCCTATTCTCTAAATCCTGACTGCTGCTAAATACGTTTCATGTTGGTTTCACCACAAGAAAATGCTTTAAATTGCTTTGATTATCCACAGTGAAATACTTTCATGATAAATGCATTACTATAAATGAAAAGTTGTGGAGGAAATGCAAATACTTAATTGAGGTAAAATTAAATTGAATACATGATCTTTATAGTAAACATCATCAATATATGTATGTGGGTAAGCCTGCAGTTTGTAAGTTTTAAGTGTATTAAACTGAAACTAGTTGTGAACAACAAATAAAAAGAAGACCTTTTTTAGCTGATTCTACTTTTTCTAAACATAAAAAAGAAATCAGTGGTTCTACACAATGGGAAATTTTTATAAACTTCCTGCAGGAAAATTTCACCTCAGTGAAAAGATGATCCTTACAGATTAAAAGGAATGTAATTATCTCTTTTGTCCAGAGCACCAAAACATGTTGACAGTTCTTGATTTGGTGGAGATCAGAAGTCTTTACTAGTTTTTTGTTCCTGCCTTTCTAATCCACAGCACATCCAGGAAGGTTAAGATACTGAGTTGATATCTGAAATAGGCTTTACCACCCTGTTATCTGTATGTACCAGAACTCAGTAAGGAGCGTTTATGTGACAAATGACAGAGTAGCACAGAAATACCCAAAATAGAGTTAAATTAGCTAGTTTGAATATGACAATAATTTTGGTCATAGCAACACAGGTCGATTCACACTGCTTCTTAGCAGGCAAATTTAGCTTTCAGGAGCTCCATGCTGCTGCAGTTTGTTTGCTTCTGACCTTCAATGTATCTTCTTTAACAGTGGCTTGATAACGGTGCTTAATTACAAAGTGCAGTTTAGACAATTTGCAGTGCCAATTTTGCAGCCCCAATTTTCATATCATGCTTTGTAGCCTGTAAAGGTTCCTTTGTTCTGGATAAATTATGTTTTTATAGGGCACTCACTTTCATATGTTCCTCTGCTGTGTGGTATGGCTGACTTGGATGCTGCTTCACTTAGTCACAGTCTTCAGCTACAAAAATGGCTATGACAGGAATGGTCATTTTCATTACCAAATTCAAAACAAAGTATTCTCGATAGAGTGCACTAGCTCTGGCTTAGCTGAGTACTGGGGTTAACCCACAGCACACAGATACATGCAAATATTGCAGAAGATGTTGCATGAAAAGCAAAATATCTGGGTTTGTGTCTTTACAATAATATAGCAACTGATTATGCGAACAGCAGAAGCCTTGTTTGCTACAGGTTTGTGCATCATGGTTGGATTTTCTGGTGCCTAAAAAGGTGTGACCTCTAATTACCTAAGGATAAAGTAATCATGTTTCTTTCGGATATGTGGATTCTGAATAGGGATGTAGTAAACAGCTGAACTAATTTTCTATACTTTCACTTAGCAAGTGCTTTTTATATTTGCCTGTTTTCTTGGGAAGGTATTAATTTCTGTGAGAACACCCTCCTGATGTCTTTGATTGAAATCAATCAACATACTCAAGATGTACATTGAGAGGAAGAGATGGACACGTATACATGCCCACACATGGGATCTGGGAACCTCTCTCATTATGAAAGGGTAAAAACTGTAATGAACTCTCAACTCCTTAAAGTCCAGTTTGTTCAAGACAGCAGAAGATTGCCATCATTATTTTATACAGGTCAAAGCTAAGCACTAACTAAATATGCAGCATCATCTCTGAGTGTCTAATATGTCAATGCTTGAAGTGTTTCACATAGAAATATTTTTACCAATATGGAAATATTTAGTTTTCCTGTAGAAGGATCATTATCATTTTCAGCTGTTGTAATCAGTTTAAATATTAGCTGGAATTCTGTGGTTTTTTAATTATGCCTTTACAGTTGTGATTTCTTCACATTTAATTGTGGGAAGTCTTCCATCCTCATTCTTTTCTTTCAATTTCTAGGAAATGTCTTTCCAATAATAGTATTCCCAGCTTTTTGTCCACAGTAGGATCATTTCGAATATCTAAATGGACACATCTCCAGGGTAATAACACTGTCTCAGAACAGGCCCAGGGCTAATTGCCTGCCAGAGTCAAGACCGTGAGTAACAAATGGCAGTTGTACTGCCTTCCCCCTCTGACATCTTCGGGTACAATGATTTCCAGCATTGGATAAGTGATGTGGATAGGTGGGGCATTGGCTGCCTCTCTGGTGTAGCTACATGCACCAGATCGCCCTCTCTGTCAGAGCCCATAATAAATGGTTGTGGCATGAGTTTTCACCTTCTGAATTTCCAGTATTCTCTCTTTTTTAGACAAAGCCTCTGTCTTCTATGCCTTATCTGTGGCCTGCTTTTTTATTGGCTGCAAAGGTCTCATGTTGAAATAGCAATTCCTAGGAAAATCAAGTCAAATTAACTGAAGTTACCAATATCAGTTAACAGAAATTCGAAACCTCGTGTGAATAATCTCTGGAAGAAGCAGAGTAGCCTTAAAATAAAATTCACCATCAAATGGACTCAATCTGGCAGCTCACTGCTGCTACCCTGCTGCTGTTAACATGCGCTCACCGCTCCCTTGTGAGAGCCCTGGCACTCATAAGACATGTACTGAACTAATTCCACTCAGTAACCCAGAAAAAAACTCCGGAGAAGCAAATGATTTTTTTCTGGAATCAGTGAGCTGAACCTGCAGCACAATGGTGGGAACATGACAGGATGGCAGGAGCAGGGGCATGGGACAGAGGAGCATGGAAGGAGTAGGACTCTTCCTTTCCATAGCAGGGAATCATTAGATTTGCCCAGACATATTATTGGACTACTTTATTTAAGGCAACACAGAAAAGGGAGACATTTAGTGGGAAGAGGCACAAAGGCTGATCAACCAACAGGTAGCTCTGTGAACAGCAGATATAAATGAGATTTACTTTGCACTTACATCTCAAGATTGATCTTGCATGCGTGTCCTGTCTAGTCTGCCAAGGCTTGAGCTCTCATTGCACCTTTCCTGCAACGGAGGGATTTACAAGGGTCTCTGTCATAAGGATCTGTCTACTCCAGTTTATCAAATCTTTTTGTAAACTTTGTAGCAACTTCATATCTGTGAAATGCCCACCCCTTGCAAAAAAAACTTGAATTACATTGGTCAACAGGATCTAAATTATTCTAGGACAAGAAGCACTTGTACAGACTTAAAGTGCAATGTATTTTCTTACAAAAAGAAGAGGGGGAAGTATTATGACATTGATTTTCCCTTTTTTCAAAATTTAGAATAGAAAAAAGGACTAAAATGTCAACATTGGAAAAGAAAAAAAAAATTATTACCATTTTACAAATTGTTATTCAACATGTGTTGGGCAGTCTAATAAACTTATATTTTACATCTTTATGGATTCTAGAGCCTCCCAGAGAGCTCTGGCATGTACTTTACTCACACATTAAGTGCAAGGAATAGAAGTATTTCATAATACGCATACCTTTCCTGGAAAGCAGCTTAGTAAAGACAACATGAGATTAGAGAGACAATTCCACCATGGACCTGTCACCATACGGGTTGTAATTCTAATTTACAGCAGCAATAGCACACCCTGCATGAGTCTCACTTGATTCAATAACATTCTATTATTTCTAAAAGCAGCAGAGTGAACCTTTATCAATCTCCCCATACTAAATATATCAAGATGTGACAATCACTCCTTTCTGTATGGATTAAATAACAATTTGAAATGTCGTATTTGGATCTACTGAGCAATATGCCTGCTGCCAGCCATTGACAGCAAACCACAGTAGTTAATTTGACCCTGTGGAACATTTGAAAGCAGGCAAGGTTGAAGCATGAGCACTAAGCATGTTTCAGGTTTCACTTACATATTTCAGCGAATTGATCATATATTCCTATTAATTTTTTCAGGTATTTTTACTCAGAACTACCTTCACACATGGTAAACCACTACAGGAAGGGATGCTGAGAGATGTTGTTGTTAATGGATTGCCCTCAATTGAAATTCCTCTCACAAATATCCTTGCACGGAGGAAATATTCTTCCCCTCATAAACTTCACTCCCACTAGAAAACATTTTATATCTTGACTACAAAATAGGACAGTCTCAAAGCCTCACAAGCCTTTTTCTGATCAAGATAAACAATTTAATTACCTATCTAAACTGTTTGTGTGCTTCAATAAGCTAAGTGACCGTCCTCACTCCTAACAGATGGTTTTACCTGTCCACCTGGCCTAAATCTTGTGCTATGCTTAAAATTTGTTATGAACAAAAGCCCAGTCGTTTATGTGCAAATTATCCCTGTCCATAAATTAGGATCCCTCTTGCTTGGATATTTTCATGAGGACCTTGAAGCATAATCATAAAGGTGGCATTAACCCTGGCCATTTGGTTTAGTCAAAGCAGGACACTGTCAGAGATTAATTGCATTTACCAACCAGAGTTAGAAGGAATAGGGATAAGAGCAACAGGGACCTCCTTCACTTGGTGGAAATGGCAAAAGGATGGGAAATGCAGGCTATGTTATACCAGAGAATCGTGTAGAAAAAACCCCTTAAATACATATTATAGGCATAGATCCTTATGGCAGAAAGTGTGGACATACAGAAGGCAGTAGAGACATGACCTCTGCTCATGCTGACAAGGGTCTCCCTGGCTTTTACTGTGTCATAATTGATTTGACTTTCTCCAGATGCCCCACTGTACACAGTGACCAAGCTGAGRCACATAAACCTCACATTTCTCCATTTTCACAACAGAAATGGCAGGTTTGGCTGAAGCTGCACAGGTCTCTCCTGGAGGTTATTACACACATAACTAAGTCAGCAAAAGGAAACGGATTTTCACATTTCAGGCAATTCCCTATGAGACCTAGTGTAGGGATGACAACTTTGAGGAGAGAGGCTGAACAGAGAGCTGGGGGCAGTAATTTCACAAACTGCAAAAGCAAAAGCAAGATTTGCCAGAGCTTGTCTGACCATGCCCTAACTCCCCCTTTTTGAAGTGCACAACTAACCTAAAAGAAGTGCTGCCTGTTAAAAAGTCTTTGAAGACACCTTTAAAAACTAAGCCAGGTTGATTATATGATTACACATTTGTGTGAGATTATATCTGATCTCATCTCTAAAATTACAGAGATATGCCAACTGTGGACAGTGTTCTGTATCAGAAGCAAATGCTAATTTGGCAAAACAACAGTTTGCAAACTGCAAAGAGAGTCAGTAGTGAGAACTTTGCATTAAAGGTCACTGGCTGAAACCCACCACAACTCAGTAACAGAGAGCCCTTAGGAACTTCAGTTCATCTGAGTATGTTCTAGAACCAAATAAGAAATAAACTAGCCATTTCAGTTCAGATCCTAGTAAGCAGATGTTACCAACACCAGCTCCTTGTTTTCAACCCCAAATAAACAGGAAAGTGCCAGCTGCTGTTGTATCAGAGAAGGAAAAATCTGTGTTTCTCATCTAAACATTTTCTGCTGTTCCTTGTGGAGGCCTGTTTGTAGGATTAGATGAAAAGATGTCATCAGTACTGCACAGAAAGTTCTTGTTCTGTGGATGAATAATTCAATTTCTGATGTTGCTAATCCAGTGCCTTTCAGAAGCATTAAATTAAGTTTCAATTAAGTATGTCTGAAGTAATTTGACTGTTTATCTTTTTGTTTTCTATTCTATTAAACCACTCAATCTATGAGAAACAGCCAGAAAGAAAAATTCAGTGTGTGAAGGCAAAGAGGGAAGTCTATTTTGCTTTACTGGAGAACTCTTCTGCAATAGTGTAAACATGGTTTTTCTTACACCTATTATCGTCGGGTTTGGGTTTGTCTTGTTTGGTTTTTTTTTGATAGAAGCTATCTTCTTTTCGGTTTCCCCACACTATAAATAGGCATCCTTTTTCAAAATCTCGTACAAGTAGTAGTGTTCTCTGCGTAAATGTTAATCAGCTTAAACAGTGTATCATCTTCATGTCCCTTTAATGAGATTAAGCTCCTCTTGCTGAGCACGAGATTTCCTGAAGGGCTCTATTCTTCTTGCCATTTCTATCAGAGGAAGACCCCACCCTTCCTGTGTCAGGTACTTTACAAACGCATTAAAAAGATAATCCCTGCCCTGGCAGAAAAATTCCTTTTACAGACTAACACTGAAGGGTGAGTTTCACAGTACATCTTGAACTAGTACAGTGACTACCACTGCCAAAATGGGGAATTCTCCTTCCTGACCATTCAATCGTTTTCTTTTGGGACCATCACTGACGTACAAATGCTTGTAAACTAAGATGCCAGTGTCAAACAATTTGAGCATTCTTACCTACTTCGGCACGGCAAAGTGTTTCTTGGGGCCATCGGAGCCATCCCGAGCAGTCCCTGTTGGCTTCTCAGCTGTGCCACCATAACTGCTCCTGGAGCTGCAAGGTGATTTGCAAGGTAGATTTGAAGCTTACTTCAATTTAAACCAGCATTCTTTCTTCTCCAATGTGGGTTGTTTTGGTTTGGGTTTTTTTTGCCAGGTGGGATCATGTAACTCTACCAAAAGTGGCAGTAACATAAGTGAGTGTGCAGTGCAGGGTAGCAGGGAGAAGCAGGGGGTGCTTAGGTTATTGCTGTGGCTGAAGAAAAGCCAAGTCGCCCGATATTATCCCCCAAAACTACTTATCTGATAATTGAAGCAGAATGTCTAGTCCACAGACCTCAAGCACCATGTCTTTATTTAAAACTGGTGAATTAAAGGTGACAATTTTTTACAAGTATAAGAGAAATAAAGAAAAAAGTAGTGATGAAACAATCCAGTAATAACACCGYGGCATGTGCCTGTGTGCAAGTCTACTTGCAAACATACACACATGCAAAGAAATACTTCTCCTTGAAAGAGACAGTAGTCTAATTCTTAGCCATGAGCTGTTCTCTACCGATTACTTTGAAGGTCTGAAATACCAGGAAGCTTCACAGCCATATTCTACAGTTTCCAGTGACCTTGGATATCTTATACCAGGAATGAGAAAAAAGAACATGCTGCTCCCACTGGCAACTCTCTGAAGGATTTCTTCCTCATGCCCCAGCCTACCTCCCCTGATCCCCTCCTCAGCTGGCTACAGCAGAGCTGAATGTTCTTCACCTCTAAAGCACTCCTTTCTAAGATAATTGCCTTCTTCTTTAGTCCAGGAAATGATGTGACGATAGATCCTTAAACCATTAATCTAAATAACAGCATTTTGGGACCAAATCTTGAAGGCTGACAACATGCAAACATGTCTTTGCATATGGAAAACCCCCAATATTTACAAGAAATTTTATCCTCATATCTTCTTTAATACACAATTTGACACACCATGCACTTTCCTTCCTTTCCTCAGATGTTGAGGAATCTTGCACCAGAACGGGGACAACACTGAAGCCTGAATAAAAGTTATAAAGCACTTTGCTGTGTCATCCATCTTCATTGTCCCTTCTGGGAGCCATAGAAAGAGGGCAGACATCCAGTCTGGGAACCAAAACCACCTAGCAACCATAGAATGAGGGCTTGGAATGCTCTTCCATTTCATTTATCTTCTCTGACCCTCCTGGCAACAAAAGAAACAGCAGCTGAAGACACACCCCATTTGGAAACCAGAGACTCCCAGCACTAGACCCTGAGTAAAAGTTTGAAAGAGATTCTTCCCACCTATCTCCTGGTTCCCACCTGCCACACTCTATCCGACATGGGAAACAATGAGGTAAACAAAAGCCATCACATCCCCTGCAGCTGCGAAAAATGACATAAGCTGTCCATGCTGATGAAAAACACGATCTGTCTTCATGGACTTCCCTGTACAGCACCAGCCAAGCCTGTTGGCTACAACCTTGTCTCGCTACGCGCACATGTCTGTACAAATGCATACCACTAGTGGTGGGTCGAACTCTAGGTCGTCTGCCACTTTGAAGCTGGTAACTGAAGATGACGAAAGAGGCATTCCATTAGGCAGTTTTGGTGGAAGACGAGAAATTTAGTCCCTCCAAACTCCCGATTAAAAATACCTGAGTCTACTCAAGTGTATCATCAAGTATGAGGTCTAATCATCCAGTGCTTTATTTATTCTCAAAATGTGCAAACTGGGAGGATGGAGCTTCTAGAAATTCTCGCAGAGGATATATAAGGCAAAGAGCTTTTTCTTTTAGGTAATAAAAGCAAAGTCTTGGGCTCATCTAGAGAGTATACTGAAGTACAGATTAAAGATGCTACTGCACTTTTCTAGACAATGAATGTAAGTCAGTGGATTTGATGGTAAGTGTTCCTCACTTCACCAAGACTAGTATTATAAAGAGAAGATAAACTACTTTATGTATACTCTATGTATACAGCAATAGATTCCAATTGCAGTATTCAGAATAACTAGTGTCTTAGCCTACAATTCCAATCATTTCATGGGCAGTGGTTCTGCGTTTGTTTTATTTCAGAAACTATTTATTTTTATTTAGTTTACTGATTAATAAACTTCTGTATTCTTACTTTCAGGAAATTTATTTTGGCTTTATTTTTAAAGTTACTTCCCATTCTCCTATGCTATTTTTGTACATATATCTTTAACCAAATGTTAGACTATGAAAACAAGTCCCCGCATATTTTGCACCATGATTATCAGAGCCTTTTTTCCTTTGGCTGATAATTTTCTCATGCAAAAATGAAGGAAGAGGGTGTTGAATCAGTCTAACAGCATGACTACTTTCCAGTTTTTTAGACAGGACTAGTAAAGCATCTTCAGTTCCAAAGGTCTGCAAGCACCAAGACCAAGAATTAATTTGGTGACAGTGAAAGCACAGTTCATTTTATCACGTACTGAAAAGATCTACCAGTCCACATTGTGTAACTTGCTGATAGAGATGAGAGGTTATCCATCACACCATCTGCCTTTCATTCAGCAGGCTTCTCATTTCCTACAGACAGTAGAACAGCTGGGAGCAAGCCAGCCTTGAGGCACAGAGCTGGGTGCTGTCAGCGTATCGCTGGCATTGTAGCTCAGGGCATTGCGCATTCTTTCCCAGAAGTCTTGCTGGAGTGCTCTTGAATAGGAATGGTGAAAGGTCATGAGTCAAAGGAGTAGCTGCCATTCTGCCAGGAATGACCAAAACCATCTCAAAGTATAACCCTTCATCCCAGTGAGGTTTTGCAGACCACTGCCGGGTCTGCAAAACCTCCTCCTCAATCAATGGCATTGAAAGCAGCAAAGATCTTGGGTATTGGTAGTTGACAATCCTGACAAAATTAATGCCAACAGTAGGAAATTACTTGTGTGGCTTCCATTGCATCAAGTGCTCGTTAGAGCCTCTAAGGGAACAATGGAAAGACTTATCAAAATTTTTGCCTTTGCAAACTTCTCTTATCAGTACTGATGAACAAATCAGTTTCATACAAAGGCATTTTCAGATTTAGCTCCCAAACCATTTTGGTAAAGTATTAGTTCATTTGAGTTTACAAGACTTGAAAACTTTGGAAAAGTCTTTCCATGATTTTTAATTAAAAAGGCTTAGAAAACTGAAAATAACTCCATTTCGAATATTTCTAAACCAGGAACAGAAATGTTTTGAAATTTCTGATAAAAATGTGTTTTCAGCTTCTGATAAATTCAAATATTTATGTGAAGTTTGGTCTCCCAGAAGGGCCTTGTTCTGTAACTGGGAATTTTGTTGACATTTTATCTTTGGGTCAGTGCTTCCATTGTTGCTGCAGCTAAGACAATTGGAAATTGGAAACTCATTCATCAAGTTACTTACTAGAATAAAAATACAAGAAAGCTACTATGACCAGTCTTTGCATCTCCCCAGTGAAAGTGACCTCATTCATCTCTCCGTGGAAGTGAATGCCAAAGACCAATATTATCCAGTGGTTAGGGTACAAGACTGGAAGTGAAACTACATTTTATCCTCACAGGTCTGTCTTAGCTAAGCTGTATTTGGCAATAAACATAATGTGTCCATTCCTCAAAGTGCCCAACTGCAAAAACTTAATGATAGCCATATATACACCCAAATGATTGGAACACCTAAACATGTTTGTGAAACTGGTGCAAAGTATTCCTTTGCCTACAGCTGAGATGTCTTTCATTTCACACCTAGCTTTTCACTCAATCAGCAACTTTAAAATAAATTAAAAGGAGACTAAGAGCATTTGTAGTTTTTAAGTTACCAGGCTTTCCTGAAAACTGTCAAATAAGCAGAGAGAGAGCCAAATGGGCACTCCCACTCCCTCCTCACTGACCCTTTCAGGGAAATGCTAGTGTGATCCCAACAGTTACATGTTGTGCTTGTCCTTCTGATCCCGCAACTGTTGGGTACATCAGATCTGACCTACCTACACATACGGAGCTCCATTTCAGCCACTGCATGTGCTGCTTCTTCTCATCCTGTGGAGGGATAAAGGAGAAAAACAGGGATACTGTGGGATGTAGGGGAAGAACTCAGGAGAGTCAGAACTCAATAAGGCAGCTGGGATTTCTGTCTTTAATTATTAAAGGGCACATAGGACACAGTTCCGTAAGAAAGCAGGGTTTGTTGGTTTCTCTGCTTACAGAATAGCTTATTATCAGTAATTTCCCATGAACTATCAATAGCTTTAAACCAAAAATCAACTTCTTTATGTTCCCTTGCTCTTACATGGTAGGACAAGATGAAAGCCTTCAGGTAGAAGCCATGTCCCCGTCAATTATGTTTTCATTTAATCTTTTCTATGTCATGTTTGTGATAGGGCATTCACTCCAGATACCACATTTCAACTAAACAGGCAGTAACCTCCAACTGAAGGGTGGCAGTTCATTATATTACATAGTTGTATTACTTAATATAGTCAGGCTTACCCTGAGAAAAAAAGCAATGTTTTAGGGAGAACCTGCCAAGAAAGTGACTCCAATTTAAATTAAGGTAATGCAACATTTGTGTAAATGCTAGTTTAATCTCCCGTTGTTTCAGTTTATTTTAAACCACTTGGAACTGGCATATACCTGACTGAAATAAAGTGTCCCTGCAGTAGTTTGCACTCAATTTAATTTGTTTTAAACTGACTTGATCTAAGCAGTGAAGCTTGTTAATGTACACAGATACTGAGTATTTTCTAGCATTTAAACTAGAAGGACAAAGTACCTTGTCTAAATTTGTCCTCCTTGAAAATTGAAAGCTAATGAACTGCAAAAAAAGGTATTTTCCAGCCCTTAAACAAGAGATGAGGTATAGAAGGGCTACGATGCTAAAAAACCTGTTTGTTTGTTAGTTCCAAGGGAGAGACATTATTGTAGTAGCAATACCTCTGATTTGCTTTATTGTCTTTATTTCTTTATTTTACAAGTAATCTTTGGCCGTTAGAGATTATTATGGGGGGTGTTGGTTAATGAGAAGCTCAACATGAGCCAATAATGTGTGCTTGCAACCCAGAAAGCCAATTGTATCCTGGCCTGCAGCAAAAGCAGTGTGGCCTGAAGGGCGAGGGAAAGGATTCTGCCCCTCTGCTCTGATCTGTGAGACCCCATCCAGAACACTGCATCCAGCTCTGGGGTCCTCAGCACAGGAAAGACAGGGAGCTGTTGGAGTGAGTCCAGAGCAGGGCCACAAAGATGGTCAGGGGGCTAGAGCACCTCTCCTGTGAAGATGGACTGAGAGAATAGGGGCTGTTCAGCCTGGAGAAGAGAAGGCTCTGGGGTTAGAGGAAAGAATGGAGCAACATCAAGACAAGACCCCAGTTCTTTATATTTCAGCAGGAATACAAGCAAAATATTTTAACAYGAGAGACATTTCAACTACATCTTTATCTGATGGCAGTGAAATAATCTCTCAATTACTTTATCTGACAGAGGTCTTCCAAGTTGTGACACTGCAATAGTAATTGAATTTAGAAATTCTGGTAAAACTCCTGAATTATTTTTTTTTAATTCACTTTTGTGAGCTAGTGTATATTTGGCATCAGGCCAGTCATAAATGAAGCTGTTTAGAGGTTTATGTGATTTCGTGTCAATCAGTCATCTTTGCCCTCAGAATTCACATTGCATGTTTTGCTGGGTTTTCTCATCACCTCACAACATGAACGGAGCAGTTATCTTCACAACAGCTTTGTAATGTTGCATTAGGAATGAAGATCTAGAGAAATCATGTTGAATCTCATTGTTATGTCCCATCGGCAATGAAGACGTAGAGAAATCAAACACTTTTAGTCACCTAAAGGCTGTGAGAGAACAATCTGAACCAGTGAATGAAGGCTGAAGAATTGAATCCAAATCATTCTCATTGTAGGCTAGTCCCCTAACTCAGAAACTCTTATTTTCTTGTCTGCTATCAGATTCCAATGTCAAGGATGAATCAATCAAACCATCTTTTGTCTTTCTTTGTTTCTTTATTTGCAAAATGAGAAGATACTGCTTACAGTAGTTCAGTTGCCACTTGCCCGAAGTAAGTAAAACCAAAATACTTAAAACCACCGAGGAAATGGCTCTTCCAAACAGTAGCTCTCAATCTTTTCAGATCAGGACTGTCTTTTCTTACAGTCCAGTCTTGAAAGATGGCACTATGCTAAACACTCCCTGTTCTTAAAAATTGTTTGCACCTCAGCCTCTAGTAAAACAGATGTCCCAGTACAAACCTTTTCTTCAAATCCTACACCTAAGCTTCCAGCAAAATAGCCTATCATTCCCCTACTCTTAGCCAGTATTCTGTACTCCTAGTTGAGCCCACTGAAAACTCACGTGTTTCCTGATGCATCCCATCAGGATTGCTGCCCGGTCCTCCAACTAAATGGAGAAGTTCTGAGAAAGTCATATTTCTGTCTCACAGCTATTAACAGCCAATCCCTTTAGCTGCCTCTAGCCAGTCAGTCTCTGCTCCCACAGGAAACACATCTCTGTTCCTGGATGCTGGCTCTATTGCCACGGTGAATCCCCCAAACTCAGTACAAGTCACAATGCTATAAAGGGACTGGGAAATGTGGAGTGAAAGAGCCACCCATCCACCAGCAATACACTGGAGCTAAAGCCACAGCATTTGGCTGCCTCCCATTGACTTGGAGTAAACGTCGCACACTTCATGTGGTGAGAGGGAATGAGAGGAGAGGAGA